>CM076583.1:890985441-891348525 GCA_034641835.2 Pinus albicaulis | reverse complement strand
AAAATGACCAACCTCCCAACCTTAGAGTCCTCTTTGTCTCCCAGGACTCACCCCCGAGCAGAGATCACCTCCTAGAATAGATCAACCTCTGATCTACCTAGGAGCAGCTTATTTAAGCTCATATTTCCCCAAAGCATGTTTCTAATTCTGTGTCCAGAATAGCAGGATGCTTTCTTTCCTGTTTAGCCTAGGCTTCGCATTTTGGGATTCTTTAAAGCTGTTTCATGCTTTTCCTCAGCTTTTCCAGCTTTTCTTTACCTCTTCCCAACTACTCCTCTTCATTGGGGAAATTTAGATTCCTCCTCAAATCTAAATTAATTTCTTTCAAGGATTTTTGAAAGATTTTGGGGATTTGTTGCCTTATCCATCCTCATGGATTTGGCAAGTGATCTCTAATTCTTATCTTGGTCAAAATGCACAATCATTTTATTTATTCCCTCAAATAAAATATGCAAATACATTCACACCATACTTATCCCTTGGGGTCCACCCCCTTTAGGATTAAAGTTCAATTTCTAACTTTAAAAATTCAACACACAAATTGGGGGTGTTACAGGATCAGCAGAGATATTGAGAGGATTTTTATCATGAAATTTTGGAAATAATTTTATAATGGATTATCTTCATTCCTTCATTTCTCATGAAGATATTTTGTTGGAATTGATAACATAAACTCGCCGATGTGCTTCAGTGATAGGGTATCAACTATTTATACTTAATTTTGTCATTGATAGTGTGTTGCTTTGTTAACCTTGTTTATCCACTTTTATTTTTTAGCTATTTATTATTTTTATCATATATCACCTTCATTAATTGTTGGTTTTTCATTTAAAGGTCATTGTACAAATATCTACTTTCCTCGATGTTTGTTTATGTTTCATCAAGAGGCCATTTCACTATCTCCCTCTCTTCCTTGGGCATTAATTCTTAGTGTTACATATAGTACATCGGATTTTTCAATATTTCCTATCATTACCTTGGTCAATGGAAGACTTATTTGTTAAAAAGAAGAAAAAATTTATGCAATGTTTTAATGAAATGGGTGGAGAAATGAGTCTTAAAGTCTAAACTGCTAAAATGGATCCAATGAACTGAGTAATCCAATAGAACTACAAATACTCCCATGTATTATGTGGATTGTTAACATATTCCCAACCAAATTCCTGCATGTAAAACAATCCAAATTAAATGAAACCCCAAATATAGTAGTGCCATATAAATTTCAAGTACCAGCAACATCTAAATCAAGTGTAATAAATGTCAAGTAACAAAAAATAATAAAAATATAGAGGAAAACTTGCAAGCCTATAAATACATAGCTTCAGCTAGAAACTACAACCCCGTCATTTATAGACAAGAAATGCATCTTGAACATAGATTATTTGAATTCAAAGATATCATTCACAGATTACACTACTTGAGTAGAAATTTGAAACTAGAATCTCAATGATAACATGTGTCTCTTGCTAGATATGTCCTCTGAATATTTTCGATTTCGTTTATATATATATCCTAAATTTCTCACACTCCCAACATTTAATTTTTTATCTCTATTTATACTCGTAGCTAGAGTTTTAGGAGGGGCTTTGGCAATCGTTGAGTCCATTCCTACATCTCAGAAACACAAGATTGAAGGTCCCTCACTAATGGTTGATTTACATAAAGTAGTGACTAAAGAATGATTGTTCACATTTGTGATCAGTTGTATGGATTTTCGTATTACTATGAATGGTCCAAAAAAATTCTTCTGCAAGTCATGGCTGATATCATTAACAAGAATTTTATTTTCCTGGGAAGGTATTGGGTGTACCAGACCATTCATGAACCCAGCTAACATAATGACACAATTCCATGGATCTTTGATTAACTTACTATTATAGCATCATTTATCACCTTTATATACTTGATGATCAATGTATTAGCCTTGGGCAGCCCTTTCGATTCAGACTTGGTCATTTTCTTAAAAAAATATATTTTGAATTCCATACGGAAATCTGCCCTGTCTTACACACGTGCAAACGCGGGTCCACTAATATGTTACCTGTGTATACAATTTAAAATATTAAAAAATATATAAACTCTCTATTAATTGGGCACAGTTTACGGGTTTTACCTGAAGCCCACCTACACCAACCCATGGCCAAGCTATTTTCCAGCTGAAAAAACTATTTTCAGAAAGTATAAATACACCTCATTGGATATGCCTTGGGAAGCAAGAGAAAGGCATTGATACTATAGCCTGTTATATCCCTAATCAAGTCTGATTTTCCCTGTGCCTCTTGCACTTCCAAGGTTCAATAAACCCTTGTTTCATTCTTTAAGACGTTCACCTCCTCTATGTGACATCCTTGTGCACCCTTTGTGGAAGAAGATTGTTGAGGCTTGGGATGGACGGATCCAGAGGATGGTTTTTCTTGGAGTTGTGGCTGATTTCAAGTGATATCTCTACATTTCTTTTACATACATTAATAAAGAATCTATGTCACGTTCCTAATGTCATGATCGTATATGTCTCTTATACATGTTAATGATATTTGTGTATTTTTATTTCATGTTACCTTTTATGAGTATATACCAGCATAGAGCCATCTAAAACACGAATCTAACATGAGCTGATAGGGATCAAATTTCTTTTGTTGCAAACTTATTTTAGAATACAAAAAGAAATGTGTATTTTTTACTCTTCAAATTGCACTTTTGAATGTTATAGAGATTACATAACATGTGTATTGGGTCATTTTATATTAATTCATATTAAATTATTTTATTCATTAATCACATTGGATATTTGAGTCTATCATACATTAAAATATTTTCTTTTAACATTTTTTCTATATATAGATTTATATAAAGTTGATATCACATATTAAAATATTTTTGAAAAACATAAGGTTTAAAAAATTTACCCATTTTTTTACTTCTAATTACTCTAATTTAATACCTCATATCAACTTTATATAAATCTATATATAGAAAAAATGTTAAAAGAAAATATTTTAATGTATAATAGAATCAAATATCCAATGTGATTTATGAATAAAAGAAATTAATATTAATTAATATAAAATGACTCAATAAACACATTATGTCATCTTTATAACATTCAAAACTACAATTTAAATAGTAAAAAAATACACATTTTTTTTGTTTTCTAAAATAAGTTTGCAAGAAAAGAAATTTGATCCGTTTCAGCTCATGTTAGATCTGTGTTTTAGATGAATCTATGCTAGTTTATAAAACAATTGAGCTACTAAATTTTTGAGCTTTAAACTCATTTCCTATCAATAAAAGCATGAAATAGCGTTCATGAACAAAATTCATTTATTCTGTTTTAATTGTTTAAATAATTTTTATTATTTTTTGAGGATGTGACATACTTACACCTATCCCTCATAATAGATTGTATGGATTGTAGAATGATCCTTTCAGCTCAATGATAAAATATAGAATTATACAATTTAAATAATTAAAAGATACCGCATAAATATATATTAATCACATATTTAGGAAGTAGTAAAATGTATTAATTTACATGTAATTTTTTTTCAAGTTTTAGATTTGATCCCTTTAGGTTCTTGGTAGATTTGTGGTTAAAATGCATATTTCTACAGCCTAGTGTGAAGGCTACGATTTAAGTATGTTTGTCCCTCTTAAGATAAAAGTAAAATATTCTCTAAAGAAAAACAATGTCGGCTATAATAAAAACGAAAAAAAATATAGGCTATGCATTTTTAATTAGTTGTCCATATGACCTAATATCATGTAGAGTAATTAGAAGTAAAAAAAAATGTCGGTAAAATGTTTAAACCTTATTTTTTTCAAAAATATTTTAATAAGTGATATAAAATTTATATAAATCTATATATAGAACAAAATGTTAAAAGAAAATTTTTTAATGTATGATAGAATCAAATATCAAATGTGATTTATGAATAAAATAATTTAATATGAATTAATATAGAATGACTCAATACACATGTTATGTAATCTAACTTTGAAAAGTGCAATTTAAAGAGTAAAAAAATACACATTGTTTTTTGTATTCTAAAATAAGTTTGCAACAAAAGAAATTGGATCCCTTTCGGCTCATGTTAGATCCATGTGTGTATTAGATGGATATATGATGGAAAGGAAAAAATAATTGAAGTTAAAGTAGAGTAGTTACTTTTTAGTAAGAGGAAAATGTGTGACTAATTCAATTTTTAATATAAAATATTAGTAATGATAAAATATAAAATTATACACCCGGATGCGGGTGACAGCTATGTGCGTAAGAGCGATGGGACAGAGGTCGTGAGGACGGGACGCCACATGCCATCCCATCCGTGACCACCTGCTCGTAGTAAATATCACCCGATCGATCATAATGACCATCGTAATGGTGAAGCCGCTCGACATGAATTCTGATGGCAGAGGTATTTTCGAACGCCGCAAAGGCGATTCGCACCAGGTTAACCAGATCGCTCATTCATTGTAGAAGGTTGTTGGCTGCAGGAACAGAGGGCTATTTGAGATGGATCCCGCACCGAGAATTTTGCTGTGTAATTCGGTTGAGGACTGCGCCAACAAGCGCACCACCACAGGGAAGAGGAGTCGCCAAACTTGCTGTCTGAAGCCTGATGAGAGTCTTCACATCTCCATTGCTGGTTCCTGCAATTCGGCATCGTTGGACCTGAGCTTTCCTCCAGAGCCGACCCTGGTGAGCTCGTCTTCGTTCCAGCATTTCAGCTCTATCTCTGTTGCAAGTATGCCACGACTGAGGCACAGGATGCGTAGCAGGAGGGGCGCCTCTCGCTCCGCTAGGAGGCGCTCGCCCTCCTCTTCCACTTCTCCGTCGGCAATCTCTTTGCCATCTGACAATATCTTCCAAGGCCGCCAATTGCACTCTGGTCGCAGGCTCGACTCGCCCTCTGGGGATGCGATGCCCACTCAGTCTCACACAGCTCTTTTTTCGTTCGATTGCGCCCTAAATCGACCTAGAGTCACAATCGCCATCTCTGTGGTTTTCATGGAAGAGCCCTCTCCTGAAATCCCTCCGGATAATCCTGCTCCTGTCGATGGCACCATCCCGGCAGCTGTGCGGCTTGACTCGAGGGGTCAGACTAGCGCACGCAGGGAGGTTATGCCTGAGGTTTCGGCTCGTGGTCCACCACTTCAGACGGAATCACCTACTAAGGTCCTGCCCAATGCTGAACGTTCTTACGCCCAAGGCACACCAGCTGACTTCGGCTGCAGGGTTGAGGAGGTCGCCCCAGATGAATAACTCGACCTTTTTTCTTGTTTCTCAAGTTCTTGCTCTGCCCTCTCTGAGGGATTGTCATGCTGCTCTTATGTTTCCTACAGTTTTGGTCCTTTTTTGTCAGCGACCAGTCTTAGTTATTACAGTGGTCCAATTTTGTCATGGTCCAATTAGTCTGCTATATAATGTACATGTTTTCAGTTTTCAGTCAAAGCTTCCCAAGTCCTATCCCCTGCGCGGGATTTTGTCTGTTGAAGGTTCCTCGGGCTGGTTTCCCTCTAGAAGGGCAGCCATAAACTAGTCTTGGTCTGTTCGAATTGCCTCTTCGTAGGCACTGATGTACTATATTTCCCTTTGTTAATAGATTACTCTAACTTAGAAAAAAAAAAAATATAAAATTATACAATGTAACATGCATATACAACAGTCTCCATATATGAAAAACTTCAATATATGTGCATATCTTATGTATATTTGCAACTTCTGTATAAACGCATATATTTCGTACATGCACATTTATTTTATATGTGCAACTTCCAAATGTGCAGATGTACGAAATAAAATCATATATCAAAATATGTGCATATATAAAAGTTACGCATATATGAAAGATGTACATATATTTTGCATCTCATATATTTTGTAGATTTACAAGATTCATATATGCATATAAAAAAATTGTGCATATATAGAAGATATGCACATATACAGAAGTTGCACATATACCGAGGTTATGTATAGATAAAGGTTGAAGTCATGCACAACCTTTGTATATGTGTAGCTTCTATATATGCACATATGCATTTGTGCATATGCACAATATATAAACATATAAATCATTTTTGGACACATAGAAGCAGTATGCAACTTCCGTAATATGCATATATGAAAACCCCGATATATGCACAACTTCCATATATTCGCACATCTTCTGTATATGCACAACATCTGTATATGAGCACATATTCAATATATGTGTAACTTCTGTATATATGCTTCTTTTGAATATGCACATCTACTATATATGTGCATATATTTCGTATATGAGTAATTTTGTTATATGTGCACATTTTCTGTATAAGTGCATCTACTGTATATGTGAAACTTACATATATTTTCATATACAAAATATATGCGCATATATTGAAGATGTTTTTATACAGATGATATGTGCATGGTTAGTACTCCACCGAATCTTCGAGGCTGAGAAGAGACCAACAGAGGAAACTACAGAACAAGCTTTTTCCAAGTAGCTAGCCCTACTAGGAAGGACATGGCTCTCTTCTAGGGATCACAAATAAGAGGGTTGGATCAATTAGGTTTTATGCTAGGTATAGTATCATAGGGGTTTTGATTTGTTGATTTGGGTGTTGAATGAATGAATTAAGTCAAAGTGGTAAATAGGTTAGGGAAAGTAATATTAGAATTGCAGTTATTTGATGGGGAAAGGTAGGTAAGCACTCTAACACTTTAGGGTTCTTAGGTGATATGGATCAGACTGCTGGGTGCTAAAAAGAGCATGACAATACATGAATTATTTTTAAACTGAATAAGCTGAATAAACTGAAACAAATTATGGTGATTCTCCCAAAACAAAACATAAAAGATGTATTATGCTTATCAAACTTGAGAATCAAACATATCATAGAACTAGAATGCACATGGAAATTACAAAACATTCATACATATGAAATATAAGAATAAAATATGCCAAAGTACAGTACCACATGAATCCCAAAAGAATAGGTGTAACTCATCCAATATATTATTGCCAAAATATGAATACACTAGTGATTCTAATCAGTACAACAACATCCAACCTATGAAATGAGTCAAGAAGTGAAATATATAGGTATGAAATAAATTCTCCTAACCTTAGGCTTTGAATCCCCTAGTTTTGGAGCTAATCCACAAAAGGCTGAAATGCAAACCTAAAGTGTAGGGAGGTCAAAGTGACTTATCCCTAACTTTGGTGAAACTGATTCATTCATTCTCAAAAAAAAATTTACCTAATTTATTTACCCTTAAGTAGCTCAAAAATAATTTAATTACATTTAAATCCTTCATTTACATTAGTAAAATCATGATTTTCCATGGTCAAACTCAAAAAACTCAGAAAAAATCAGAAATATCAGTCACTGGTCAGGAGGGCAGTGCCAGTGTCAGGAGTGTAACACAAATTTCAAGAAAACATTTGAGGGGGTTTCTGATGTCCAAATTGAGCTCAAGATAGCTCATTGGAAAGCCTGTCCCGTCCAAAAAAAAATTTAAATAATAATACCAAAAGCATTAGTATATATAATTTATATGATCAGATGTTTCCACCTCAATATGTCATAATTAGAATTGATTGAAGTCAGATTCACATCACAATTCCATAATCCAACCAAAACATCCATATCATATCTCATAATAATATAGACCGATTTTTCCATTAATTATTAACGGTCATATCTCACTTCCATAACCCACTCATCCACATTCATAAACACTCGTCGAATATCTATTTCACCTATACTTCTCTACAAACCCTCGACACCCTTAACTCAGAGTCAAAACCTCAATTCAGTCGATCAAATAAGAGCAATTCTAAAGGTGAAACTCCTCATGACAGAGACATGGGTCTAATAGTGAGAACTGAACCCGTGGAAGCGAAATTCATGGAGGGTTATCCTCAGGTAAAGGAAATGCTGCAGAAGGTGCAATGGATCCAGTTTATAGAGAAGTTATATGGGTTCCATAAGGAGGTCACGAAGTCCTTTGAAATATCTTTCAACGAGATAGAGGTTGAAATTGGAGACATAATTTTCTTAGTGACAGAAGCCTTCATAGTTGAAGCTACAAAATTTTTGAAAACTAGCAAGAGATGGTTCAAGAACAAGGAAATTCACATCGAAGAATGGAACATTTTTCTTAAGTACCCATGTATGGACACTACTGTTTACAAGAAATGAATTATCAGTTCAACAATAAAAAACAAATGGATAAATATGCTTTTAATTTTATAAAATTTTGCTACTTGCTAGGGTAGATTTGGGTATATGTTTGTTTACCATGTCTAATTGTTAATGAATTTCTTAGAGGATGGAGAAATAAAGCTCCCATAATTCCTACTGAACATTCAAAATAATATGTTAGAAAATATGCATAAAAGAGTCCAATTCATAGGAAATAACTTGAATCATCATGGACTGATAAAGATACTCATCGAATTCCATTTAAAGAGTCTAGGAGACTGTTGGGAAAGTTTCCTAATCAGAAATCACTTTCAAGATGAAGCAACAAAACAACCTAAGGATGAAAAAACCAGAAGAAGTATGAGGATAAAGGTTGATACATGCATCGAGGACAAATACTCATCTCAACCACAAAAACAACAAGAAGAACTCACCATTGTATAGTTAAAGAAAAATAAGAAACAGAGTGGAGTCAAACATAGAGGCAATGTAGAGAAAAAGGGAAAAGTTACAAGTTCAAAAATTTTAAGCCCTCCACAGCAAAGTAGAAGCTCTAGAATTTATAAACCCTTGAAGAAGACAACACTACAGGAAGTATAGTTTGTTAATTTATTTGAAGAACCCCAAGTGCCATCACCCATTACTGTCTCTCCAGCACAGCAGGATATATATGATTATATTGAGTCATTGGAGAAAAGACATGCAAAAGAAAATCCAAATATGGACAAGAAACCTATTAATCCACAAGAACTGCTGGTGAACACTTTAAGGAAAGAAATCTATGAGCTATAGATATTGAACAGGCACATTAAACAAGAAAATGAAACCTTGAAGAAATAGAATCATTTGGAGAACGTCATCAGTGACAAAACTAGCTTACATTTTGGGTTGTGGTATAAAAATAACAAGAAACTAAAGAAAAATAATAAATATCTGAATAGAAAAGTGATCAACCTAAAGTACAAACTCCTCATGAATAAACCAAGAATGGAAATCACTTCAAGAAAAGGAAAGAAGAGGAAGTTGGATGTACTGGAAGATATATCAGAACGACTCTGGTAGAAGGTGAAGGATCACAATTTTGGGAACTGCATGAGGACATGCAATGGTCTCTTAGTGGGGGTATGTTGAACCTCAAAATTGATCTTGTTTTTACACCCTTTTTCATCATTTATTCCTCCCTTTTCACAAACTCATGACTTAAATCAGTGATAATTGACATATTCAAAATCAGAGAAGGCATTTAAATGATATCTACTTTATATTATGATGTTTCTTATTATTTAGATGAATTTCTCTAATTAGCTGTAGAATGTGTGTAATTCTGCATCTTACCTTTGCTTCTGCAACCACTGTTATGGTTTGATAGTTTTTGAGAAGTAGATGAGGAAGCGGGTGATATGGGTATCTTTGGAATGATACGCATATGGAGCTTATCACATCCACCTATTCAAATTCAAAGAGGAATCGTGCCTACGCCCACAATCAAGATTGGTCAAACAATGTGATTAGCGGATGAAATGCTCTCGATTTTCTCTGAAATAGAAAATAAAGTGATAGCTATGAATAATATGCTTCTATATATACTTTTAATTTTAGTTTTATTTGCTATCTATAGGAGGAAATGCCTCAAACAATTAAATTCAAAACCTGTATAAATTCTGGTCTTCTGAAACTGGGAAACAATCCTAATTTTTATATGATAATTTGGTGTATGCTTTCAAACTCTGTTTCACTAATAAGAATACTAGTTCTAGATCTTTTGATGCATGCATAGTCTAAGTAGAATTTTGACTCATTCGGTTGCAGAGGGACCTGCACGGAAAGGAGGTTTTTCTTAATTTATTTGTAGTTTAATTTATGTCATTTAAATTCCTGTTGATTCATAGTCTTTGGTCTTTTCAATTCATAGTTAAATTTTCATTGTTTTTATAGTTAGATTCCTGTCAATTCACAGTTTAATTTTCTTGCTTTTTTATAGATTAGCTTCATGAATTATTCTTGAAACTAGTTTCCATTTGACCGTGTAATCTTGTGCTCGCTAAGTCATCTCAAGAAAGTGACTATCATTCTCCAATTTAATTAGATTTAGGTATTCGATCATACAACAATCTTAGTTTTCTTTGAACATGCTTTATACTTGCTTTTGATTTTAATCAAAAATATCATTTAAGTTCTTAGCAATAGAATTTATGCATTCAATCCATGGAACAAAATTAGATTAAGTTTATCTTTCAAACATTCTTAGATTTAAAACTAGGAAAGAGTTAGATTAGAATTGTGTTTTAAAATAGATCAAATACTTTGTTTTCATAGGACTAAATCTTTCAATGGATAATATAGAAAATTATTTCATCTTTTTCATTTGAATGCAATTAGATTTAGAACAGTGCTCTATTTTAAACTAGTTAGATATTTTTCATATATGTTTTGCTGGCCTAGATAAGTCTAACATCATTCAAATTTTGATTTATTTTTATGCAATTTAGATTAGTCAATGAAAATTTCCTTTTCTTCCTTCTTTCAGATTTCATGTTTCATTCATTTCATTAAAATTAATTTTTAATCCAACTCCTTTTTCTTAGAATAAAATAACAATATTTCCTTTTATTCCTTCTTTAAGAATTAGTTTTCATCATTAAAATTCATTTAGATTTGGTTATTAACTAGAATTTAAATATTTCATCTAGAAGCATAGATTTCATTTCCTAGACAAATTTCAATTCTTAAAAATTTATGCATATGACACAAAACCCTCAAAATAATATAAAACAGACACAACAAAGTAAGAAAACAAGGTTACCTAAGAATATATAGTGCACCACGCTTCATCAAATTACTAACCTCGGTCGATAATTTATGATAGAAATTTAAGACATTAAATTGACTAAACAGTGCACTCATGTGACCAGGAAGGAAAAGGAAGGCACATGACGCAGTGTTGAAGGATGAAGGATTAAGGTTCAGGGCTTCAGAGTCCTCTCATGCACTCAAAAAGTCTAGGATGACACATGGTGAATTGTTGAAGTTTTTTTTGGGTGTGTGTTATATCCTTTCCATGAATAGTCACCCACGCACGGGGGTCACGGGGGAGGGGGGGTTGGCGAAAGCCCTTCTTGTTCATTGCGCCAGGTACAGTCCCTCCTGTCTAGGGGTTTCCAGGGGGTGGGTAGCCCCCTGCGTGGGATCTGGGGCAACACCCTAGGTAAATTTTATTTGGACCCTCTTTTAGGTGGGTGGACCTGCCTGTGGTTTTCTGCATGGATTTTCACATGGTTTTGGGTCATGATGGTTTTCTGCTCCTGGTATTTTGAAGATCCGGTCAAGGGAACAAGAATTATATTCTAATCTAGGGTTAATGGATTGGGTTTTATGAATGCTTCAACATGTATATATATATATATATATATATATATATATATATATATATATATGTCTATGTGTGTCTGTGTGTGTGTCTGTGTGTTTTGTAACACTAAAAGGAACATAATGAAAATCAAGTTGGTAGTCCCGATTTGGAATCCACGAGAATTATCTTTGTCTATATATGTTTTATGTTTTATGCTCTCACTATTGTTTTTTTTTTTTCTAAGAATTCTTTTGCTGATCATTTTTGTACAAGGTTAAAACCTACAGGTTGAAGGGGTAAAGCTTCGGGTCTTCATGGTGCGCTCAAGGATGGTACAGTCCTTTGAGTCGAAGGAGTGCACTCAAAGGAAGGTTTGGTTCTTCAAGGGCACAGTTTGGAACAAGAAATTTGAAATATTCCATAGGAGTGCACTATATGCTCTTGCAAGGCGAGGGATGCACTTCCGAATAATGAAGTATTCTTGATCAAGGCTTAACAGTTCTCTCATTTGCTCCTAGACTTAATAGGTTCATTTTGCAACCAAAATTTTTCTAAGTATGGAAGATAAAACAAAGGCAAACACAATGCGTTTAGATACAAAATCATGTGTGACACATACAAGCTCATTAAGAAAACTTAGATCATAATAAATAATGATAAATAGACATCAAAACACTACCTTACAGACATTCCCCAACTGTAACAAACAAAGTGTGTGTGACTGTGACCAAAAGTGTCATTTTACAACAGTAAAGGTGTTATGACCATGAAATACACAAAATATTTTCGAATGAATGCGATGACACATAAGGGTGATCAAGAACACTTGAATCACATAGAATGATTTGAAGTGAAGTTTGACAACCAAGGTGACATTAAATATGACAATGAATTGGGCTCAAAAATTTGAATGTAGTGAAATTCAGAGGGCGTTGTAGGAGTGGCAACACAACATCATAATCCATTGTAGCATCTATTAGTATGAATCTTAATTACAAGCGTATGAAAAAATTCCACTTTAGCTGTGCATAACAAACATCCATAACAACAAAGATGGCTGCCAATATCCTTATATCTGCAATTAGGTGATCAAGATAAATGTTTCAAAATCTAGGTCTATGCATTAAAAGACATTAAGAAGTAAATAAAAACGAGATTTACTCCATGCATCCAAAAGACAAGACAAGAATATGTTGAATTAATTTGGTATTAATGGCACCTAGGAGGAAAACATGGAAGGATGTTACCAGTTCTCCTCAATGGTAAACACTTCAAATCTAAAATCCCTCTCTCTTGATGGTGTAGAAAACCCAGACAAAAATAGATCTCAAAGGGAGATCACAAGAAAAATAGTAGCAAAATATGACAATGATGGTGGATCAAAGTAAAAAAAAAAGTATAGATCCAGAGTGATCTTTAGGCAACAAAAGATCGTGAATGAATGGAAAAACCCTTTATTTATAGGGTGTAAATGTGAAGCTGGGTTACACTTTTGTGAGAATCGAGGGCGAAATTTTTTTTTCAGCAATAGTTCGGCCGAACATTTTATAAAGTTCGGCCGAACTATGTAATAGTTTGGCCAAAATTTCTTATAATGTTCGTCTGAACTCATGATTCCATTTATATTGATGGCACACTGACAGCATGGGCAAACAGAATTTTCGTCGGAGATGAGAAAACCGGTGACAAAAGTTCAGCCGAACTTCTAACAAAATTTCGGCCGAACTGTGAGTTCAGCCGAACTTTTACTTTTAAAATTTTTTGGCCAAAATAGGTTTTATAAATAAATCGCCCGCAATGTTTGTTTGTTTAGTTGTTTAATTATTCGCAGGTTGTTTGTGACTGTTCACTGCTCTGTTCACGCGTTTTTTCCCATCAGCCTATTTCTCCTCCCGTCCATGATTGTTCGCTGCTCTGTTCACGCGTTTTCTGTGGCTGTTCACTGCTCTGTTCATTGCTCCTTTCATCGGCAGTGTTTTCTGTGACTGTTCACTGCTCTATATATCGGGTATGTTCGAGCAAACGTCTTGCGACTTGTATGACTCCTTTCCACAGTAATGAAATGAACAAAAAAATGATCAACTGTTCCATTGTTTGTTTTTTAGCTTTGTTTGCTATGTTAAATTGTTTTAGTTTTATATTAGGTTTGACTTGAAACAACAATTTAGGGGCATATAGACGGCCACAATAATTTGAACGCTTAAATAATAATAGTTAAGATACAGGCACTAACTGCTTAAACTCCTCCCTTTCTTCCTCCCTTTCATTTCCTTTTCAGGATTTGGCCTCTATCGCCTTTGATTTCTAAATGCAGATCGTGGGATTCTCCAGTAATCGATTATATTTTTTTACTGTTTCTTGCATGTATCATCCTGAATAAATAGCAAGGAAACACAAAAAGTCATGAATCTTTAAGGATGTGTATTATTGATCTACCTTCATTTCCAATT
Source organism: Pinus albicaulis (assembly GCA_034641835.2). Classification (NCBI taxonomy): domain Eukaryota; kingdom Viridiplantae; phylum Streptophyta; class Pinopsida; order Pinales; family Pinaceae; genus Pinus; species Pinus albicaulis. The sequence continues at coordinate 891,334,530 of CM076583.1, read as the reverse complement.
TGTATTCTTTCTTGACTTATGAAATATCTTCTCAATGGGAACATCGTGGCTCTTGTACCAGGAAACTAAAATTATTTTTTCCACGTAACTGATTTATGTCTTCTCTTATTTTCATGTTTACCTTCATTTTCACAATCTTCAACTTGGTATCTGCAATTTTTTTCTCCAACCTTTCTAGACTCTAGTTTCTCATAGAATACTTCCCTTTTGGATAACTGGAGTGTGGTGGATTCCCTTTTCTAGCCCTATGCAGATTCATTTTTGGCTCCCTCAGTGTGCTCCTTAACTCTATAGTTTTTCCTTTAAATATTTCCATTTTGGGTACCACTTCCCTTTAAAATAGATTGCTAATGGTTACACATAATTTCAACCTCCTTATTTTTTTTTTTAGTAAGAAAAATACCCTGGTTTATATTATGTACCAGGAAAAAAACAACAAGGACTTTACATAGCACTTTTATCATGATCCTCCACTCCCAAAGTTACTGAATATGTCAGACTTTTGCCACATAATGAACAAAGAAAAAATGAAATAATACAACCTAAAAAATACCATTTCAAAATAGAGAAAATCTGTTATCCCCGCCCCTGAAGAGCCCAAAAAATGACAGTAGAAGGATGTACGGAACAGCTCATTCAAAAAGGGACAGCAAAGCTTTTACTGTCAAAGTAAGAACACATATTAAACCTGAAATTTTAAAACACAGCTTCCCTGAACCCCACTGTACTTAAATGATCGGGACTGAACCTTCAGCCTGAAGACCCTGTATGTTATATAGCTGGTAATTAATCTTTCAAAAAAAAACCTTCAGCCCCTGCTTTGACAATTCATCTGCAACATTATTCTTTTCACAATATATATGTTGATAAGTAATACCTGCAAAAACAGTTTTAAATTCTCAATTCTGCAAAGCCAATGTGAAACCTCCTTATTTCAACCTCCTTATTTGCACATTCATATTCAACAATTTTTTATGAACAAATGACACCAATTGTGTCGTGAATAATTCCGTCAAATTTAATGTATGCATTGTATGTTCTGAAGACTCCAATGTAATGGATGCATTGTATGTATTTTTTTATTGTATATTTTTATGCTCTTTGTCATAGTAATGTCATATGGTGTATGAAGTTTTAAATTGTTTTTAAATTATTTTTATTATGTGTTGGATGTGATTTTGATTGAAAATGTTTCTTTTTTATTTATTAATTAAAAAAAATTATTAGAAAAATTATCGCTTCAAGCCTTAGAATTTACAATCAAAATTAGAAAATGTATTTTTATCTAAACTATTTATTAAAATTTTAATATTGTTTGATCTTCTCTACCATGTCGTTTTTACATATATCTAGAATAATATTATTTGTATAGTTTTTGGCTTTTTTTAACATTTTACTACCATAATCAAAATCTATAGAAATAATAATCTAACATTATAATATCTTGAAATGGAGCTAGCCAACTCAAATATAGTATTGCAAATCCCTAGCTAAGTTAGATGAGGAAGCTATGTATTACATATGGTCTTGAATGAGCATTTGGACTCTTTAGATATATATCTAAAGAGTCCAAAAGCTCATTCAAGACAATATGTAATACATAGCCTCCTCATCTAATATATAAAACTTTAATCCATGTGCTTAACCTTAACATTGACACAAATGGAATTTACAATTTTACTCACTGCTTTATGATAGAAAAATATGCGGATGAATATTGCCCACATATCCGAAGTCAAAAGGGATAGATTAAAAAGGGATGCCCCTGTCATCTATAAAAGATAAATTAAAGAAGCATGACATATTAGTAATGCAAATTAGATATGCGTACCAATTATGTTCATATAACACAAAAAATAGATGATTCAATACAAATGTCACATAGAAGTCATATTTATCTCATGGGCCTTAAACTTAAATTATATATCTAGCATTACATTAAGCTATAGGAGATAAATCAAAGAAGCATTTGAATGTAAATTAAACATGTGTAATAATTATTTCCTTTAGTTCAATAAATAGATAATAATTTTCAAATGCCATATCTAAGCTATATTTCATCTAAGTAGCTTTCAATTTAAACTTATATCTAATGTTAAATTATATAAAAGAATAATAGTAATCCAAACTTCAAAATAATATTTAGAACTTTAGTATAAAATGTGACATATAATTTTTCTGCGTGGAAAAACATAGTTACCGAGAGTTCAAAACTCATGCATTTGAATAGAAAGTGGGTATACGAATGAGCAAGTAGATTTTTTCTAGAAATGAGGAAGTGAAGGTTGATAGAGAGCCACACAAAATTTCAAATTCATACCTTAACAAAATTGTTAGATCCTTTTAACGAAAACGTGTCATATAATTAACTTTCATCGAAATATATGATAAACTCAACCCAATTTTATGAAAAATAGTATACCATTTTTTACATTTCACATAAAACAAATAGATAACTATTACTTAACTATTGTTATAAATATTTAACTACCCATAGAGATATGGCCAAGTGATTGAGACAGGGCATCATCACAATAAAAAACCAAGTACAAATTGTAGTAATCCTAGAATCATGCTTTACATTTAAGGTAAAATTGGGGAACTAATGACTTGTACTATAGATAAAAAAACATTTACCCTTACCAAAAAATATATGATCAAAATTGACAAACTACATAAGTTTAAGCTTAAGGGGACATAATCCTTCTTGCCTTCCATATAGATAATGAAAATGATTGTTCCAAGTCTCATGTTTCTTGTCATGTTACTTTATAAACCTTGATTGGAAAGAAAAATAGGAGGGCAAAAATGTAAGAAATATAAAACATAATGAAACACAACGTAAGAAATAGAGAACATAATGAAACACACACATACATATCTCTAGACAATAAACACAATTATTTTCCTAAGAAATCCTTATGGGAGAAAAGAAACCCTAAAAATTAATGATGCTCTAGACTCTTTTTCCCTAGGAAATCCTTATGGGAGAAAAACAACACTAAAATGTAAACATGCTCTACTCTCTCTTTTCTGGTATGGAAAATATGTTTAAGTTAATCTCTCTAGATTTAGCTAAGACTTTTGGCATGTAAGGTTGCTATAAGAACTTAAATCCATACATTTTTCTCTCTAACTTCACACTCCTAGTTCTATTTTAAACTATGGAACAAAATACAATAACACAATTTATGGAACTCTTATTCCTCATAGTGGCCAAGTATTTAACATAGCGTGATAGCCAACTAGGTGTAAGATTTGACTCCTTCAACCATTAACGAGGTTTGTGATTTTAGACCTTTTAGAGTCTTGTTAAAATTCCACATGTAGCTAGCTTGCTATGCATGAGTAATGGGGCTAAAATGTCATTCTCTCACACCATGGTGGTGAACATGATATAGGTCAACTTACTAAAGGCATAAATTTTGAATGAAATTCATTTTATGTTTTTCTTGCACCATTGTAAATATGTCTTTAAGTGGAATAATGGTCAAGATTTTAGCACAAGGAATAATCGTTTGACCCCCAAAAATGTCATTTAAAACCTCAAAATGACTCCAAAAGGTTTTAGATCCCAATTCTCCACCCACCATTAAAATGACCCTACAAGTTGATTCTTTCAGTTTTTTCACTCTATAAGCATCAAAATATATGAAAAATAATATAATTATCCAATATAGATCATTATTTAATAATTTTTTAAAATTATGAGTAAGATATACATCATGGAATTTAAATAAATAGCGTTAATTCATTGAACACCCTTGTACATTCCTTGTTGATAATTTGAAAGTAATACGTTTTGAAAAATAATTTGTTTATGGATTCTATTTTCCACATTCTCTCAACCATATCAAAAAACTTCTTATGATATTTGAAACCTAAGGTCTTTCCCATACCAAAGTATGTTCTTTTAAAACATGTTTTCTTGGTGATATGGGTGATTTAGAAATGATTGGGAGAGTGAAATTCCTCATTTAATATGTACAATATGTTTGTTTCATGCCACTAAGCCAAGAATTTTAAATTCAACTGAATTTTAATATAACCAACTAAATCCTGCAAAAAAAGAATAAAACAATTTATGTTAGGGTTGTGGATTTAGGCATTGAAACAACACACCATGATATTTCAAATTTAAAAATAATGGTTTCAGTCCTAGGTAGCTTAGAATCCTATTTGTTTTCAAAATAAGGATGCACTCCCATTTTATTCTCATGATTAGGTTGTAATCATGAGGCTCTTGCTTAATAGTGGACCTTCCCAAAATATTGTGATGTCTTTTCACAAAAAAAACCATCAAACTTAAAAACACATCATGCGAGAAACATAGCTCGCTGACATATCATTTTTCTCCTTCAAAGAAAAAAAAATCACATCATGTGAATATCTCCATGTACTCTTACATATTGGTATACAAAACCATCAACCAAACACAAGTCGACAAAACATGCCTCTTCAAACAACTGACTCTCAAGTCAAATAATAGCTCATGTACAAATTTCCATATTTGTTGCATTTAAGTGTGTCAACATAACTCTACTTTCAACATATTGCTTCATGCAACATGCACCATACTTTGAATTTGCAAAGAAATTCAAGAAACATCAAAATACATTCAAGGCCTTAATTGGATAAAAAATCTAACCATCTGTTAGCAAACCATTTCAATGGCGCTTCTTTTAGTTGCACTTCATCATCATGTGAATCATCCTGACCCTCATCGATTATGGAATCCTCTTTTCCATTCTTGTCGTTATCTCTTTCCACCTTCTTCAAATTTTGTGGATGACTTGTTGGATACAAAGTCCAACACTTGTCTACAAGGTGACCTTTCTTATGGCAATGAGTAATAAACAATTGCATCTTATTTTCAACATCATTTTCCTTGTCCAATGGGCCTTTGAATTTTTGCCTCATTTATTTAGAAAGTTTCAATGTGCATGGATATCTTCTTCCAACATCTATAAACATTATGATTATTCAAACCACAAAAGGAACATGTGAAAGTTCTTTTCTATATCTTATGTGAATATTTACCATGTTTATTATAATCAAAAGCAATTTGATTAAAGGCAAATTTATACCTTGAACATTCACCGTTTTCGTCTTCTTCAGGAGGTGAATTTGATGACGTAGTGGCTCTCCTCTGAATACTAGCAATGAATTCAATGACTAGATAGAGCTTTCAACATCCTCTTCTTTTACATTCTCATTAGCTGCATGTTTATTAACATCTTCTTGCAAGGTGGGTGTCAAATTTTTCCATTCATCATGAACACAAACTTCACAAGCTTGAGGTAATGAACATGAAATAAAATTCCTTCTTGGAACAGCTTCATGTGCCTCCTTGGCTTTGGAGAATTCTCCATCATGTTTTCCATAACCAAGACCCAAATAATTAGGCCCTTCCTCAACAACATTTGGCTCAACTATGCCTTGTACTCAACTATGCCTTGTACATGTTTGCCTTTAACCCTTTACTTTCATATCACATTTTCATCAAAAATTTGGACCTTATTCCTCTAGTGTGTCTCTCAGAAGCACGTATGCATTCATTTTGAGAGGAAATTGAAGACATAAACCAATAGCTAATTCTTCTAACTAACCTTGACTAAAATGAGCTAAATTGTACTTTGATATCAACTTGATTTGAATATGGACAAGCTAGTTTTATTGGGCTATATCCCTCATTAGTTAAATAAAAATGTGTTTAGGATCGTCTAAAGTTATCCAATTGGGAAGGGGTTTATGTGTCAAGATTTAAATGTATTTTCTGAGAAATTTATGAGTTAATTAGCTTTTAAAAACTCATGTGTACAACAAATAAAATGCAAAATTTTTATTTAGGAAAATATTTTCCCTCAATCCAGATTTCGATCATTGTACATGTAAGAGGAAGAAAGAGGGAATTCACTTTTCAAATTCTAGACCTTGTCTAAACCAAAATAAACTAGAGGTTTTGTTTTCAAATACATTCACTTATTTGGAAAATTTCTAGCTACCAAAAGTCCATATGCCAATCTACCTCCCAAGAAATCCATTTATTACATCACTGGTTAGTTTTTGTCTTCCTATATTCTTTATCAACCTCTTCTAGTGATTCTTGAAAGGTGGATACTTAAATCCTTCCTAAAAATTTGAGCTCTAAAATGAGAAGACATACAGGGTCATTTTAAGTCATTCTTCTATCCAATTATAAAAACCAAGTGAATATTTCTACATATTGATTTTTGTCCAATAAACTGTACAATATATGTGGAGTTACCTTGCCCTAAGCGAGATGTTTAAAAAACATAATAATAGAGAAACAATTAGTGACGTCACCAAAATATGTAGCCTCTTCAAGGTATCATATCCTCTCATCAAGGTCAAGAATCTATTCACCAAAAATGTCCTATGGAAATGATGGTTTAAGAAACAAAACTAGACAAAAACCTTCAGTGAGAACAACAAAATCTAAAACCTCTTCAGGGTCTTCAATCTGCTCGTAAAGTTAAATTGTGTCTTGATCAAGTCCAACAACAAAGAAACATTCAGTGACAACACCAAAATCTATAGCTTCTTCAACATCTTCTAAACCATATTCAAAGTCAATATTGTGTGCATCAAATTCCTCAACAAGGTCATCAATGGAGTCATCAAAACTACTATTTCAAACCTCAATGCCAAAAATAAGTCGAAAGAATTCAATTTCTCCTCCAAAACCTTCTTCTCTAAGAAAAACTAGCATGATGTCGTCGAGAAATTCAGTAATTCCATGAGGAAATTCTATCAAAGTTAAAAAAAATCCTTTTCATCCATATTTAATGCCTAATTTTTCAGGTGGAACACCTCCAAATTTAAGGACCACAATGCCATAAAATATGTAACTTTACCTAATAGGTGTAGACCTAGAACCCCCAACTTTGCGTGACATGTACAATTGAAGATCTTATATGGTAAGCAGTGTGAGAAGAGAGTCATGGTCACTGAGTTGAGCAAGAGACATAGTTTGTTATGTCATCCTTACTTGTGATAGGTCTAGCTAGCATACTACCAAACTACATGGTAATGGCATTCAAAATGTGAAATTCCCATTTCACTTGGAAATAAGATGCTAGAGAAAGGTATAGATGAAAGGAGACATCCATCTATGGTAAAGAAATCAAATAGTTCTATCAATTCCACCTTGCAACTCTAAGAGACATTGAATTAAATTTCATCTCAAGACAGGGATTTGAGAGGACACTCTCAAATCCAACCTTCGTTATGGCTTTGAAACACATGGTAAGTATCAAGACTTAGCAACCTTATTTGCATAATTTTTTCTAGCATGGACCTTAATGTCATAACCTTCTTTTGCCTAAAATGAATGCAAATTTCCTTGCAATTTGGCTTGCGACATTCATAATTCATGCTCATGGAACATGATTGTGTTGCAATTGTGATAACATTTGCTGTATGCAGAAGCTAATAAAAATGATCGAAAATGACATTTTTGCTCTGTTTTTTTGAAGATTTAAGGAAAATTACACCAAGTAGCTTCCAACCTCATATGACCATCATGTCAAACTCATCTCAGGATATTGTCCAAGTAAGAGCCACTTAAGCAAGAAATCTAGTATACATTACTCCAATTTCAATTAGTAGCAATGACAGTTCTAAGTATGGTGCAAACATTGCTCCAGATCCTCAATAGGGCATGTTTGATGACAATAATTTGGGGAGTAAGAGAGGGAGATAGTAGGAGAAAAAATTCAAGGAATCCACGGGAAACTGAAAAATATATAGCTAATAAGGTGGAATACATTTGTAACCTAAGAGAGAAACCTGTTAGGAAATGGGTGAACTTGGTATTACACACCTAATTGGATAACCTCGAGGAGAAAACACTTCTCCCACTTTATTTGTTGGCATAACCTAGTAAGTGTTATTCACTAGCATGTATTTTGTAAAGGCCTTGACCTAGTTCCCATTCAACTCCATCCACCAGGTTGTAGAGGATTCCAAGCCTAATTTCATGAAAAGTAAGTTGGGGATGATCACATTGACTTGCTTGATGACGTGTCTATGAAGATTAACTACCTTGAACTATTTTTTTGCGTAGGGAAAGAGACACATTCCCATGTCTGAGAATGAAAACGTTCTTTAATATTGTTAATGCCTTTAGTGTTTAATTCTACAAGTTCTATAGGCAGAGTCTGTAAAGGGCCAGGTAGCCTCTGGATCTCATCTTTTATGAAAGCTGACATATCTAGTAAATTCCCCTACAGTCAATCTCTGGAATGGATCTAAATAGAATTTTTTCATTTTAATATCCATAAAACGCAACAAATTTAAGGTAAACTATATACATGTGTCATTTCTCCCACAAACTAAAGTGTATAAGTGGTAAATTTTATACCAAGTGTGCTCCCACCATGTAAAGCACAATTTGGTGAACTTATCATTTTTATAATTTCTTTTTCGATTAAATTTAGTTTCACACATAATCAATTATTGCTTTGAAAGTTGTGCTCTACATAATTTGTGTACACTAAATTACAAATTGATTTTTTTAAATCTATTTTGTGTAAATGTCGACCAATAGATATATATCATGGAGGATGAATGACGAAGATCAGCCGAATCCCATGTGGAGGTTCAGGGATCGGGGGATGTTCACAGTATTTAAATATAATCTTAAATCTCCATACATGTGTGTACATATGGAATCTATTTTTTATTAACTTTGTGAGTTAAATTAGTTGTTAATAAGTTTCATATTTTAATTTTTAGGAGGTAAGAGGAGAAGGGTTTCTACTCCATCCATGGAGCATGGCCATGGTTCAACCAATCGAGGTATGAGTGGTAGCAGGTTGTGTGAAGGGGGTGATATTTATTCCCCCGAATGCCAATCAACGGTTGTTGGTTCTCAACAGGGTCATTTTGGGTTTGGTTCTCAGCAGCGTCATTCTGGGTCTGGTTCTCAGCAGGGTCATGTTGGAGAAGATTTCAACCAACAACATCAAGGTTGCCATAAATTTCAATATTTTTTCATTAAATTTGTACAACTTTTTTTACATGTGTTTTTTCTAATATACGAAATTTTATATATATTGATGCAGAGCCCAGAAATGTTCGAACTAGTGGTCAAAATAGACGCAGGGCAGCCCGCTATATTCAAGAAGAAGGTTGTCAACCCAGCACAACTTATCCGGCTGAGATTACTGATATACCATGGGAAACCAACATGGTGGAATGCACCTTACAAATGTGTGAAAGACTTCATGCAAAATTGCAAAGAGATCTCGTGGCTTTGTCTCTACCTTCTGAGAGTCGACAAAGCCTTGAAATAGTTACACATTCATTGGGTGAAATGGTAAATGTGTACAGAAATCTTGGGCCAATGACTGATTCATTTGTAGAAATGATGAGAAAGAGAAAAGAAATAGTGATGGGTCCCGATAAATGGGAGGACATAAAACAAAAAGTTACAAAAGAAGTGGCCAAGTCAATGTTTAATTACAAGGAAGGGCCAAAAAGAAAAATGTTGAAGGTGCAGTATTTCAAGCACCCAAACATAGCTCGTTATTTGTATGATAGGCACCTTGCAGCCTATGGAAGGCTTCCATGGAACGATGAGGTTCCTGTTTATTTTGCACAAATGTTTTATGCAGAATTTTTTTTGGGTATGAAACCCAATTACAATGATCTTCCTTCAGAATTTTTTGGCCCGGGGAAAGGTCGATTATATGACCGTAAGGGCGCTAAGCGAGATGTGGAGTTGCCTTGCCTTGAGCTGCCATTGGTGAGTCGACTGTTTCGAGTCGAAACTTTGCGATCAGAGATGGATGCTACTTCTCAAATAAGTCGAGAAGTAAGGGATGTTATGATCGAGAATGTTCATAGCGGATTGGGTGGAGTCGATATTTCTTTAAATCGAAAAAAAGCACGTGAAAATGCACGTGCCAATTTTGTTTATTGTACAGATGAGGAGATTGACAACATGAATGTTGAAGATCTCCGAACATATGCAAAAAATTGTCGCAATGGTTTGCAAGACTTAATTTTTCATGAGGAAGAGGGCATCGGAACGGTATGTGTTAGTGATCTTAGGGTTTGAAAATATTTTTACATATACATGTGTACAATTTGTAATAAATACATTTGTATGTACATGTATACATTTATTTGTATGTGTACATTAATCTAACAAAAATGTATGATTATATGTTAAAACACCATTTGCAGTTCTCACACATGATGCGTGACGAAAATGTTAATATCACATTCGGGACCTCTAGTTCAAACAATGCAGATGGGTCTGACCATCAAGATATGTTGGAAAATGTTAGTGTTTTTTAAGTGACTTTAAAATAAATAATTGTTGCCACACATGTACATGTATGTATATATATAATTTGATAAAAAATTTTAACAGGTACCGATTCTGTCTGATGTTTTTGGGATGGTGGTACCTTCTTTTTCCTTGGGAGATGTACCTTCTACTTCCTTGGGAGATGAGCCACAAGTATGGACAATTTTTCACAAGTTTAAAATTTATGTTTAAAAGTTATATATATATATATATATATATATATATTCTACTTCAAAAAGTTCCATTAAAAATTGAGATATATATATATATATATATAGAGAGAGAGAGAGAGAGAGAGATCTATATTTTGAGTTATTTAATTTTTTTTGAATTTAGGTTCCTATAGAAGATTTCTTTAATCCGCGAACTCTAGCGATGGAGATAGGAACATCCACAGCATTTGAACAAGTTGTCTTTAGTTCCTTTTTTTAATATTATTGAAAATAAGTTTATATATGTACACGTGCATTTTCATTTGAAAGTTTTTAATATATATATATATATATAACTGTACATGTATATTGTACAGTTTACCGCTGCAGATGTTCCTATGGGAGAACTTGTTCATCAAATGGAGAGGGAACCTTATGAGGTATTGCATGATTTTTTTGTTATATTTTGTTTTTTACATGAAGTTCTAGATATATATATATATATATTCTCATTCATTTTTAAAACATCAAATTTTAATGTTCAAGTACATGTGCATTGTGTATGTAGGTTTCCCATTCACATTATAGGGCGCGGACTGAGACCCTAGTAGGGAAGACGCTAGATCCGTCTCTATTTGATGGACATGATTTGTAGATTTCATTTCAAAATTTAGATGGTCTTAAAATTTGTTAAACTTGATACAGTTTGATACTTGTGACATTTACAATTTTTGGACATATTTTATTACATTGTTAATATAATTTGTTTTATTTAATATTTGGATGATTTTAGTACTTTTGGCATGTGAATGTGAAGTAATGTTGTCATCTATAAATTAATGTTGTCATGTTATGTAATGACATGTGTTATAATTTGTTTTGTTTTTAAAATTTAAGTTTTGGATGCTTGGAGTACATTTGGCATGTGAAGTAATGTTGTGATCTATATTTTTTTGTTAAATTAAAAGTTAAAAGTTTTGGATGGTTTCAATCTACATTTGGCATGTGATATTTAATGTTAAGTTTTTTTTTTTGGATATTTGAATTATAATTGGCATGGCATGTGAAGTTTTTAAAACTCAAGTTTTGGATGGTTTCAATCTACATTTTGCATGTGATATTTAATGAACTTTAAATGTTTAATGTTTTAATGTTTCACAATATATAATCAAAATGTTTTTAAAACTTAAAGTTTTGGATGGTTTCAATCTACATTTGGCACACGTGGTATATAATGTTAAAGGTTTCTATTGGATCTAGTTGAGCTATAATTGGCATGGCATGTGAAGTAATGATCTATATATAATTTAAAGTTTTTTAAACTCAAGTTTTGAATGGTTTCAATCCTCGTTTCGCATGTGATGTTTAATTTTTTAATGTTGCATGATATATTATCAAAAGTTTTTAAAATTTTAAAGTTTTGGATGGTTTCAATCTACATTTGGCACATGTGGTATATAATGTTAAATGTTTCTATTGGATAGTTGTTCACTATAATTGGCATGGCATGTCAAGTAATGTTACACAAATCCCTTTTGGATGGTTGAAGTACATTTGGAATTTTAATATTGCTTTTGATCTCCCCATGTAGTTTTGTTTGAATGAAAAAATTTCCAATAGGAAGAACATAGCTTTTCAATGCAACTAACCATGTATCAATTGAGCTATAATTCAAAAAAAAGTTTAAAGAAGTAGATATGTGTACAAATTATACCTTTAATTTTGATTGGAAATATAAGTCTAGTACATATATATGTTTTTTGAATTTGGGTCAATGTTGTTAATGCACTCAAATAGGTAGCCTTGTCGATTTATTTACATTGTGGAAACTTTTTACCAAAAAATCCAACTAGTTTTTCATCAATGCACATAGAAAAACTACTTGGAACAATTAATTGTGCATTCTAGAACATATCTATCCAAGACAAGTAAAATTTTTCATCAATGCACATGTATAGAAAAGGTACTTTCAGTTGATACTAGAGTGCGTGCTTGTACCCAAACAATTTGTACATGTGCAAACACTTGCACAAATAACATAAGCGGCTCAGTTTTTAGTTGGGTACTGGAAGTTCTAAAACATATTTAATCGAAAGATAATAAATTGTTGGACAATTCTCTCAAAAAAATTCTAATGAAATTCCATCCTCAATAATCAGTTCATGATCGAATTTTGACATTTTCCATCTCTTAGTTTTTGATATTTTCTTTGATTGAACTTCTATGAATTTTATGCGTGTTTCACACACCAAGTGACTATATTGAAAACTTATGGAATAAGGTTCATAGTCTTCAAAGTAAACAAAGTCTCCACTTTGATGAGTTTGTCTGAAAAAATAACCTTTCAGTATAATAGACCCTCTGTCATATTGAAATCCGTGATCATTATAGTTTTGTAATAATTTCATTTTTCGTTTAGTACAACGCATCAAATAATACTTCACATTTTCATCGTTGTCAATAGGTGCAATCACAGCAAAAACATCTCCTGCACAATAAAATAAATTTAACAAAATTATGCATATTTAAATTTATTTCTAGATCTTTAAATCATTAGAAAGTAATTGAAATGTTACCTTCTCTAACAAGATCAGAAACTCGATCACCATCAAATGATATTGTAGTTTCCTCTGATTGCATTTCTTCAAACATTGCAACAGACATTTTGCCTTTTGTATTTGGCTCTGTATGTTTCCAATTGTTCACATACATTTTGTTTTCACAAATGTCATTAGATTTTTTGTTTTCTATGCAAACATCACAAAAACAAGAATATTTTCTTTTATCCAATGCAAACACATTTCTGGATGACTTTGTTTGAATTGAATGAAATTTTCGAGTTCCTTTTATTCTTTCAACGTCATTTCCAATTGATCTATCTACGTCTTTGATTCCAATATGCCAGAAAACCTTTATATGGAAAATTAGAAAAAGAATTTGTAAATATGATATCAAAATACAATCAAAGATAATAATTGCATGGTAAATGTACAATGTTTAAAATTAGATTTCCAATATAAATTAAATTGAATGTACCTTCACACTTCTTTTGATGGGTTTCTCTCATGGCTTAGAGTAGTGATGCACCATTGAACAACTTCTTCAGCATCCACAAGTTGTCTTGTAGAGTGGTTCATTTGGTATTTTCGAAGTGTTCATTTTATGCATGCTCCTGCACCGTCATGTTCTCCTTTTCCATGGCCTGTCTCAAAGAAATTCCAACAATGTTTAATGTCGGTTTTCTTATGAAGACAACACAACCAAAAGAATGATCGTGCAGATTTGAATTGACCTGTGCATCCGTCTGACCATATCCAATGTTCATTGAATGTTATTCCATGATTTTTCAATGAATCATAAATTTTTCCAAAACAATGTTGTACAAAACATGTATCATGTGTATGATCGTCACTGATATAAAAGTGATATTATTTAATGATATGTTGATCTTCACTCGTGCTTTCTATATGATCGACATTTTGTTCAGCATGTCTATATAGAATATGGATGAGCATGGAGACTTGGTCAGAATGATAGTATTCACTCTGAATTTCTTTTTGTGGAACAAATGTGTAGTTTCCTGCAAAATCAATCGCTGATAAAATGGTCCTTGGTGGAAAAAATTCATGAGATTTTTTGAATTTCAAGTCTTGCCATTGAGCTCTACACGAATACTTGGTGTATTTGTAAATTTCTGCCTCAAACTTTCTCAAAAAGTCTATTAAAAAAATTTCGTCTTCTAGGAATTCAATTCCTTTAACACTATTTGCACCTTGAATCGATGTATTGATATATTCATATCTCTTCCATTTCACTTTCATGTTGGAAAATGATTGATCATTTATATCAATACAATATTTGTTTTGAAATTTAGTCAAATTTCAACAATCATCGCATTTTTTACCACCAACACATTTCTTTTTGTAAAATATTTCATCTCTTTCTCTTTCACATAGAATTTGAGATATGAAATCACAGATAGTGGAAGGAGGAGGTGAATCCTTCCATAATGTTCTACCAAAATCAAGGAATGTGTCATAATATAACTCGAATTCCACATGATAACGACAACAACAAGTGTCGCGTACAGTGATAGGTTTTACATACCATGGTTTTTGTTGAGCAAAAGAATTGAGTGAAACATGAATTTGATGATTCTCTTCTTTGAAATTGTTGAATAACTCTATCTGAGTGGTTTCCAAAAAATATTTTTCATGTTCTTCGTACTGATTTTGTGCTATTCTTCTTCACATCACATGCCTTGCAGTTGGTGAAACACGCGAATTGTTCTTCCAATATTCATATATTATTTTTTTAACATTTTCTCCAAGTCTATCTTTGTATGGTTGCCTACAAATAGCTCTCCAACAAGCGAGTTCATCATTTGCATCTATTTACAGCCGAAATTTCCGATGTTTGTGCAAATTTTTTCGTGAGGTTCCCAGTGCTCGTGCCATAGATGTTACCAAATGATTCTCTTGAGTACTTGATGAAACCATTTCCATCTGTATTCGTCTACGTACAATTGAAACATATTTCTCTCTAGATCTCTTAATTGACTTTATAGCACTACTCATATTTTTTATCACATCTTCCTTCATTTTTTTATCTTTGGTTGATTTTCGAATACCCAATAGTGTCGTAGCTTCTTTTAATTTCCTTAATGATAGGAGACCTTTCAACATTTGAGCCTAAACTGTCACCCGCTCATTTAAGAAATACTTTTCAAAAATGCAGTTAACATGATATCGTATAACATGGTCAGGTTTTTTATCTCCATATGTGTGAGTGTCAACATTTTCTAACATCTCATTATCGATAGTGATTTCATCTGTACATATTCGAAAAAATAGTACATATTCAATAAATAACTAAAAAAATAAATATATCTATAATTTCAAATATTTTTCAAATTAGTTCATCAAATAAAAATTAAGCTTCACATTTTACATTAGGAAAATTTTAAATATATCAATAGATCATAATATTTACATTTACATACCTGCTTCAATTTCTACTTGAGGTTGATTTTCTTCTTCAATATTTTGAGGAATATCTCTGTCTGTTTACATTAAACAAAATATTTTTCAAATTACTTCATCAAATAAAAATTAAGCTTCACATTTTACATTAGGAAAATTTTAAATATATCAATAGATCATAATATTTACATTTACATACTTGCTTCAATTTCTACTTGAGGTTGATTTTCTTCTTCAATATTTTGAGGATCTGTCTGTTTAAATTAAACAAAATATTTTACAAAGTAGTTCATCAAATAAAAATTAAGCTTCACATTTTACATTACGAAAATTTTAAATATATCAATAGATCATAATATTTACATTTACATACATGCTTCAATTTCTGCTTGAGGTTGATTTTCTTCTTCAATATTTTGAGGAATATCTCTGTCTGTTTACATTAAACAAAATATTTTTCAAATTAGTTCATCAAATAAAAATTAAGCTTCACATTTTACATTAGGAAAATTTTAAATATATCAATAGATCATAAAATTTACATTTACATACGTGATTCAATTTCTGCTTGAGGTTGATTTTCCTCTTCAATATTTTGAGGAATATCTCTGTCTGTTTACATTAAACAAATTATTTTTCAAATTAGTTCATCAAATAAAAATTAAGCTTCACATTTTACATTAGGAAAATTTTAAATATATCAATAGATCATAATATTTACATTTACATATGTGCTTCAATTTCTACTTGAGGTTGATTTTCCTCTTCAATATTTGAGAGGGCTTCTAAATTTCTTTTGCGAGATTGTCTCGTCTCCTCTCTACATTCCTGAAGGTCTTTTTTTCGATCATATTTTCTCACACAAGTTCTTTGATTTCCCATGATAATAGGGTATGAAGTTCAAAAAATTTCCTTCAAAAAATTATACAATAAATCGATTACAAAAAATATCACAAAATATTTAATTTAAAAAAATTCAGTTTAAATTTTTTGCAAAAAATACATACTCCAATCAAAACACTTACTTTAAAAAATTCGAGAGAAAAATGTTTTATAAAAATGAAACGAAACTCAAAAGATTTACTTAAACTCAAAACACGTACATACCTCAAAGAAATGTCTTCTGAATGTACGTCCAAGAAATTTTTTTAAGTTCAAAACAATTTTTTGCAAAATTAGGCCGCCTCCAAGAAATGTCTTCCAAAAAAATTCTTTAAACCCAAAAAAATTCTTTGTAAAATTAGTTTTCTTCCAAGAAATGCTCTTAAATCCATACTTTGAAGAAAAAATTTTAAACCCAAACCAAAATCTTTGTAAAATGAGATGAAATGTGCGAAATGTGCAAAAATTGTGAATAATTTCATGGCAATTTATATTGCCGCGAAATGTGTTTTAGTAGGGGCTCCGCAAAACTTTACGGCCGACGGAAAGTTATACAATAGTTCAGCCAAACTTTTGATTAAAAGTTTGGCCGAAATATTAAGTCGTTATATTTAACGAGCCTTCGACTCAAAACATAGTTCAGCCAAACTGTTAATCAAATCTCGGTCGAACTAATGTGTCACCAGTTACGCAAAAACCAAGTTCTGAATACGTTTCTGCAACTTTGGAATGATTAAACTCCATGAAAGGTTGTTAATTAACTGTATGAACCAAGACAAGCATTTTCATAATTGAATCTAATTTCAGGAAATATAAATTTTATGGAATTTCATGAACGTTTACTAATTTTAATTATTTTTCTAATAAAATGGGTGCAAACAATTTCTGAGGGTCATTGTGATTCAGTGAAATCAAAATTTTGTATCTCCAAAAATAAATTGTAAAAAAAACTGAAAAATTTATGGGGCATTACATTAGTCCGTCGTCTCTAATGGGTAGCTTTTAGATTTTTAGTTTATAACTTATATGTTAAGAAATTTCTTGCGTCGCGAAACATATCCAAAATACGCAGTTTTTCGTATTGGACCAGTTCAAAAAATTCTAGTAATTATGATATGCATCCATTGGCTTTGTAAATATGACGAAACCAAAGTAGACTCTGTCTAGATTGTTGTAACACATTTTGTTTTCTCAAAAAAAAAAAATTTCAATGAATACAAGATTGCGTCATAACATGACTTCTTATGAATCCTTTGATTGTTAAGAAACACACACTCAAAAAAATGCTAAGTTGACATATCAAATTTGCATAAATTGTTTTCAAAAAATAAGTAATCGAAAGCTAACAAAATTTCTCACAACTTTTATTTTTATCGCAAAATGAAATTCTACACAGAAAATTTGTTATAGTTTGCAGAAAGTTGAAGAACAGAAAAAAATGAAAATTTTCTCTCAAAAAAGGGCAAAAAGTGCAACCCAGCTTCACATTTTCACCCATAGGTAAAGTAGAGTAGTTACTTTTTAATAAGAGGAAGGATCTATGCTGGAAAGGAAAAATTAGTTGAAGGTAAAGTAGAGTAGTTAATTTTTGATAAGATTATAAGTTCTGACTAATTCAATTTTTAATATAAAACATTAATTATGATAAAATATAAAATTATACAATTTAAAGAATGAAAAATTACCACATAGATCTATATTAATCACATATTTAGGAAGTAATAAAATGTATTAATTCATGTGTAATTTTTTTTACAAGTTTGAGATTTCATCCCTCTAGGCTCTTGGTAGATTTGTGTTTAAAATGCATCTATATTGTTTCTAGAGCCCAATTTGAAGGATACGATGTAAGTATGTTCATCCCTCTTAAAATAAAAGAAATATTTTATAAATAGTAAAACAATTTTAGGGCTGAAATGTAAGTATGTTCATCCCTCTTAAAATAAAATAAAATATTCTCTAAATAGAAAACAATGTCGGCTATAATAAAAAAGCAAAAAAAACATATGTTATGCATTTTTAATTAGTTTTCCATATGACCTAATATCATGTAGACTAATTAGAAGTAAAAAATAATGTCCGTAAAATGTTTAAACCTTATGTTTTTCAAAAATATTTTAATACTTGATATCAACTTTATATAAATCTATATATAGAAAAAAATGTTAAAGAAAATATTTTAATGTATGATAGAATCAAATATCCAGTGTGATTCATGAATAAATTAATTTAATATGAATCAATATAAATGACTCAATACACATGTTATGTAATCTCTATAACATTCAAAAGTGCAATTTAATCAGTAAAAAAATACACATTGTTTTTTGTATTTTAAAATAAGTTTGAAACAAAAGAAATTTGATCCCTTTCAGCTCATGGCAAATCCCTATTTTAGATGGATATATGCTGGTTATTAATATTTTATTTTAAAAATTGAATTAGTCACACATTTTTCTCTTATTAAAAAGTAACTACTCTACTTTACCTTCAATTAATTTTTCTTTTCGAGATAAGGTTAACACACACACTTATATATAAGTACACACTTTATGTAGAGAGAAATATCATATTGAAATATATTAGTTAATATGGATATTCAAATATTTTCTTTAAGTTTTATATTAAAATATTTATAAGCAAAATATATATATATATATATATATATATATATATATATATATATATATATATATATATATTATCTGTGTAAGGTTGTATAAAATTATAATATCAATAGTTAATTGTCGTGTTAATATATTTTTAACTGTTTAAATTATTTTTATTATTTTTTTGCGGACGTGACATACTTACACATATACCTCATACTAGATTTTAGAATGAACCTTTTGGGTCAATGATCTAACATACTAACATTTAGGATATATATGATGTACAACTAGTCTATCTGCTTTGTCTTGAGTGTGTTCCAGGTCTTGAAGCACGCGGAGAAGCAGAGGGTTTTCACCCTGCGGGAACTACCTCAAACGTAGGACGTACAGGTAAGGTCATCTCTCCCTAGTTTACTAGTTTAAGCATTTGGACCTTTCATTTGACTGAACAAAGACCTTAGTGTAATTTTTCCTGCAGTAGAATTGTCAACTCCACTGGCCATTACATATGTGTAATTCCCTTTTCGGGTTGTTTTATTTGGATTTTGGGTTCCCTCACTGATCTGATCACTTTCTCAATCTTCTTGGTTCTTTATCCACCCAATAAAAAACCTCGATCTTCTAGATCAGTCTTAGAATTTTTATTTTTCTTTGTTCTCTTTTCTATACACAACTTATAGTGCACACATTGACCTATACATTTGTTTTTGTCCAAATAAACTTGTGTATACGTGAGTTTCCTTAGACACAGACACATATACAAGCAGTTTGCACACAGCCTACCCACGTATGGCCAATATAAAATGAAAATTTGATTTTTGAGATCATGTAAGTTCTTTTTGCCTACTTTTGGTTGCTCCTTTAGAACATCTCATATGTCTGGATAATATTTCTCCTGGTTGTGTATCAATTTCTCTCTTTCTTTCTTGAAAACCTACTCAACCTACGGTTTTCCCTACTTGGTGAAGTTTCAGTTGCGGATGTTGCACTAGGACTTCTATCTGAGGTTCTTGGTTGTTCTGACATTTCATAACAATGATTTTGTATTAGAATACTCATGCTTGGCCTTGTCATTACCTCAATTTTTGGTTTTTGGCTTGTTGGCTTGTTTGGTTTTCTTGGTTATTGAGATCAAATTTTCTGGAATATATTGGAGTTGTTTTGTTGGTTTCTTGAAGTTTCTGTTTGGTGGAGTTTTATTCTCTTGTTTCTTACTTCATTCGATTTATTTGAGACCCATCATGAAAACGACATGGTTGGCTTAAGGAATTTGGAGTTGCTTGTTGGCTCAATTTGTTGATTTGAAGCATTGCATAGTTTGTGCTTTTCTCAAAGAATTTTTGCAGTTTCCTTAAAAATTTAAAGGCTCAAAACACATTTGTGTTTTCCATTTATTTTGATTTTGGTTTTCATTTCATGCTTTTCATATTTTTTGGAGAAATTTTTTAGTTTCTAATTTTGGTTCAGTTTCTTGGTTTTGAGAGAAGTTAGGTGGTGGGCTTGTCTCTTTTGAATCAACTTATTTTTTTCATTTGTGTACAAGGAAATTCTTATTTGAGATTGTCTCTTTTTTTGTGTCAAAGTGATTAAACCTATCTTGTTTATAAACTCTTTCACTTCCCTTTGTGATTAGTCCTAAAATCTGCATTTGTCACTGATAGTTTTGCATTAGTGTAGTTGCATCGTTAAGAATATCTATTATTTTGATATTTTTTGAGTGTGTGAGAATGATACTGAAAAGAAAAGAAAATTTTCTTTATTTTTAGTTATTTCATAGTACCCAAGTAGAAATCTCTTTCATCGAAGAAAAATTTTCATATGCATGTAGCAGGTTTCTATTGATTTCTCTTTTACGTCAAAACATCACAAGTTGCATTCTTCGTTTGCCCCTAACTTAAAAAGAACAAATATTAAAATCAAGTGTTTAATTAACATGAACTATATTTTTTTTAGTTTTCATTAATATACACCAATTATTATAGGTCATAGGGCCTTGCAATAGGCGAGTGGAGAGTTAACTCTCTAAGGCCACTCAAAAATTCAAACAGAGAAGTGGATTAATGATTGAAATCCAACCTCATTAAGTGGACTTGAAAATATCTACATACAGAGAGTAAAGAGTGAGGGCTGGTGAAGGCAGAGAAGAAATATACCCCCTCTCCTATTCATTGGATCCTGACCTAAGACCGTTCTGCTTGGCTAGCGATATGAACTAGTTTCCATAGTTTTTATTCCTAGGTATCACATAGGTGAATATGGGGGGGAATACTCGTGGTACCTGAGGCAGACGTTGCATCACTCTCATTAATACTTCTAGAGGGTCTCGTTGCAAAGCTTGGGTACTTGCACTGACAAAGGACTTTGTGAGGATTTTTCCTGGGGCGTAATTAACTCAAACTATTATCAAAAGGTCCTTATATTTGATTTCTTGTATTTTGATGTCTGGTCCTAATAACCCAGAGCAGAAATACCTAAATTCTACTTGATTTTTGTATCTTAGGGACATTTTTGTAGAGAGTGCTCTTTCCTCCTAGATTTCCATAGCTCTGTAATTTTTTGGGTCTACATAAAATCTCATAATTATTAAATTTGGATGACTGATCAGTTTGTTGATCAAGGAGGCTTCGTGGGCTTTCTCATGTGACTTTTGATCCTTCTTCAAGAAGGCGTAGGAAGAATTCTACTGGTGATTTTCAACTAGTAGCGGAAAATGCATTGGAGAGTGATCCTCCACTTGGGGTTATTATTTCTGTGGGTGGTTCTAGTACTAGTAAGTATATAGAGAGAAGTACTCCACTCATCTCTCGATTCCTTTTTCTAAAAAAATAAGTTGAGGTGGAAGAAATTCCTAAACCTCGAGTTTCTCCATCCTCTCCTCTTCCTGCTAATTTTCTGGACCTTCTTTTGTACGGTGGGCCTCCGTCTCAGGGACCCACTATCCCTCATATTTCTCCTTATTTTATTTTGATGGCCATAGCTGGGGACACAACTTAAACTATGATCACATCAAGTGTGCATACTCTTCTTTAAGTTGAGGGAGGAGGTACTATTGGTATTTCCATTATCACTCCCAATGCTGCAATTTATGGCTCTACCTCATTTCATTTACGAGTGGGAGAACCAAATATTTTTCTTCCCATTCTAGTCCCTTTTATTTTGGAATGCCTTCTAATGCAATTCCTTCAGTTCCTCTCATTGTCGCTACAACTGTCTCCACACCCATTTCTTACATGGCTAGTGCAGCAGATTATTTTTAGGGTTTCCCCTTTGGACCTGGTCAAATCCCTCATTCGAATCCTTCCTTCGTTTCATTTCCTTTCTTAGATCAAGGTCAAGGATTTAATCCTTTTCTCATAAGACATATCTGTAATAATTTTCAAGTGTGGAAATTTTTTTTTACAAGGTTGGGAACTGGGAATTAGTTTTTGTATGGTGAACATGGGAATGTTCCATTCCCCTCCATAGGTGATTCTTAGGGTTTATCTCCATTCGATAATTTTTGGAACCCTTACCAAAGGGTTTCATATTCATTTAACACCTTGATTGGGGTAAATATCAATGTTTATATTAACCCTACGATGGGAGGGGGTTCTACTCCGACTGCTTCTAGGCCAGAAGGTTTCTATTTTGGCTCATACTTTTCTACGAACAATCAATGGAAACCTGGCACCTCAAAAAATCTAGGGTATCCTTTTCAGAATGTTGGGAATCCTTTTGTTGGTGGATGAAATTCTCAAGCTCCTGCACACTTTTCATTCCAGGCAACCTTAGTTTTTCTAGATTTTTCAAATTTGACTAATGATCCTATTTGATACATCTTGGGTTGGCGCCCAGTCCTAATAAATTTCCATCAAATATTTCAAAATTTGAAGGCAATATTGTTGAGGATTCAGCCGGCCATGTTACCACTTTTCATTCATGTTGTTCGTCGAACTTCCTAATTGATGATTCAATTAGGTTGGGATTATTTCAAAACACACTAACTGGAAATGATGCTAAATGGTACATTGAGCTTAGAGGGGGCACTTTTGATTCATTTGGCGAGTTGGCTACTAGTTTTTTGAACCATTTTCAATTCCATGTTTGATATGATGTTGGAACTTAGCTTGTGGCCAGTTTTCAGCATGATAAGGTGACACACATTTCTGACCATATTCAATAATGGAGGAGTAGGAAGATGCTCATTAAAGCTTAGATTGCTAATGAATTGCTTCTCGAATGGTTCCTTAAATCCTTACATGCAGAAATATCGAAGGATGTATCTCTTTTTGGGGTATTTTCTAAGGAGCAAGCTCTCTTTAGAGCAAAAAAATTGGAACTGATATGTTCTTAGTTTGGTATTCGTAATAATATATTTCATAATGCTCCTCATTCCAAAGTGGATTTAGCCAAATCAAAGCCAGGTCCCCATGCTGACGGGTGTGTCAGTTCGATCGATAGTGACATAACTATCCTTCTAAATCAACTAAAAGAATTGTCTCTACAATATGATCCTTCTATTTAGGATATTTCGTCTGTGTATACTCATTCCCAACCCTTAACAATGAATTTTTTTCAACCTTCTAACCCTAATGTAAATCAAAAATTCGATGGCAAGATGAAGGGACAAAATAAGAACAAGAATAAGGATAAGGAAGGGAAGGGTAATGAAAATATATCCAACAATAATGTTGGAGAGGATCATCTGAACCTATGTGTTAGTTTTTCTATGCTAATTACAAGTTCAGAATTATAATTTATGTTATTCTTGTTTTCTTATGGTGCTTTAGTTTCGTTGGTGTGGGTGGGTGTCCAAACAAGAAATTGTATTTTGTTTTATGTTGAAATTAATAAAAAATAAAAAAAATAAGTAGTAAAATAATAGCAACATAAACATTTACATCACACCATAAAATATCCATCAAAAAAAGTTTTTGATGAAGGAGTTCACCCCTCCTGGGCTACATCTCCTTGGTCTAGATCCATAGCCTGGGCCTCTTCTATTAGCTCCAATTTGGAAAAAAAATTGTATACATCAATCAATTTATCCTAAAAAATGTTCTATTGTATTCATAATATACAAATAATCCAAAAATGATTGTCCAATTACTAAAAACTGACTCTAGATGGTCCAGACTTGACCTCCTTCCATAGTGGCCCTTGGCTCCCTTGAACTTACATGTAGCAAAATTACATGTAGAAGTCATTTTAAGCCTCCTAAACCTATTCCATTTTCTCCAGAATTCCAAAATCATATAAATTTGACTATTCATTTTTCCAATTTGGTCGAATATTACCTCCATTATGGATAAAACAAATTTCCCTAGTTTTCCTCCACTAAAACTGGATATCTGCGAGATAACTCAGCTAAATTTGGAACCTCCATCGAAGTTGGAGTGCCTCCAGAATTTCCACCAAGTTAATATCAAATTAACTGAATTTTAATTAATTATAAAACTAGTTTAATGCGCTAATGGTGCTCTAAGCTAAGTTTGGATAAGCGCTAGCACTTGTTTTTTATGTTTGGGTCATATGGCGAGAAGGGTTGTCCACACCCCTCTCTGTCGGACCCAATGAATGAAGGTTAAATATCAGTCGAAGTGGCAATTTAAACAAATTTCACGTCGTATTTTAGTGGTGAAAACATTGTTCTGTTGGGGCAGAGGTCCAAGGTTCAAAACCTGACCCTGCTCTCATACTCCAAGACTTTGCAGAAATTAATATACATTAATATACGTGGACCATAGCTTACATTTTATGCAGACCTTAATATTTTTAAAACCCACGAATACCATATGTGTATATTACAATAGACCTTCACATTATATTTTTTTAATGCGGATTTATTTTGGATATGGTTTAATTTAAAATGCGAACTTTGGTGGTTGATTTAATTTAAAATGTAATTTAATTAATATTTAATATAACATATATGTATGTGTGTGTGTGTGTGTGTGTGTGTGTTATATATATATATATATATATATATATATATATATATATAATATTTAAATTATAATTGAATAAAAAAAAAAATACAATTACGCCTTAAAACCATTAGGAAATTTACCGCACATAGACCAAAATGTTGAATTAGAAAGTGCCACTTGTCATAGCCTCACTGACAAAAACCTGAAGAATATTCAAGAAGATTCCTTTTTGCTGACTTGGCTGCCATGTCAACGACATCTCCAATTTTACAATTTTTTTAGCTATCTGAAAAAATGAACAGCAGGCCATAACTTACTCATACGAACTCAGATTTTGATAAAATGAGTTATGGTGGAATCTTGGTGATGAGATCTACCATGTTGTCCTAGTTTCGATAAATTCTGAAATTTTTTATTTTTTTGATAAATACTAAGCAACTGATCATTCCTCCCCACTAGAAGCCTTTTGAACCCCAAAATCTCTATTGATTATTGATTATGTGGATGAGGGGATTGTTCCCTCAATCTTCCATGCTTTATCCATTGAAATTTTCCCAATTTCATCATTTGGAGCCATTCATAAAAATTAAACTTTCTCCTTGATCCTTGTGACCTTCTCTTGTTGTCATTGACAACTTCATGCTACAAAATTTCTGAATTTGTAGAATAATAATCTACTTCTGCAGAAACCATCTTGTTCCTACCTTGGTCAACAATCAAAGAAAACTTAGAAGCTTTATCACCTTACACACTGTCACCATGGCATTTTTTAGTTTATCTCGCTTTGTACTTGCGTTGACTCTTGACCAAGTTTCTTTGCCATTGCCATGTACCTTTTGGAAACCATAAACCAGATTTTTTGGAACCCATGCCTTCATTTATAAGCTACTTTGTCACTTTATCTTTTACTTTTGCACCCTCTTGCACCAACATCTTGTTTTCAAAACCACTCAACACTACTGTTGACTGTTGCAAATGTTTTTCATCTTCTTTCAAAGGCAACATGCTAACATCGTGAAACAACTCATTACAAGAATAAGAATCCTTATGAAAATTTTTATTCAATACATCTCTTTGTTTGATCATCAACAATGTCAAGTTCTAACTTGCATTCACTATCCTCTTCATTTCACTTGAATTCATAAGAGAAAAACCTCTCTTCTTCTTATGTGCTCTAATTATGTACTCAATACCATCCTTAAACAAGTGGTACTTTATCTTATGGTAATGAAATACATCTTTCCTATCATATAGATAAGGACTTCCCAATACAACACCAGATATTTCAAGGCACATCAAGCTCAACTTCATCAAGAAAATTTGAGTTAATCACGAATCTTAGTAAGCACTTCCTTGTAACCCGCAAGTTCTCATCCTTGTTATTCCAACACAAGGGATATTATCTTGTATGTCTATTGTTTCAAGTCCTAGTTTCTTAACCAAATCTTCAGAAATCAAGTTAGCTTGTGACCCACTATGAAAAATTGTATCAATCTTGGTATGTTTAGAGACAACTCTAATGTGGAAACGTTCTATTCTTGTATCTTCATCATGAGTATCATTTGAAAATTTTGAAGAACTAGTGCTTGCAACATGTTTACCTTTCAAAACCATGGCTGTAATTTTTGTCTCATCTGAATATGACTCTAAGTCTTCTTCAGCTATAGCAACATTTTTCCCCTTCTCTTTTGCTTTAAGTCTATTTGGTTTCAATTCTGGATGACATTGCCAACAATGGTCTTCATCATGGCCAGTCTTTGAACAATTTTTTCATGTGAGTTTTTCCTTTTATTTTTATAAAAAACTATTTCCTCTACAACAAAACTTACCTTTCCCTTTACCCACACTTTCATCTTTCTCCTCTATGCCTTGTTTTCCCCTTACCTCTAAGTGTGTGGCTTGTACACAAACTTTTTCTAAATTGCTTGGGTTAAACGTAAGAATAGTATGCTTCAAATAGGAATATAAACCCCCAATATATTTGAAGAGTGTATCTTGGGAATTCAAATTTACTACTAACAACAAAGCTATCTTTCTAAAATCCTTGGTATACTCTTGAACTATTTGACCCTTGAGCTTCCTAAAATTTTTCCAACACATAATAGATTTTTTCATGTAATCTAAAGAATAAAATTGTCTTTTAATGGAAGAAATAAACTCAACCCAAAAAATGGATATCTTACCATGAATTCGCATTTCGTCTTGAGTCTTTGCTTCCCACCAGACTAGTGCTGCTCTTTCCAAACTCAATGAAGCCAGCTGGATCTTTATGTCATATTAATGAAGTTTTTGAATTCTAAAATACACCTCCAATTGATGTATCCAAATTTCCAACTTCTATGCATTTACCTCGCCATTGTATATGGGTAATTCAAACTTTATCTCCAATTTGAGTAATGGAGTCTTTATTCTTGTGGCTTTTGAGTGAGTGTTAGTGTGAGTGGTATTTGTGGTGGAAGTGGAAGATGATGCAGATGGGGATGATGAGGATGGTTAAGATGGTGGAGATGGAGGTGGCTTTCCTCCACTGCCCTTTGAACTCTTCTCTTCATCCTTATTACTGTTTCAAGAACCTTCTCCATTTGGGAACTTGGAACCTCCTCCTACTCTCATTGCAATGAATGCTTCAAACATGATTTTAACCATTATTTACATCTCTTTGAAGTCTCTCTTAGCATCCTCTTCTTCAAAATGTTCATGAGTTTCTTCATAGCATTAAATTTTGGATTTGGATTCAAGCTCAACGTGTATATCTTGTACCTCTTCAATCACTTCAGCTTCTTGTACAAATTCTACCTCTTCGATCTCAACTGATGGAAAGAGAACTTTAGGTGCTTGAAGAGTTGCTTTAAGTGGAATATTGGTTGAAGATTATTATTTATCATCTATCTTCATTCTTGTCATAATCTCAAGACTAGCTACCAATATATTCCCTTCCCCTCTCTGCAATCATAACCTTGTAAGCACTACAAAATTTCAACCGTTAAAAATCTTTTGCATAAACTGTAGCAAAGAAAGAAAATAACCTTAAGCAACCTGATGCTCTTTCAACCAGGAAATGATACCAAATTGATTTGAACATGTATTTTAGTTTTCCTGTGTTAATTACAAGTTGAGAATTATAATTTATTTTCTTCTTCTTTTCTTATGGTGCTTTAGTTTCCTTGTTGTAGGAGGGTGTCAAAATAGGAAATTGTCTTGTGTTTTATGTTGAAATTAATGAAAAATAAACAACATGAGTAAGAAATACACAAAAAATAAAATTGTACAAAAAACCATAATTATATTCATCAATGCAAGTTTTTTATGAGGGAGTTCACCCCTCCTGGGCTACATCTCCTTGGTCCAGCTCCATAGCTTGGGCCTCTTGTATTATCTTAAATTTGGAAAAAGTGTTTTGCAAATAAATCAATTTCTCATCAAACCTATTCTATTGTCTTTAGAACATACAAATCATCTGAAAATGACTTTCCAATTACTAAAAACTAACTTTGACTGGTCGAGACCTGACGTCTTTTCCTGGTGGCTCAAGGCTCCCTTGAACTTCCATGTAAAAAAATAACATGTAGAAGTCATTTTCAAAGTATGAAACCTATTACAGTGTCTCTAGAATGAAAAAATAATATAAAATTGACTATTCATTTTCCAAATTTTGTTGTATACTGACTCCATTATGGAAAAAACAAATTTCCCTAGGTTTTCTCCACTAAAACTAGATATCTGACATATAACTCCGCTAAATTTGGAACCTCTGCCGGATTTGGAGCGCATCCTTAATTTCCACTGAGTTAAACTCAACATAACTAAATTTTAATTAATTATAAACCTAGGTTAATGCACTAATGACACTCTAAGCATAGTTTCGATAAACGCTAACACTTGGATTCTATGTTTGGGTCATATGATGGGAGGAGCTGACCCGCTCCATGCTCTGCTGGACCCACTGTCGAAAGGTTAAATATAAGTCAAAGTGAAAGTTTAAATAAGTTTTTCTTCATGGTTTACTGGTGCAAACATTGGTCTTTTGGGGTGGATGGCCAGCGTTCAAAACCCAACCCCACTCTCATACTCCAAGCTTTTGCACAAATTAATATACATTAATATATGTGAACCATAACTTAACTTTTAGATGGAACTTAATATTTGGATAACCCTCGGATACCATATGCATATATTACAAAATCCCTTTGGATTATATTTGATTAATATGGATTTGTTTTGGATATGGTTTAATTTAAAATGCAGAGTTTGGTGGTTGATTTAATTTAAAATTTTATTTAATTAATATTTAATATAACATATATATATATATATATATATATATATATAATATTTTAAAACATATATTATATTATATTATATTATCTATATAAATATATATCTATAATATTTAAATTATAAATAAGTAATTTTAAAAAATTACAATTCCACCTTAGAACCATTAGGAATTTTACCCCCACATAGACCAAACTGGAGAATTATAAAGTGCCACTTGTCATAGCCTCATTGGCAGAAACCTTAACAATATTCCAGAAGATTCCTTTTTTGCTAACTCGGCTGCCAAGTTAGTAATCTATCCAATTTTGCAATTTTTTTAGTTGTTTGAGAAAGTGAATAGCAGGCCATAACTTACTCATGCGAACGCGGATTTTAATTAAATGAGTTGCATTGGAATCCTGGTGACAAGCTCTATGTTGTCGTCCTGATTTTTAGAAACTATGAAAACTTTGAATTTTGAGCTAAATATTGAGCACCTAGTTAGAGGGTAAGAGAAACGCAAAGAAGAATGTGAAATTTCCATTAAAGTTATGCACTGGAGACCATCTCATCCATATATGCCCTTAGATTCAGGATGCTCAACGCTTTTTATCTCAACAGGGTCCCTCTAGTTACTAGGTTGTCCTCGCCAACCATTTTTCCCAAAGGAAGAAAATTCTTGCTGGCACGAATGCTAATACTAGATCTCCCATTGGGGGCAACCAAAAAGGGGGAAATTACTCAAATGTATATATGATGAGTGTTCACGTTGATGTCACTACAAGATCACGTGATTATGGTGAATCCGAGTATTTGAAGGCTAAGGGTGCTCTTGATACTCTCGAGCCACTACAAATTGAGAGGCTTGCAGTCGAGCCTATACCTCGCACGTGGAAAGGGTCTACTAAACATTCAACAATAAAATCTAATGCCAAGGCAACCCAGAACTACTCCATTGTAGAAAATATGGCTTAAAATCCTTGTGTTATGCATGCGTTGGAGGAACTGCAATTGTGCCTAGCACAAAGGAGTTCGCTTCTCACAGTGATAATAACAATCAATCCAAAGAAATATCTTATGATCACATTTGATATTTCAAGACTTAATAAGGGACTTCATCATCACATGGCTTTTCAAATCCAATCTACGAATTGGAAAATCAATATTTTTCAAACAGTAGTCGATGAGGACGCTTCCACATGTGTCATGTATATCTCATGTTGGAAAGCCATTGGATCCTCCTGTCATGCCTTCACCTACCCTTCTCACTACATTTGATGGCCATTCTCATAGGCCACGTGGCATTGTTCCGAATTTCCCAATCTCTGTTGGGGGTAATGTTGTTAATATTTAAGTCGAGATAGTCGATGAAAATTTGGACTACAACCTTCTATTGGGGAGGAATTGGATTTATGAGATGGATTCTATTTCTTCATCATTATTTTACATCTTGTCTTTTCCCCATGAAGGCATGATTGTAATTGTTGATTATATGGACTATTCTCTGATAGATCCAAATGTATCTTCTGACTCTACTGTACCCTTGGTGAATGATGCCAAGCAAACTATGGAGAATTTAGGGGGTGGGAGGTAGGTATACCTCATTGATGGTTATCTTTGGTCTTCCACATCCTTCCATTCATATCAATGTTATCTCATCCTCCAGGGCTCCTACTCGAAGAGATTTCTTCTAAAATCATTATTTTTCCAACCCTTGGACCTTACCTTCTCCTAATACAACATTAGAAGAAGGTCAAGTGGGTGGAATGGAATTCCCTATATCCAAAATAGAGATTTCTTATTATTTTATTATTGACTTGGCAGATTATGTTCTACTTTCTCTTTCACTAGAGGATTTTAATAGAGATGTGGCTCTGACTTGGACACTTAATTTATCTTCTCCTTAGGACTGCCTTGACACTGTTCTACGATCTGAAGAGGTTATCCTCAAGACAATGACTAGTGTGGAAATACCATGGGATAATTTGCATCATCAGTACTATTTTCTACCAAATTTGTGAGAAGTTGAGTCTAGAATTTCTAACCCGTCATCTTCTGGTTCTTTTCATCTGATCCTGAACCCTTTGGCTCCAGTACATTTTTTTGCTGAAGGGAACATGGCTGTCATTTCTTAGACCATCCTAGTGAACATTTCCTAGAATCGAAATGTTATAGAGAATGTTTCCATCGTATATGAAGGTTCCCCTGAAGAGATTCAGACTTATACCAATCTCTTTAAAGAGTTTCGTGATGTGTTCATTTTCAATTATGAGGACATGCCTGGAATTGATCCATCTATTGTCCAACATGAGATCAATACTTTCTAGAATGCTAAGCCTATACGCTAGAAGCTTCATCTAGTCAACCCTAGGAAAGCCACAAATATCAAGGCTGAGGTTGAGAAATAGCTTAAGGCGGGTTTCATATACCCCATATCATTAACTTAGTGGGTTTCGAATCTAGTGCCTGTGGACAAGAAACAAGGAACAATATGAGTATGCATTTATTTAGGGGATTTGAATAAGGCATGTCCAAAGGATAAATACCCCACACCATTTATTGATTTGATTATTTATGAGTGTGCAGGGAATGAGATTTTCTCCTTCATGAACGGCTTCTCAGGATACAATCAGATTAGCATCATTCGTGAAGATTAGCACAACATTGTTTTTATTTTCTCTTGAGGTAAAATTGCATACAAAAAGATCCCGTTTGGTCTTAAAAATGTTGTAGCTACTTTCCAGTGGGCTATTTCTTATGCTTTCCACAATATCAAGCATATCATAGAAGCTTATTTGGATGTTTTAGCTGCTTGTTCTCGAAAGAGAATTGATCATCCTCTCATCTTCGACATATTTTTGAAAGATTTTGTTATTATAAAATTTCGTTGAACCCTAATAAGTGCATTTTCACCATCACATCCAGTCGGTTTTTGGGATTCATAGTGTTTATTGAAGCGATTCATGGTGTCTACTCAATGGATTCATGTAAATCACTTCAAGTTTGAGAAATACTTCAGTTTCCTCCGACATCTTCTATTCGTCAACTTAAAAGTATTCAAGGAAAATCTAATTTCTTGAGGAGATTCACCATTAACTAAGCTGAGGTTATGAAAGGATTTATGAGATTATTTATGAAGGGAATTCCATTCTTGTGGGATTAATTTTCTCAATCTTCGCTTGATTCTTTGAAAAAAGAATTGACCTCTGCTCCTTTATTGAGTCAACCTGATTATAGGAAAGACTTCATTTTGTATGTCGCCGCGGAAGAATATACTAAAGGTATGGTTCTGGTTCAGGAGGATGATTCTCTTCTTGATCATGTTATTTATTACCTAATTTGAGGCTTGGTAGGTCCTGAAATACAATATTATCCCAGTGAGAAATTAGACTTGGAAGATGTCCACGGTGTCCAGCTACTTGGGCATTATATTCCCCTTTTTAAAACTTATTTTTTGGCAGCAGTCAATTCTTTTCAATTTGTTATCAGTAGGCGGGTTATTGGGCACAAATAAAAGTGATGGATTGTCATTTTGCAATAATTTATCTCGAATTATTATCTACCAAATCCAAGAAATCTTTCGTATTTGCAGAGTTGATATCTCAGTTTCCTTGTGGAGATGGGAATATTTATGAGGATTTGTTCCCTGCTGAACATATTTCCCTCATTTCTTCACAAGATCCTTGGTATGGGAATATCATTGTTTATCTCCAGACTTCGAATTTTCCCATTTCTTTTTTGAAAGATGAGAGTTGAATTTTGCGTCACTTGGAAAAAAATTATCTTATCATTGGTGACACTTTGATCGTCACAGGGCTGACTCGATCCTTAAATGGTGCTTAAATCTCAAAGAAGTTTAGGTTGTGCTAAATGATTGTCACCTTGGAGCTTTTTTTGCTCATTTGTCTGGGCTTTCTACAACTTCAAATATTTTGCGTGCCGAATATTTTTGGCCCTTGATTTTCAAAGATTGTGTTAAGGTGGTAAAATAATTTCATCCTTATCAAGTCTATACATGGAACATGCACGCTCATCCAGCTCTGCTCTTTCCTGTTATGGCAGTTGGTCCATTTACTAAGTGGGGAATTTATTTTACTACCTGTTACTTTCCTTCGGCAAAAGGTCACAAGTACATTATCGTAGGAGTGGACTACTTCACCAAGTGGGCCAAGGCTATGCCTACTTTCTCAAATGATGGTGAAACAACAGTCGTGTTTTTGTTCAACCAAGTCACTTCTCGCTTCGGTATTCCCAAAGAGATTGTCACTAACCATGGAAGTCATTTTCAAAATTACATGATGGCTGAATTGGCTTTTAAATCAGGTTTCTGGCAAGAGAATTCATCTTTGTATTATCCTTAGGCCAATGGGCAGGTTGAAGCCGTGAATAAATACTTAAAGGTTATCCTTCAAATGACAATCAATAAAGCTAGGTTTAATTGATATGTCATGTTGTATCCTGTGCATTGGGCATACCGGATGTTTATTAAGACTGGAACTGGGTTTACTCCTTTCCAACTACTTTATGGTTTAGAATCGATCCTTTCCTATTGAGAGTGACATTCCTTCCCTTAAGCTAGTTGTTGATATTCTTCCCGACACTTTAAATCTCGAATAATGCCTTATTTATCTTGAACGTCTCAATGAGAAACACAAAGATGCAAGTACGATTAATGAGGCCCATGAGAAAAGAGTGAAGGTTCAGTACGATAAGGCTATCAAACCTGAGGTTTTCTTTGAAGGTGGCCTCATTTTTTTCTATGATCAGGACAAGGATTCCTTGGTGGCAGGGAACTTCAAATCCATGTGGTATGTCCATTTCATTGTAAAAAGAGTCTTTAAGAAGGGAGCTTAAGCTTTGGTTGATTTCGATGGAAAAAATATGGTGGAGCCTAGAAATGGGCTCTATCAGAAGAATTATTATGCCTAGGAAGTTGCATAGCATTTTATTTGGTTGTATATATTACATTTTGTATGCATATCTATCTAGCAATTTTGGTGTCACATTCATGTTTTTGATATGCTTTGGTAGGTGTTTGTCGATAATATGAGTCATTTTGGCTTTGCTGATGGTGCTAGTTGACATACCTTGAATCTTTCTTTGGCTTGGGTAATCTACTATCCATCCAGTCAATTGCTAGTCTCAAGGGGCATGTGTATTGGTCGTACTTGGAACAATGTTGCAGAATATACTATTGTGATCAATTTAATTTGAGAGGCAATGTCTCTTGGTATAGGTTCACCAATAGTGTAATTTGGTTTTCAATAGGTGGTTTTACAGTTTAACAACACCTATCATGTTAGAGATCGATTTTTGTATCATTTATTTCAAAGATTGCATTTTTTTTAAACATCATTTAATTATGTTATGTGCATTCACATTCCACATTCAAAAAATTTGTTTGTAGATTCATTAGCTAATCAAGAAATTTATCGGCACATTAATTATTCATTACATTAAATATAAAAAAACATCAATCATCATTGTATATATAAGACAATCACATCATAAAATTCTTGTATATATATATATATATATATATATATATATATATCATAATTTTGTTCAAAAATATACAAAATTTGGACAATTATGTCCTCAAAATTAGGGTTTATGCCTGATCATGTCCATCATAAAAAACTATTACAGTGATCCGGTCATCATAAAAGTCTAATCATGCGGATCGCGCATTGGATATGTGTCACAGAAGAACACTATGGTTGTAGCCACACAGCGAAATAACCACACCCAATCGTGTGGTACATCGACCACATGTCTCTGAACTGCCTCGAGGAGGTCCTCTCCTCTCGCCATAGAGACATGGTGGGTCAAACCCTCTAAGTTACTATGAATAGCATGGAGAACTCTCCCAATGTCCTTTGCAGCGTCCTCAGCCTCTCTTTTGTGTCATCTATGCCCTTGAGTCTGACCGGTCCAATATCTATAACATGATCAAATACATTTTTAAGTCAATTGTCCTATCGAAATTTTTTGTTCATTTTCATACATATATTGAAAATCTGAAAATTCATATAATAAAAAATCATTTAGTTGCGATCTTACAAATTGCTTTACATGTTGCACCGGGTGGTAAGGGAAAATCAACATCTCCCCTGAAGTCCATGCGAGCATAGGGTTAATCCTCCACTATGATCGCTTGTCCTCCCCACCAAATGAATAACTCATCATCCCAAGTATTTCTAGGGACTTCAACACCCCCTATCCTCTTCATTAGATCAGCCCAACATGTTATACATGGATCGGGTTGGCCGCTTATAATAGAGATAACTTTGGTTCAGAGCCTTGGAATCCTCTCCAATAGGGATGCGCATAAAATGGTTCCATAACCAAAATGTTTCGTTTTATTCTTTTCGATGAAGGTTAATTGCTTCTTCAAATTGCTTAGCAAGGCAGTAGACTAATCATATAGTCTAGTGAGGCATTCGACTGCTAAAATCATGTTCCCTCGTGAGGCTTGGTGAAATGAAGCCGATCTGGCTACTTTGGCAATGGTAAAAATAAGTATTTTCCTGTGCAACCCTTGCACATCTCTAATTGGGATCTATGTCTCAACCTTCTTAGTACCCTCATCATAGTATATGCAAATGTAATATTCAACAATCAGCCCTCCTATGGCCTATCTTGTAAATTTATTGGTTCTCCACTTCAAGAGATTCCAATTATAAATATATGTCTTCAATCGCGATCCTTAATGGCATTTGATCAATCATGAAGCAATCCTCCTCTGGATCCGAGTAATTGATGAGAATTTCAAGCAGTTTGTTGTTTGTTTTCATATTTGGCATCTTAAACAACTTGAGAAAACCACATCCCCTCAATATATCTAAGGGTAATTGGTACTCCATTACTTCATTGTCAATTATGTGATTCTCCCTTTCTCTCCAGCTAATGGTCATCTTGAATCAATTCATCAAAATCCATTAGAATTTCATTTTAAAATTTCGTTGTTTGAATACGTGAATTCCTTCCTACACAGTTGCATCTAAACACAGGTTAAAAATTACGAACCCGCGTATATGCAGAGGGTTTCTCAAAAAAAAATATCCTACTGTGAAATTCATCGAAAATTACTTGAATTGATAACTAAATTTATTAATAAGCTGAATGAGAACATTACCTGGAAGATTTGGGCTGATTCGGCTAAGAATTCGTCTAATTTAAAGTTGGGGAGTTTTTTTCTCTAGCTCTCTTTCAAAAATTATTCAAAGCAAGAATTACCAAATGTGAGTCCAAAATCCCTATTTATGCCCAAAATTCAAAATATTTTCAAAACCCACTTGTCTAAAGTTTTGAGTTTACTTTTTTAATTTGTCTGAGACTTTATGACCTGTTGGCTTGTAACTGTTGGGATAGGTTGTTTTCAGGTCCATTTGATGATTTCAAGATGATTCCATGTCTGCATCGACTCCATGACTGTTAACCTGTCATGGCAGGTATTGTGTTCAAAACTGGCATATAGGTTAGGGAATTCACTTTCCGTTGCACTTATGCATACTAGCCTCCATAGTGAAATATTGCCATAGGATCGACCCCATCATGTTATTATTATTAGAAAATTTTCACTCGCTGACTTATAAGTAATGATATGATGGTGGAGCCATCCTTTACATGGGCTTCTTAGTGATATCCTCGCTAGCATATGTCTCACATGCTTCAAATTATGTAGGCTTGGGAGTCCTCTTTAGTTCTTCCATGACTTATGTGATGAAGCTTAATTCTTCAACTTCTTTGCTATATTTTTGACTTTATACCCTAGAGGCTCCCATTTTATTGTTCAGGTTTTTTTCCGCATTGCATAATGACCATTTGTATATATTTTCCTTAAGTCGACTTAACTTGGACTAGTGTATAAGCCGTCTTTTTGACCATGTCTTTCTGCAAAGTCAACCTGGCAATCACTTAGCCTCTACGACTCGACACCTTTGCTCATGGATAAAGCATTCCTCTTGACTATAATTTTCCAGTTTCTCCACCTTGCATTGAGCATAGAATTGTTTCTACCCCAAGAACTAGAGAATTTGTTCATTGACACTCATTCAATCCATTGTACTATAGGCACTATTTTATTCTTTCTCAAGCTTTCAATATGAGAAAGACAAAAAATTAAATATCCCAAAAAGAGTGAGATCGGGACATTACTTCCATATTTGTTGACATCTAAGATTCATTTGTGTCGCCCTTGAACAAAGCACAAAAAGCTAAGTCTTTTCTCCATTTTAGGATGGGATTTAGTTCAACTTAGGAGAAGCCATAACCTTTTTTATCGAGTCAGTAATCCCCCGGTTAGTTATCTATTAAAATCATATGGAGGGTTTGTTCATGCCTCTTGCACGATAAACTTATACAAATTTATCATATGCTACCATGGTAAAAATGAGTCATGCTTTTGTTAAAGGGAAGTAAACTTGAGTCAGACCTTCTCTAGTGTCTCTTGAGTCATTTTTCAATCGGCCATCCCCAGTTTGTAAGGGTATTGTTCTATCACATCAACTCTTTGGTCCTTTTCCTGTGCTGGTTTGAGAAGGTCTCCATTGACTTCTTGCCGGTGGGTTTGTCTCTTATCGAATTTGAAAAATTTCTCTAAGAGTAAACCTAGAGCTGCACCCTGGCCATATTTACATTATTGATAGGTGACATTGTGCTCAACATTTGATCAACATCATGAATATTTGACAGAGTGGTTTCCCTTATGTTTAACTTCATCTTGCACTATCACACCTGGGATTCATGAAGTATCTTGGTTTCCATTTGAACCTATCGATGGATTCCTGGACTCTTTGTCAACTTTCATTATTTCTTGGTTCAGAGGGTTTCTACCATGCGCTAGGTACATTTTGTGCATGCCAGAAACATGCTTCGGGTTGCTTACCTCACTTTTCTTTGTTCGATTCCTTCCAAGTTTTGGCCTTCGGGTTACACTCGCGCTGGATTCATGTGGGATGCCTTAATCCCTTCCTTACAACATATCTCTTCCGACCGAATCTGACACATTTCTCTAGGAATAAGGTATAGAGTCCTTTTGTTAGTACTCTAGGGTCTGCAGTGTTTAGTGGTAGATTCCTTCGCTATCGATAGTGAGAATACATCAATGTATCATGATTTCTAGATTCTATCAAGTGTTTGACTTCAAATCATTCATTCACACTTGTTCGATTGTACTCGGGTACCTTGACTCTCATTGTTGGCTTGAGGGGTCCTGACCCAGGTCTGGTGTGCAAGGTTTTCCAAAAAACCCCTATACTACTGGCCCTTTCGGCAGTGACCTGCTTGTGCAGATCACAGTCTCACCTGAAGTAGTATGGGTGGGTGCTGGAACTAGGTTTCCGCACCCTAAGAAAGGAAGGATAAGGCAAGAGGGTTGCGTTCTGTTATGATCATTGTGTCTCTGAGCAAGGTTAAATATGTATCCTATTTCATCCACGTGCACTAGATCTACAATTATATACTTCTCACAATATCAATACATAACCATAAGAGAATAGATCTAGATATAATTCAACAGAATTTTGTAGTATGATATACCCAGAGAAGTTAGATCAATCATTCAATATACAGACCTTCGCAGCATAAAGAAAAATAATGCATAACACAGTAATTACTCTAAACTAAATATTACTCACATATTTAAATCTAAGAATCCATCGTATTCATTCATTCATCAACCTTTCTTTACAATACCCTTCCCAACCTGCACACATAGTAGTAGGGTTCGCACACAGCTAGACTAGGATCTCCGTGCACACAGCCATTAGCAGTTCGTTCCCAAAAAACCCAAACAAATTGCTTATAGAACAGATCGCATCAATAGCTTATAAAAGATCCTCCTTTCTACAATCCGTAATGCCTCTCTATTTATAACAATCTAGCTTTATCAATCCTATGGTCCACAAACCATGGTTTTCGGACCCCTAGTTTACCCTTTGACCTATTACAATGCATTCGGGGCTTTGAACCACCCCAAAACCCCTCCGTTATACTAAATATAATAAAAAATAGTTAAAATGGACTAGTTTCGTAGCTTGTTAGGAGACCCCATTCCAACAGTCCCGCAACACAATCTTGTGACTTGTCCAGAGTCACTATGGTGGTGTGACTTCAATCTGCGCATGTAAGGCAGCCAAGGTGCGAAGGAGTGGTGGAAGTGCTTCCTTGCTTTGGGCCGCAACATGTTGTGCAATCTTGATCATTTTCAGAGAAGCGGGTCTGTCAAGGTCTCGACCAAGTCGTTCCAATCACCGATGGAGGCGTGCAATGGCGGACTGTGCATCATGCACAAGCTGAAGGGAAACATCAAACCATGGCTTCAACTTTTTGCACAAAATATTCTCGGAGTGACGAAGGTCCTCAATCCTGTGCATGGCGGCCAGGTGCTGTGTGGGGGCGGGGGTGGTGTGGAGTCCCGAACTCGATAATGAACATCTTTTTCCTGCTTCAGTTCCCTTTGAACATGTTGAAGTGTGGGGTGGTGCAAAGCTTTCCTCCATAGCTGCATAGCCTCTTCAAGTAACTGGGCTCCCTATGCCAATTGTTCTTGAATCATGTGTGTTACATTAGTGACCACGGAAATTCACTAGGTTCATTCTTTCGGAGGCATGACATACTGCTTGCGCCTTTCTTGGTCATGGTGGTGTACTTATTGAATTACACTGGTATACAAACTCTGTAGCTCTAAAGTATATAGATGCGCTAAGTCTACTTGAATATCCCTAGTAATCGGTTCAAAAGTGTGAATTATGGCATTTCAAGGGAGTAAACATACATTTCTTCTAGTGGGCAGGGTTTGGAAATGGCAGATATGTCGCAGCAGGTCCTAGTACCACAGCGTTCCTATCGAAATTGGTGCATAAATAATCCTTCTAGATGGAAACCTGCACATACTCCTATTACTACATGCAGCGTCTCCCAATCCTCTCATCAGTTCCTCTTGTGAGTTTGGATCCATAACAGAGAGACGAACATTATACAACGTCTGAAAATTTATAAAAACCCATAATGCGGTTAGCCAGTGCCGCTTGATAAGTGAATGAATAGCCCGACCAAACTTCTTCCAGCCATCCGTGCCACAACCGAAGCTACTTAATGGCGAGGTAGTTTATATGTGGCACGTACCCCCAATTTGTCGAACCGTGCTTATCATAAATGGTGATATTGATGATCTACTGCCCATTTTTTGTGTTCGCAAGTGTCTTTTCTTATTAATTGTGAATGTGCTGACATTATTTCTTCGTGCCCCAAGTTGTGTCCCTGAAATGTCAGAGTGTAGCTAATTTTTTGAGGTTGTTTTCATATCTTGACAGAGGGTTTACATGAGGCGAACCTGCAAGGTGATCGGCGGTATTCTCAATGCATTTATGCCATTCATGGATGGAAGAGTCTGGTGCATGACAGCTGCATCATACATCCGGAGGTGGTTTATTTCTCGTAGATTTTCCTAGACACACATGATTGTAAATAGGCCTGTAATCCTATGTGCGCTGAGATTAGTGATATTCTGGTAAGTCTGGATGGGAAAGGGTTGGGCGCACCCTTAGGTGTTGCGCATTAGCAGGGAACAACATGGGTCGACTGTCTTTGGGGCCCATTGGGCTAAGGGAGTTTCTATACATAGGATCACCCTACTCCAGTACTTACTACGGGTAGGGGAGATAGGTCCCTACATAGGTGCTTCATATCGGGTTAGTGGTAGTCCCTTAGACCTAAATTCCATGGACCCCTAAGGCTTCGCAGGCTTCGGAGTGTCATATGCGACCTCTTAGCAAGGCAAGGATCTTTCCATGGTAGAGATGTGACGGAATATTCTAATGGTGTGAAGGCTGCAAAGTGCCGAAACCTCATGCAGCCGACTCTGCCAATTCCCCAGCTCCTGATCGGAGTCGGAAAAGTTTCCTTTTCGCAACAGAGCATCCCTTCATCCATGGGGTTAACCCAATATTCATCTTGTGCAGTGATCTTATAGATATGATCTAATTCTTCCTTCATATGGATAGGCTCGGTATACCGGGCACCTTCCGTGGGATCTAGGGGTAATATGACATGCGTGCTTCCACTTTCAAACACCATGCTTCGTTTCTTTAGGTTAATAATACCTCCCATGTCTATGGCCCATTCCAACCCAAGGAGCATAGGGTAGGGGTCTACATCTTCGACTATCTCAATTACTGCAAAGTCAGCTAATACTCTTGCTCTTGCAATGTCAACCATAACTTTTGGTAACCTTCCCAAAGGAATGATCTTTTTTTGATTTTTCATGTGCAGTTGGATAGTGGACCATTCAAATTTGGGCTTCCCCTTCGTTTCCATGTCTTCTTAGGCAAAACGTTGGCATCATATCAAAGATCTAAGATAACCTGATCCATTTCATAGTCTCTGATTTGTGCAGTAAACCGCATTTCCCTCCCTGTTCGTTTCTTAGAGCTGTAAATTTTGTGCATGCCCTTGGTCTCAGGGACCAATGTGGGCCGAACTGCGTAGGTATTCATTAAGGTCGGGAGGTTTCTTACTGCCTGCGGATTCCTGAGCAATTTCAGACATGCCTTTAAAAATGTCTCAATTTATTCCTCACTCTGAGATGGTGCAGGGGTTGTGGGTAGTGTTTGTTCTTCACAGGATATCTCTTTTCTTCCCTTCGTATCAATCCCGCTACGTGTTGTTAGTCATCAGTATTTTTCACCTGTTGATGATGACTAGTTTTTAAAGCGAAGTTATCTATTAGCTGATCTCCAATATGTCAAATTTGTCATCTAGAAAACACCCATAAACATTTTTCCCTCCTACCTTCTCAATCATCCTATCATGAGATAAAACTTAATTGTCAGGCCCTATCTAGTCTCGGCCATACAAACATGTCCATCAGCCCGAAAGAGAATAAGCCAAATCTGTCAAAAAGTCTCCCTTAAGTTAGGTAGTGGTGCTTTAGGAAATTTTGTTGTGGTAAACTATCCTAAGCCAAAAGAACCTCTATCTAATATCAACCAGTCCTAGATGACCTTCCTATTCTGCAAATAAAGTTTGATACACCCTTAAGTCATGCCACTAACAAGCCTTGATGTCTCAGTAGTGCATATGCCACAAGTCAAACTGATATTAGGTGTGTTTTCAGTGTTTCAATGTCTGTTTCAAGAGCAGAAGTGTAATAGTGTTCCAGAAGACATTATTAAACGTAACATGAGAAGACAGTTGCTTCTCATATGGTTTTGAGCCTGGGATGCAAGTACTCGACAGAGAGGTATTTCAATGAACTCCTGCAAACACAGTTAAAGGTTAGTTACTTATGAATAACAAGTAATACTATATAGATACTATTTAGGTTGCTTCTGATTTCTAAATATGCATAAAGGTATTTTAACAGCATGATTCCATATCTCAGAGAATTTCCCCTCATGGCATATTGTCAATTTGTCACTTTTATTTGCTTAACTATGAATAGGAAGCGAAAGGAAAGATAACACTGCTCGAAAGTAGATGAAATGGCATCACTGTGTAAAAACTCCTCCAAGCATGAGCAGAGGGTTGAATGACTGAGAAAACCTCCTCCAAAAATGAGCAGAGGGTTGGGTCACTTATTGTAAAACCTCCTCCAAATATGAGCAGATTGTTAGGTCATTGTTTGAAAACCTCCTTCATTTATCAAGTAGAGGGTTTGGCAATGTGATGCTGGCTTCCTTCCTTTAACAAGAAAAAGGATAAGAACAGAGGTATGGCCTCATTTAAAGGGAACAAAGCTAACAACGATGCAAACCGCCTAAAAAATGTTTTAACAGCTTTTTCTACAATAGATGAAAACCACTAACAGAGCAGTGGTGTCTCAAGGATTGATTATATGGTTTCACTGATTGAAAGGCAGAGTTTAAGTGCAGTGGGAAACAATTGGATGATTATTAATGTAGAAATGTTGTTAAGCAAATGGCCAAGCAATGGTACTATGATAATCAAAGAGGTTTGGTTTTTTCTTCTATCAAAGATCTCCTTCAAAGGCAATCTCAAGCTAAAGTGAACAAAGCTTGGACAAGTTCATCAATGTGAAGAAAGGGATATGACACCATGTTTCAAATTCAAAACAACTTTCAAAGAATCAAGCCATATCAATATTACAGACAAAGACCTCTTATGGACATATGAACAAACCCATCTCTGGTATGTAATTTCATTAAGAGTTTCCAAATATTTTTCTCCTTGATCAACAGGCATGAAATCTAGCCATTGTTTTCCTTTAAAAGACACAGTTGAAATTTATTATAAATCAATTCAAGGTTTATGAGTTGAGAGCTAGGTTAAACATAGGCCAAGTAGTTATGTTTTGATGTTCAAAGAAGCTTTTCTCTTCCTGTCCATGAAGATCTTTTTCAAAAACTCATCAAAATTGATAAGAAGGTAACCTAAGCGTGGCTTCTGAAGGAGGTTTTGCAAATAGACACATAGAGACAATATGTGTAAGAAATGATATAGCAAGTGTTTTTCTCAGAGACAACACTCAAGGAAAATGAAACATGACACTATCACAGTCAAAGACCTTTTATGAAACATGTGAAAACACCTTGTTGTTTCCATATGCTTTCATTGAGGGTCTCTAAAGGCCTCTTTCCTTAATCAACAGATATAAGTCAAGCTTATGTGATGCAAATAATTTTTCACCCATGGTGAAAGAGAAATATCATGATAAGGATGCATCAGTACTCTTTTGATTATTATTCCAGAGCAGTTTTCCTTCTTAAAAGGATAGAAATGGTGAAGGGTGACAGGGGTACTTTTCTTAATAAAGAAGTAGTGGAAAAAGCAGTAAAAGGAGCCATTACTATGGTGCCATTCAAAAGCAGCCTCTACAGAATTTTGTTATTAACGAAATCAAATATGGGTCATTGTACATTGTAAAAGTGATGAAATCACAAAAGCAGTGCTTCATGTTTTGTTTAAAACTCAAAAGAGCCTTTTTCAAACTCCAAACCCTCACAAGTGAGTTCAAAATAGTTTTTGACATTTTCAACTTTAAAAGGCTGGAGTGACCGTTGCAAAGCCCATTGTGAAAAATCAAAATGCAACAAGCATTCCCCTAGCTACTCACTAAATAGAAAGAAGAAATTTCATGCAAAATCCAAGTTTTTAAGGCCCTCAAGCATGCGCGGCACGCCTGGAAAAGCGCACGGCGCACCTGGGAGAGAAAATACACATAATCTACACTTTGGAACGATGCACCTGTAGCGGTGCACGGCGTGCTTGTCGCACCGGTCACCAACTGCCCCAAGGCCGACCCGACACTCCTCCACTGCGCGGCGTTTTGAAATTCTAAAGGGGTATTGATACCATGCTTTTCTAAGACTAAAACAATGATTGGAGAGTGGAGTTCTTGGTAGAAAAT
This sequence comes from Pinus albicaulis, assembly GCA_034641835.2. NCBI lineage: Eukaryota > Viridiplantae > Streptophyta > Pinopsida > Pinales > Pinaceae > Pinus > Pinus albicaulis. The sequence continues at coordinate 891,290,021 of CM076583.1, read as the reverse complement.
CAAGGTTGTTTGTTACTGTGTTGACAAATATTGTTACAGTAATAGGTAGGGTGTGTTTGTATCAGTTTCAAAGGGCCTAAAACTACCTTCAAGCAAAGTGATAAACCATATACTAATTACAAGACAGAAAACACAGTGGTAGAGATCTCCAATAAATTTGCAGAATGTCCTAAACATAGGTAAAACAAGAGGAGACTCTTTTTGAAGTTCCAAAGAGAAAACAGTGATCCTAATTTGAAAATTTGGTCATATAAAGAGTCCTCTATGTATGATGAAACAGTGAAACCCAGTGCAGCCTCCATGATTCAAAAAAACAGAGCGTGTTGAAAGATTTTTCAAAGTCAGTTGAGGGTGTTTTTGTCTACCTTTGTGAAGAACAGTGAATAACAAACAGAGCCTTGTTTGAAGAGAAAGATGTTCTTATCAAAACAAAGGATATCCTTGTTCAAACAAGGAACCACCCACACATCTTTTCAAGACTTTGCCCAAACACAATTAGAAGTTGATTTTGTTTCATTTGACAATACTTGTTGTTTGGCATAAAAGAAGACAAAAGAATGACTTATAAGGAGGAAAAGGTGTGTTCTTGAGAAGCCATTTCAAGGACCATTTGAGAGAAATTGTTTTTTTTAGTTAGCAAAGAATATTTAGAACAAAATGCCTCCCAGGAAAGACAGTAGAAGTGGCCTTCAAAGGAGGCTTGAGCCTGTTTCAACTGAAGAGGTAAATGCTCATCCATCAGTCCTATTTAACATTCATGAGGTTGGATGTCTATAGTTTTGTCAAAGGGTGCAGTAGGTGAAAATATATTCGCCTTCAACACATCTTTGCGCTTTGATATTTCAAGGGAAACACTTTCAGCTGGCAGTCTTGGATTTCAAGTTCTATCCTAGGTCCATTTCCAAGGCCACCAAAATCTCTTATGTCAGAGAGAAGTGGTTTAAACAAAGCCACCTAGACTCAGAATAGTACAAATTTTTTTTGAAGACTAAGAATAGAGATACATTTCCATCCATCTTTCCCTTCTCATATCTGTTGACTATTTATGCTCCCCTCATGAAGATAATCATGAAATACTTCACTTGCGAAGGAATATTCTCCTAGGTCTATGCCTACCATGTCCGGTTGCTCATGTATTTCACAAGAGCCAAATTTTTAAATCTCCCTTTCTTTCTCCATAAAAGTACTGAGAAAATGGCCTCCACTGTTCAGAAAAAACCTCCTTCTCAGCAGCCATCTTGTCTCTTCCATCATTCCCTCATCAAGTTTATCATTCTTCATCAGCTTGTGAAGAAGGAAATCTCTTGGGATAATTTCATTGCACATCCAGATTTCGCCACTGTTCCTTCATTCCATACATCTCCTTCTCCTTCCACTCACCATCCTTCACCATCCTTCCCAAGAAGCTCAAATTCCCCATTGAACAATAAGAAGAGCATGAGCAAGACGAACAACAGCATGATGAAGAGGAGGAACATCATGATAAAGAGGAGGAACAACATGATGAAGAAGGGTAGCAAGGGGAAGAAGAACATGATAAACAATAGCATGATGAAGAGGAGGAACAGCAAGGGGAAGAAGGGTATCAAAGTGAAAAATATCACAATGAAGAAGGGCAGCAATGGGAAGAAGGGCTTGATGACGAAGAGCATGATGATGAGCAGCAAAATAAAGATGAAGAGTAGCAACATGATGATGAAGCAGGGAAGCCAAGGGAAGAAGGGCAGAAAAGTGAAGAGCATCACAGTGATAATATGTAGCAAAAGAATAGGCCAAGCACTCATGAAGAAACTCAAGACAATGGCAAGTGTGATGAGGGAAGTAACAAGGGAAAAGAGCCAATAGAGCATCTGCTAGCTGCCTCTCCTATGCAAGGGTCCATGATTTCTTCTCCAAAAGTGGCCGAGCCTCGAACATCAAGGAAAAGGGTGCCTAGAACTATAACTCAAAATGTTACTAGGGCCCTCCGAAGCAACGGAAAATTTCCCAAGTAGCCCATTGTCGAATTACCCAAGAGAAGGAATACTAAGAAGACCACCCAAAGCAAGGGAAAGGAGAAAGAAGAAAGCAGCCATGAAAAGGAGAGGGAATTCGACATAATTCAAATCCAAAGTGATGATAGCAACAATGAGGCCTGAATCCTAGAGACTCTCTTAATCAATAGAGAAATCCAAATTGATGCTTTGAGGGCATATCTAGAGAGGGCTAGAAACTTCAATCACTTTTTTCAAATTCAAAATAAACAAATGAGTGTGCACATGGCGGTGTATGAGACCCAGGCCATCAAATACAAAAAAGAGGCCTCCAAGGCGCAAGTTAGATTGGAAGAACTCATGGGTGAGTTCAATGATATCGAAGATGAATATCAGCCCAGAAGAAAGAGGCCACGAACCATGTGACTCAGAAGAGCCCTTGAGAAACAAAAGGAGGAAGAAGCTGCCCTTCCCCAATCTATTCCTCTCACTACTTTGTTCACCCAAGAGATAGAGAAAAATCGAGAAGCATGGCTTGAGAGGGTGAATGATCACTTGGAAAATAAGTTGGAGAAGGCCAATAGAGATTTTGACCTTCAAAGGAGGATGACCGGGCACTACAAGAAGCTCAATCAGTTCGCCCGGCAGAAATTGAAGGCCACACGGGAAAAACTCCAGGAAGCTCAAAGGAGGCTCCCGGAACCAATATTGAATAAAGACACTTGAAAGCTCCAAATTTTGGACTCAACTTCACATCATGTTTCTGAAAACCCTTGACGGTCATGCTTACCAAAATTGGGCGAAATTCAACAAATTTTGGTTTTTTGTCATTTTTGGGTTTTTGTCTAAAAATAATGGGCATCGCCATTTTTGTTTGGGGCATCCTAAAATGATAAAAATGGTATCATTGGATGCCATAATTTTAGGGGCATCTACTCAAAAATTTTCAGATCAATTGAAGAATATTTTCTCCCCCAAAATGTTGAAAAACACTCACTTTTTCCACACTCTACCTCGTTTATCAGCAAGGTCTATTTTTTGGTTTTTTACACACAGGTCAGTTTTTTATAGAATTACAGTCATTATTTTGGATAAAAATAAGAATTTTCAGAAAATATACATTTAGAGCTTTCCAACGAGCCATCACGAGCCTCGTTTTGACATCGGGAAGGCCTCCAAAAGTTGCTGTCAAGTCAGAGGACAATATGTTGATATATTTCTGAAGTATTTTTGTAAAAAATGAACCTTTCTAAAGTGACTTTTCCTCATGTGAATTTAGCTATTTTTGGGCATGATTAGTTACGAAAAGTCAATATATTTTCCTTTTTTATAATTTTTGAGATATTTTATTAGATATTTTGTGCCTTGGGCTTTGCAAAGCCTCAAGGACAAAATCAGATATTTTGGATAGGCCAATGAGATTGCAAGTTGAACTAGGAGGTTTTCCTCACTTTGGCATATATATTCCAAAGGCTTTTATTGTAAACAAGGCTGAAATTGATGAATAGAAGCAATATATGGTTATACAAACTTGGAATAAACACTTGTCTCATGCATTGGATAGTTTCCTGAATGTTTTTGGATGATGAAGGAGGTCTGTTGTTGGATTACTTGACTTGGTAAAATGGTATAGTGTCCCTCTCTGCTATGCTTCTTAGTTTTCATTCATATTTCCATGTTCTTGCTTGCTATAAGACAGTAGAGAATAGATTTGAGACATTCCCTTGGAAGCACCTCAAATTTCATGTTTCTTTATAGCTTCTATGTTTTCTTCCTTCTTAGTCATATCAAAGAATCCTTGATTGCTCTTTGATAACTGAAGAAATTGTTTGCTTGTTTCATTTATGGTTTTATGCATGCTAAGTATGATTCACGGTATGCCCTGCCTACTCATGGCTAGTCATAGCTCCACCTCTGAAACCTTTCTTTGATTCATTAGATTGTAATTTTTTGAACCAAGGAGGTCTTGTACTGATCTTGACCTTTGCCTGAGACTATGCAATCCTGCTTCAAAGTGCCCAATAGCTTGAAATACTATTCTTAGGCATTTTCTCATAGTGATTTGAGTTGTTTGTTTGTCTTAAATGTATTTCCCCAAAGTATGATAGCCATTTCCTAAAGTTAGAGAGTCATATATCTCTATGCATGGCTTGAATGTTTATTTCTATGCATTGATCGGTTTATAGTTACATTTCTCATGATTAACGGTTAGCCCTACCATGTTTATGTCAGATATTAAACTATTTATGTTTGAAATCCTTTTTTCTTCACAAACTTAATGTCTGTCCCACTCCATTTTACCCAAAGATCCATTTTACCTCGCTCAAATCGGCCCTTCAACAACCTTGTATCACCACCTGAAAGATTTCTTGACCTTTTCGACCCCATAGCCTAGTTGATCTGACATATTTTTACCTATCTTAGTCTTTGATCAGTTCATCCCTCACAACCTAAAAACCAAAACAAAAAACCTACTTCATAACTAGCCTAAAATCAGAACACAATAAGCAAACACACAGATATTCCTTACACAAATAGAGAGAGCCCTCTCTGAGTCCAGGAAGGCTAGGTCCTTGGGCTCCAAAGATTGGTTTGATGTTACACTATCATTTGGCTTTCCAATTAGCCAAATCATGGGGCCCTAACATAATGGCGATCATGGTGGGACTTTTCTGAGTTGATTTTAATATGAATACCTTTCAAGACTCACGGAAAGCCCCTTTTTGAACTAAGCACACTATACTATTGAGCCACCTCATTGCCACACTAACATAATGGCGATCATGGTGGGACTTTGAGTAAAAAAAAAACTTAGATTACCTAAACATTCCAACAGCCTTAAGAATACTATTTGATTGACTTATCCCACCGCTCCCTAACATAGTGGCGATCACGGTGGGACCTTCCGAGTTAGTGAGAATATAAGTAATCCTTAGTAACTCCCGAAGTCTCAATCAAACTTAGAAAACTTAAGTGTTGTTTGAAGAGTAGAACCTAGCTCTTTCACCATCTTAGAAAAATGATGATTCGGTTATAGGAAACTCTGCCAAACCTCATAGGCTACATAAAAACTTAGAAAAACCCAAAACATTCTCAGATTGGCTTTTCCCTAGTTATTGGTGGTGGACCATATCTACATCTTTACAAAAACAGCCAAGCTCCACCTAGCGACTCCACCAGCCTCCAGTAGGCCTAAAAAACTCCATAAAAAACCAAAAAAAAAAAAAACCATACCTTTTTGTTGACTCATCATTTCCAAAACTTAAAACTTATGGTGCAAACTCTGTAATCAGTGACAAAATAAGTATAACTTAGCGATTCAGAAGACTTCACCTAAACATAGGAGATAAACATAAAAAATATTGCAAATAGAACCATTAGCTTGTCCAGACAGCCTAGCAAACAGTTGAAACCAAGTGATTCACTCTCCCTTGCAAGTCTTCATCTCAAAGTTTGCTAGAAATTTTTTTCCTGAAAGCATCTTTGATAGTGTTGGTGGTGGACCATAGTTCTCGCAGAAATCCACCTGGCGACTCCACTAGTCCTCATTTTTGTTTTTACCATCCTTCACATTAGCAAAACCCCTAGAGAGGCCATCCATCCAAAACAACCACAAATTCCATCCTCTCTAAATTCTGAATTCAAAATCTGGCTTCATGAAGAATCAATACCAGATCTCATCCAGACCCAAATCCCCCTCTCACAGTATATGACCCAGAGAAGATTCAGTGGCAAGCTTCTGAAACTGGCAACCTAGCTACCGATAGTTACATCTGTAAAGAAAGCTCAGTAATTGAACACCTCACATCCTTGTAGGATTCCCCATTTGACTTAAAAACAACAAAAACCCTTTTTAGAAGCAAGTCACAAAGTAAGGTAAACTTTGATGATCTTGAGCTCCTAGATCCACCACAGAGTCCTAATAGAGAAGCCTCACCTACTACACCTCCTGAATTTTAGCTTCTCCATCACTTTGGCTCCTACCACCCCAGATCTGCTCAAAATCAGATCACTAGCCCAAGTACATCTGCGACACCCATCCAAACCACTACTGTTTAGATCACCTCAGCTCATCCTACAAGCCCTCATTTTGTACACCATCCATTAGCTCCCACGATGGTAGCTTGGTATGCACCCTTGGTGTTGCCACACCCTTTGGCTCCTTTACAAAATGACTATCAATCCAAAATCCCACACTTTACTGGAGTTGAAGCTACTACCACTCAAAAACATGTAGATAGAATTAGCGATGCCTTTCAATACATGGAAATAGAAGACAAGACCATCAGAATGAGGATGTTTTCCCAAAGCCTGGGCAGAGAACCCAAAAAATGGTTTAAGAACTTAACTCCGAATAGCATCCACAATCTCCCAAAGCTCTACCAAACCTTCATAAATAAGTGGGAAATCAGAAAGAACCCCATTCAAATCTTGTCGGAATATAACAATCTAAAAAGGGAAAATGGGGAAAGTGTCCAAGAATACTACACTAGGTTCAACAGTGTCTATAACGCCCTCCCACATCACTTCAAACCTCCACTTGGCTCAGCCTTAGCAAAGTTCCCCAAAGGATTCGACCCAGACATGAATTATCAACTAAGAGACAAGGACCCCCCTACCTTAAAGGAAATGAAAAAATTGGCCATAAGTGCAAAATCCAACTTAGCAAAAAAAAGAGCTAGGACCAGATCAGAAAGGAAAGTCACATACCGGGATGAGGTCTCCCCTTCAGCCCATTCCTTAGATCCTAGAATAGATGACTTGGTTAGATCCATGGAGAAAATGTGGGAAAAGATGAATGAAAAGACACCTCTTAGGGACAACCAGCCAAACCCTCCAAACAAAAACCGAAACCAAAATTTTAGGAAAGAACAACCTCAAAACAAAATAAGGGAAAATGACCAAAAAATTAGGCCACCCTTTAATGAAAATTATGTTGATGAGGATGAAAGGGATACAAAATCCATTGATGAAAATCATTTGAACCTTATATGTTCTGATAACGAGAGTGAGGTTTACATCACAGAAGAAGAACAAGCTTTCTTCTCTCCGAATCAAAATGAAACCAGCTATGAAGATCCCGAAGATCCTTCCATATATTTTCAAAATTTCATAATAGAAGCTCATAGGCAGTATGACCTTAGAAGCAAAAGAAACCAAGAAAAATCCAAGAAAGGTAGCTCAGACACTACTAAAACCCGTGATACCATCCTTAAATAGGTAGTGGATAGCAACAAAATCGTGGTCAAGAAAACTGACCAAAAAAAAGATAAATCTATTCAAACAAGTCTTGACTCTCATGCTCCTAGTACCTCCACCAAGATTCCCGAGATGGCTGTTTTAAAAAAAATCCCGAAACAAAGTCAGCAAACTCAGAACATAGAGAAAGTCATGGATGAAAAAACTAAAGAAAACCTATCTAAAATACAAGCACCCTTTAGTTTTTAGGGAGAAATCACCAAAATAAATATTACCATGTCCCTGAATGAAATTATCACCCAAAGCTCTTATAAATCCTAAATGTTAAAGGTCCTGAATATAGGAAATGATGCAAAAACCCTTAATCTAGCTGATGAAACTCCTGAAGTGTTGTTTGGTCCAAAAATAGAAGGGAAATTCCAAGAAGGAACCACTCTTCCCTTTTACATCAATCTAAATATCCATGACCAAATCCTACACAATGCCATGCTAGATTCCGGGGCCTCGCATAATCTCATGCCAAAGGTTGTGATTGAAAGACTAGGCCTAGAAATAACAAGACCCTATAAATACTTATATTCCTTTGATTCAAGTAGAGTCAAGTGTCTAGGCTTAATCAAATATCTTTGTTTTAGTTTGGCCCAAGTACCTGCAAAACACTTGATCATGGACATAGTGGTAGCAGACATCCCTCCCAAATATGGAATGCTTTTATCTAGATCTTAGGGGGCTAAGCTTCAGGGAAATATTCAACTTGATATGTCCTACACCACCATTCTTGTGTTTGACCAAACTAGAATACTCTATCAGGAATCACACATGAAATATATGATCAGCAGCCAAGAAAGGCCAAATAACATCCCAATGTACTCCTTGCATTCTGATTTGAACTATTTCATTTTACACATTGATGAGGACATTGAAGAATAGTCAGAAGAAATTGAAACAAGCATAGACCCACCACATCATCTACCCCAAGTTCTCTATGATGAAATAGAGACTCAGAATTATCATGACCATGATCAGTTATATCTTGAGGAAAGAGAGTTTGTTCCTTTTGAAACAGGGATAGAGAAATAAGTGCAAACCATTATGTACCATCAAGCAAATTGCTCAAACCTTAGGCAAACATCAGCAGTAACATCAGGAGACTTTTTCAGAACAGAGGCATTAGAAGACTTGCATATCACAAACCTCTTTGGAAATCAAGGGCTAGGAAGCTTAATGTTCCCACCATAACTTAAGGATTTACCATTACATAACCCTACTCTTTTAAGAGAAACCTTGACTATAGCCATAACAGCTCGAAATCCAGGAAACATGTCTGAAAAACTTCTTATCAAAGGATATGATGACTACAGCCCAAATATACCCGAATTGCTTGAACTAGCTAACATTTTTTCACTCCACCAAAGACTTCGAATTGCTAGAATTTGCAATCTTCGTCAAAATACTACTTCATATAGAGAAAACAGTGAGAAACACTATTCCATTGCCATCACTCCAAGAAACAACTTCAACAAAAGAAAATACAAAAATCTGGACCAAACAGTCATAGTCAAAGATAAAATAGATGGTCATAGGATCTGTTTTCATTTTAGAAACACTAATACACACTCTTGTGACAAAAATTTTATCCTTCTTTCCCAAGACCATGATATACCAATGATAAGTGCTTTTAATCATGTGTCTTTGCAAGATGATGTTTCAGGTTATAGCCAAATAATTCCTTTGCAAAGCAAACAACTCAAATAATTTTTCAAGTATGTTGGAAGTAGTTCCATTTTCAAACCCAGAATTGCAAAACCACTGGATATCAAAAATATGCTCCTAAAAGCCATGTCTTCAGTTTTGAATTTCTGCATTCTGACATACCTTGATGATGTCATCATATACTTCAAAAAGGACAAAGAATATCTACATTATTCGGAAAATATGTACAACAAAAGAAGTAGTGGAAATCAGAGGTATAAAGAGGTACAACGGGAAGATACGGAGTTGTTCAAAGATTCATGCATGAATCCTTATGTCATGCTTGAAAGATTAAATTTTCCAAATTTTTATTTTCAAGAGCTTAGTGGACCAAGAGTGGTAGGAGATCCTTATGAAGATAAGATGCTTAAGTTTCACCATTTCCAAGATTTCTGAATTAAAACTTTTTCAATCATTCTATATACCATTGTTTGAAAAATAAATCAAAAACAGAAAATTCAAAAACAATAGAAAAATAGAAAAAGAGGGCAATTGAAAAATAGAAAGGAATCCCCATGTTCAAAAAATAGTGATTTTGAAACCACGCAAGTCTAAATGCCGCTACTAGTGCTCAAATGTCTTGTTCAGTTATCTAGCCTAATCATAAGTGAACATGTTTTAAATTTATTTGCTGATAAGTTAGTGACAGAAAAGATAGTCAACATTGTGTAATCTTGACTTATCAAAGAAGGTAGATTAGGAAAATATATTGGTTCCACATGCCCAAAACAGAACGAAAGAGGAAAGCAAGGATGAAAAACAAACTATGTATCCTAGACCTCATTTTCTAGATTTCATTTTATGCAAAATAATATTTGTGTGTAGCTTGTCTTTCATGCCACAAGTACATGACAAATTAGATTGTATAATATTGATTTGGTCATTTTTCAATTTCATGTTTTAGATTAGAGAATAAAATCTTGTCAAACATCTTAACCTTGACAGTCGATCCAACATAGCTAGAGAAACAAAGGAGTTCATCAGCTTAATCTGAACTCCCAGAAGATATAAGTGTAGAATTAGATAGTATCATTTTTCAAAAATATTATGTCAAAGGGTTGCTAGTCCAAATGCACCCAAAAGAAGAAAAAATGTTGGGAAATATAGCGGGGTAGGTAGAAATATCGTTGATTCTAATCATGCTGTCGATTTCCAGAAATAGCGTCAAGAAGAAATAAATTTGCACCAATGGATAAAGGCACTGGTCTTCAAATAACTGAGATCTGAAATTGTGGACACCTCCTGAAAAGGAGCTGCCCTCTCCAAATGGAGCCACTGTTAGTCATCAGTATTTTTCACCTATTGATGATGACTAGTTTTTAAAGCCAAGTTTTCTAGCAGCTGATCTCCAATATTTCAAATTTGTCAGCTAGAAAACACCCATAAAATTTTTTCCCTCCTACCTTTTCAATCAGCCCATGATGAGATAAAACCTAATTGTTAGGCCCTATCTAGTCTCAGTCATACAAACTTGTCCATCAGCCCCAAAGAGAATAGTCCAAATCTGTCAAAAAGTCTCCCGTAAGTTAGGTAGTGGCGCTTTAGGAAATTTTCCCGTGGCAAACTATCCTAAGCCAAAAGAATCTCTATCTAATATCAACCATTCCTAGATGACCTTCCTATTCTGCAAATAAATTTTGATACACCCTTAAGTCGCGCCACTAAAAAGCCTTGATGTCTCAGCAATGCATATGCCACAAGTCAAACTGATATTAGGTGGATTTACAATGTTTCAATGTCTGTTTCAAGGGCAGAAGTGTACTAGTGTTCCAGAAGACATTATTGAACTTAACATGAGAAGATATTTGCTTCTAATATGGTTTTGAGCCTAGGATGCAAGTAATGGACAGAGAGGTATTTCAATGAAGTCCTGCAAACACAGTCAAAAGGTTAGTGACTTGTGAATAACAAGTAATACTTTGTAGATACTGGTCAGGTTTCTTTTGATGTCTAAATATGCATAAAGGTATTTTAACAGTAGGATTACATATCTCAGATAATTTCCCCTCATGGCATATTGTCGATATGTCACTTTTATTTGCTTAACTATGAATAGATAGTGAAAGGAAAGATGACACTGTTTGAAAGCAAATGAAATGGCATCACTGTGTAAAACCTCCTCCAAGCATGAGCAAAGGGTTGAATGACTGAGAAAACCTCCTCCAAACATGAGAAGAGGGTTGGGTCACTTATTATGAAACCTCCTCCAAATATGAGCAGATGGTTAGGTCATTTCTTGAAAACCTCCTTCATTCAACAAGCAGAGGGTTTGGCAATGTGATGTTGGCCTCCTTCATTTAAAAAGAAAAGGGAAAAGAACAGATGTATGGCCTCATTTAAAGGGCACAAAGATAACAATGATGAAAACTGCATAAAAACATGTTTAACACCTTTTTCTACAATAGATGAAAACCACTAACACAGCAGTGGTGTCTCAAGGATTGATTATATGGTTTCACTGATTGAAAGGTAGAGTTTAAGTGTAGTGGGAAAAAATTGGATGATTATGCATGGAGAATTGTTGTTAAGCAGATGGACAAGCAGTGATACTATGATAATCAAAGAGGTTTGGTTTTTTCTGCTATCAAATATCTCCTTCAAAGGCAATCTGAAGCTAAAGTGAACAGAGCTTGGACAGGTTCATCAATGTGAAGAAAGGGATATGACACCATGTTTCAAATTCAAAACAACTTTCAAAGAATAAAGCCATATCACTATTATAGACAAAGACCTGTAACGGAGATATGAACAAACCCTGCTGTGGTATGTAATTTCATTAATAGTTTCCAAAGATTTTTCTCCTTGATCAACAGTCATGAAATCTAGCCATTGTTTTCCTTTAAAAGACAGAGTTGAAATTTAGTAGAAATCAATTCAAGGTTTATGAGTTGAGAGCTGGGTTAAACATAGGCCAAGTAGTGATATTTTGATGTTCAAATAAGCTTTTCTCTTCCTGTCCATGAAGATATTTTTCAAAAACTCATCAAAATTGACAAGAAGGTAACCTAAGCCTGGCTTCTGAAGGAGGTTTTGCAAATAGACACATAGAGATAGTATGTGTAAGAAAGGATGTAGCAAGTGTTTTTCTCAGAGACAACACTCAAAGCAAATGAAACATGCCACTATCACAGTCAAAAACCTTTTATGAAACATGTGAAAACACCTTGTTGTTTCCATATGCTTGCATTGAGGGTCTCTAAAGGCCTCTTTCCTTAATCAAAAGATATAAGTCAAGCTTTTGTGATGCAAATAAGTTTTCACCCATTGTCAAAGAGAAATATCATGATAAGGTTGCCTCAAAACTCTTTTGATTATTATTCCATAGCAGTTTTCCTTCTTAAAAGGATAGAAATGGTGAAGGGTGACAGGGGTACTTTTCTTAATAAAGAAGCAGTGGAAAAAGCAGTAAAAGGAGCCATCACTATGGTGCCTTTCAAAAGCAGCCTCTACAACATTTTTTAATTAACAAAATCAAATATGGGTCATTGTACATTGTAAAAGTGATGAAATCACAAAAGCAGCACTTCATGTTTTGTTTAAAACTCAAAAGAGCCCTTTTCAAACTCCAAACCCTCACAAGTGAGTTCAAAATATTTTTTGAATTTTTCAACTTTAAAAGGGTGGAGTGACCGTTGCAAAGCCCATTGTGCAAAATCAAAACACAACAAGCGCTCCCCTGGATGCTCACTAAACAGAAAAAATAAATTTCATGTAAAATCCAAGTTTTTAAGCCCTTCAAGCTTGCGCAGCATCCCTGGAAAAGCGTGCGGTGCACCTGGGAGAGAAAATACACAACATCTACACTGTGGCACAACGTGCCTGTAGTGCTAGTCACCAACTGCCCGAAGGCTGACCCAACACCCCTCCACTGGGTGGCGTTTTTCCTGTGAACGTGTCGCGCCTGTTTAAACATCCAAAACGTCTTCAAAAGGTCTTGGGAGTTTCTCAATTCATAAAACAAGGGCCATAAGCATTAGTCAAGGTATTCTCTATGGTTTCTTGCTGGTTTTGAAATTCTAAAGGGGTATTGATACCATGTTTTTCTAAGACTAAAACAATGATTGGAGAGTGGAGTTCTTGGTAGAAAATCAAGGTTGTTTGTTACTGTGTTGCCAAATATTGTTACAGTAATAGGTAGGGTGTGTTTGTATCAGTTTAAAATGGCCTAAAACTGCCTTCAAGAAAATTCATAAACCATATACTAATTACAATATAGAAAACACAGCGGTAGAGATCTCCAATAAATTTGAAGAATGTCCTAAACACAGGTAAAAAAAGAGCAGACTTTTTTTGAATTTCCAAAGAGAAAACAGTGATCCTAATTTGAAAACTTGGTCATATAAAGAGTCCTTTAATTATGATGAAACAGTGAAACCCAGTGCAGCCTCCATGATTCAAAGAAATAGAGTGTGTTGAAATATTTTTCAAAGTTAGTTGAGGGTGTTTTTGTCTACCTTTGTGAAGAACAGTGAATAACAAACAGAGCCTTGTTTTAAGTGAAAGGTGTTCTTATCAAAACAAAGGAGATCCTCATTAAAACAAGGAACCACCCACACATCTTTTCGAGACTTTGCCCAAACAAAGTTAGAAGTTGATTTTGTTTCATTTGACAATACTTGTTGTTTGGGATAAAAGAAGACAAAACAATGACTTATAAGGAGGACAGGGTGTGTTCTTGAGAATCCATTTCAAGGACCATTTGAGACAACTTGTTTTTGTCAGTCACCAAATAATATTCAAAACACAATGCCTCCCAGGCAAAACAATATAAGTGGCCTTCACAGGAGGTTTGAGCCTATTTCAACTGATGAGGTAAATGCTCATCCATCAGTCCTATTTAACTTTCATGAGGTTGGATGTCTAAAGTTTTGTCAAAGGGTGTAGGAGGTGAAAAGCTATGCCCCTTTGACAGATCTTTGTGCTTTGAGATTTCAAGGGAAACACTTTCAACTGGCATGCTTGGATTTCCAGTTCTCTCCTAGGTCCATTTCCAAGGCCACCAAAATCCCTTATGTCGGAGAGAAGTGGTTTAAACAAATCCACCTAGACTCAAAATAGTACAAACCTTTTTTGAAGCCTGAGCATAGAGATACATTTCCATCAATATTTCCCTTCTCATATCTGTTGACTAGTTATGCTCCCCTCATGAATATAATCATGAAATACTTCACTTGCGAGGGAATATTCTCCCGGGTCTATGCCTACCATATCTGGTTGCTCATGCATTTCACAAGAGCCAAATTGTTAAATATCCCTTTCTTCCTCCATAAAAGTATTGAGAAAATGGCCTCCACTGTTAAGAAAAAACCTCCTTCTCAGCAGTCAGCTTGCCTCTTCCATCATTCCCTCATCAAGGTTATCATTCTTCATCAGCTTGAGAAGAAGGAAATCTCTTGGGATACTTTCATTGCACATCCAGATTTCACCACTGTTCCTTCATTCCATAAATATCCTTCACCTTCCACTCACCATCCTTCGGCTTCTTCAAGAAAGCCCATTCCAAAGAAGCTCGAATTACCCATTGAACAAGAAGAAGAGCATGAGCAAGGGGAGGAAGAGCAAGATGAACAGCAGCATGATGAAGAGGAGGAACAACATGATAAAGAGGAGGAACAACATGATGAAGAAAGGTAGTAAGGGGAAAAAGAAAATGATAAAGAATAGCATGATGAAGAGGAGGAACATCAAGGGGAAGAAGGGAAGCAAAGTGAAAAAGATCACAGTGAATAAGGGCAGCAAGGGGAACAAGGGCATGATGAAGAAGAGCATGATGATGAGTATCAAAATAAATATGAAAAGCAACAACATGATGATGAAGCATGGTAGCAAAGGGAAGAAGGGCAACAAAGTGAAGAGCATCACAGTGATAATATGCAGCAAAAGAATAGTCCAAGCACTCATGAAGAAACTCAAGACAGTGGCAAGGGTGATGAGGGAAGTAACAAGGGAAAAGAGCCAATAGAGCATGTGCTAGCTGCCTCTCCTATGCAAGCGGCCATGCTTTCTTCTCCAAAATTTTCCAAGCCCCGAACATCAAGGAAAAGGGTGCCTAGAACTATAACTCCAAATGTTACTAGGGCCCTCCGAAGCAAGGGGTAATTTCCCAAGCAGCCCATTGTCGAATTACCCAAGAGGTGGAAGACTAAGAAGGCCACCCAAAGCAAGGGAAAGGAGAAAGAAGAAAGCAGCCATGAAAAGGAGAGTGAATTCGACATAATTCAAATCCAAAGTGATGATAGCGACAATGAGGCCCAAATCCTAGAGACTCTCTTGATCAATAGAGAAAGCCAAATTGATGCTTTGAGGGCAAATATAGAGAGGGCTAGAAACTTCAATCACTTTTTGCAAATTCAAAATAAACAGATGAGTGTCCACATGGCGGTGAATGAGACCCAGGCCATCAAATACATAAAAGAGGCCTCCAAGACGCAAGTTAGATTGGAAGAACTCATGGGTGAGTTCAATGATAGCGAAGACGAATATCAGCCCAATAGAAAGAGGCCAAGAACCATGGGACTTAGAAGAGCCCTTGAGAAACAAAAGGAGGAAGAAGCTGCCCTTCTCCAATCTATTCCTCTCACTACTTTATTCACCCAAGAGATAGAGAAAAATAGAGAAGCATGGCTCGAGAGGGTGAATGATCACTTGGAAAAGAAGTTAGAGAAGGCCAATAGAGATTTGGACATTCAAAGGAGGATGACCGAGCACTACAAGAAGCTCAATCAGTTTGTCCAATGGAAATTGAAGGCTACACAGGAAAAACTCAAGGAAGCTCAAAGCAGGCGCCCGACACCAAGATTGAAGAAAGACTCCTCAAAGCTCCAAATTTTGGCCTCTTCTTCACAGCATGTTTTTGAAAACCCTTGAAGGTCATGCTCTCCAAAATTGGGTGAAATTCAACAAATTTTGATTTTTTGTCATTTTTGGGTTTTGGGCTAAAACTCATGGGCATCGCCATTTATTTTTGGGGCATACTCAAAGGATGGAAATGGTATCATTGGATATAAAAATTTCAAGGGCATCTACTCAATGATTTTTAGATCAATTGAAGAATATTTTCACCCCCAAAATCGTGAAAAACACTCACTTTTTCCACACTCGCCCCGTTTATCAGCAAGGTCTATTTTTTGGTTTTTTCCACACAGGTAAGTTTTTGATAGACTACCAATGGTCAGTTTGGAGAAAAATAAGAATTTTCAGAAAATAGACATTCATATCTTTCCAACAAGCCATCACGGGCCTCGTTTCGACATCGGGAAGGCCTCCAAAAGTTGTCGGCAAGTTAGATGACTTTCTGTTGATACATCTCTTAAGTATTTTTGTAAAAAATGAACCTTTCTAAAGTGACTTTTCCTTATGTGCGTTTAGCTATTTTCGGGCATGATTATTTATGAAAACTCAATATATTTTCATTTTTTAACATTTTTGAGATATTTTATTAGATATTTTGTGCCTTGGGCTTTGAAAAGCCTCAAGGACAAAATCAGATATTTTGGATAGGCCAATGAGATTGCATGTTGAACTAGGAGGTTTTCCTCACTTTGGCCTATATATTCCAAAGGATTTCATTGTAAACAAGGCTGAACTTGATGAATAGAAGAAATATATGGTTATACAAGCTTGGAAGAAACACTTGTCTCATGCATTTGATATTTTCTTGAATGTTTTTGGATGATGAAGGAGGTTTGTTGTTGGATTCCTTGACTTGGTAAAATGGTATAGTGTCCCTCTCTATTATGATTCTTAGTTTTCATTCATATTTCCATGTTCTTGTTTGCTATAATATAGTAGAGAATAGATTTGAGACATGCCCTTGGAGGCACCTCAAATTTCATGTTTCTTTATAGCTTCTATGTTTTCTTCCTTCTTATTCATATCAAAGAATCCTTGATTGCTCTTTGATAATTGAAGAAATTGTTTGCTCGTTTCATTTATTGCTTTATGCATGCTATGTATTATTCATGGTATGCCCTACTTACTCATGGCTAATCATAGCTCCACCTCTGAAACCTTTCTTTGATTGATTATATTGTCATTTGTTGAACCAAGGAGGTCTTGTACTGATCTTGCCCTTTGCCTAAGACTATGCAATCTTGCTTCAAAGTGCCCAATAGCTTGGAATACTATGCTTAGGCATTTCCTCATAGTGATTTGAGTTGTTTGTTTGTCTTAAATGTATTTCCCCAAAGTCTAATAGCCATTTCCTAAAGTTAGAGAGTCGTATATCTCTATGCATGGCTTGAATGTTTATTTCTATGCATTGATCAGTTTATAGTTACATTTCTCATGATTAATGGTTAGTACTACCATGTTTATGTCCGCTATTAAACTATTTATGTTCGAAATCCTTCGTTATTCACAAATTTAATGTCCATCCCACTCCATTTTACCCAAAGATCCATTTTACCTCGCTCAAATCAACCCTTCAACAACCTTGTATCACCACCTGAAAGCTTTCTTGACCTTTCTGACCCCATAGCCCAGTTGATCTGACATATTTTTACCTATCTTAGTCTTTGATCAGTTCATCCCTCACAACCTAAAAACTAAAACCAAAAACCTACTTCATAACTAGCCTAAAATCAGAACACAATAAGCAAACACACAGATATACCTTACACAAATAAAGAGAGCCCTCTCTGAGTCCAGGAAGGCTAGGTCCTTGGGCTCCAAAGATTGGTTTGATGTTACACTATCATTTGGCTTGCTAATCATCCAAATCACAGGACCCTAACACGTGTTATGACCCTTACACTTGGATCTGCTTCTCGTAGCTCAGTTTTAACCCTATGTAGGTTCTGCGTAGGGGTAGGCTGCTTTTCCTACATTCTGGCTATTAATATCGAGCAATATTCTACCTCATGGTCCAGTTGTTTTCAATACTTACACAATGGCTTGGTTGGATTACGAAATTCTCTGGAAAAGTGCCCTGTTCCCCATAGTTATAACAGATTAATTACCCTCGTCCTCGGCCTACACTTCCTCCCCGACCTCCTCTGCCTCGGGCCAGTGATCCACCAAAGTGCGCAGCTAGTCTTGGCGATGCAGGGTCTGATTGCACCCGATATAAGTTCCCATGATCCATCATTAAGTCATATGTTTGGAAATTTTTCTTGTTGTGTCCTATAGATCGACAAAATTGGCACCATTGTTGTTTTAGATCAAGAACATACACACCCAGCCAAGGGAAATGATTTGTATCGTGTAGGCCTGCTACCGACAATCATCACACCATAACGCAGATCCACTTGATCCTGGGCGCAACAGGACAGGTTCCCTACTCACCCCTGGGCACAGTGGGCTAGGTCCTCTGCCTTGCATATAATCAATCAGTAGCGGGCACTGATCCTGCGTGTGACCAGACACTGGGCAACGTATACACCAGAAATCGGTGCAAATGTTTTTTCCTCATTCCTTTTGCAGGTTTTGTATCTCCATGAGAATAGCACCGAGTTGTTCCTGGATCTGTTGTACCCCTGCTGAGGTGTCTTCCCGAGGAGCAACTTCTAATTTCATAGCGGCCTCTACAGCTTTATAATGTGATTCAAAGGTCTACTGATTCATGGGGGTGTGTAGGTGTGGTAGAAACATGGCGATGAACCATTTCGT
This sequence comes from Pinus albicaulis, assembly GCA_034641835.2. Taxonomy (NCBI): domain Eukaryota; kingdom Viridiplantae; phylum Streptophyta; class Pinopsida; order Pinales; family Pinaceae; genus Pinus; species Pinus albicaulis. The sequence goes on along the minus strand of CM076583.1, from coordinate 891,271,488 downwards.
ATGTTTTCTATCATCATACTCGAACCCTCCTTCCCTAATCACCTTCTTTAACCATTGATCCACCTCCCATACAAATTTAGATGTGCCTTGCTTGAAGTCCTTTACGTCCGCTACTAACTAGGAATAAGACTTTGGCTTGCGAAATTGTTGCTTCAGAGCATCCTCAATATCCTGAATGGAGGCGATTCCATTCTAGGAAAAATATCGCATATACAAGTCCAGAGCTCGGTCTTCGAATGCTGAAGACAACTGCACCCTTTTTATTGTATCACTTTCCACATTTTGTGCAGTCCAGATAGAGTCCGCAACAAACAAAAATAGATCCATGTCCTCATCTCCTACCCCTTTAAAGGTAGGTAGTTTCAAGTGCGCAGTCATATCACTATCCACGGATGACGTTATAGGTGAATTCTTACCCTTGTGTGCCCTATGTGGTGATGTATCAATCTCCTTCACTGGAATATAGGCGGCCCTTTCTCCATCAGGGTTGGTCTGATAATACTTACCATTACACGTCGCGCTCCCGTCTGGATCCGAGGTCATTCAGTCGGTATGGCTACACAGAATGCTCTTTTCACACAGCAACTTCTTGATCAGTAATGGTAGCATCCTCAGAAATTTACCCCATAATCCTTTGAAGAATCATCACTCGGCCTCAGAGTATGATACAAACTGATCAATGGAAAACTATTTCACAAAGCCTCCTAGCACACTATCCACCCAGTGATCCACCGTGCATGTGATGGTATTATTGTTTTTTTCTAGCTATTCGAGTAGATCTAGAGTCCACTGAGTGACTCGCTCGTCCTTCCAGCACTTCTGGAATTCTACCAGCCTAGCCGGCCACTCCTGGAGTTTGATTGCAAAGGTTACAAAGAATATTTCATAGCTTTCAGTAAGAACATACCTATTTTTCCACCTCTCTGTGGTTAAATTTTCGGTTCGGTTTTCTCTTACTACAAACTCCTAGATCTGCCTTTCGAACCAGTCCTTGATATCTTTTCTTTCAGGCTTCCAGTATTCTCTTTTCATTACTCAATCCCTGTCTCAGATATCTTCGGATCCCAGAAATGGAACCATTTGTTGGCTTGAGGGGTCCTGACCCAGGTCCGGTGTGCAAGGTTTGCCAACAAACCCCTATACTACTGGCCCTTTCGGCAGTGACCTGCTTGTGCAGATCACAGTCTCACTCGAAGTAGTATGGGTGGGTGCTGGAACTAGGTTTCTGCACCCTGAGAAAGGAAGGATAAGGAAACAGGGTTGCGTTCTGTTCAAATCACCATGTCTCTGCGCAGGGTTAAATATGTATCCTATTGCATCCACATGCACTAGATATACAACTGTATACTTCTCACAATATCAATACATAACCATAACAAGATAGATCTAGATCTAATTCAACAGACTTTTTTAGTATGATATACCCAGAGTGGTCAGATCAATCATTCAATATACAGACCTTCGCAGCATAAATACAGAGAATGCATAACACAATAATTACCCGAAATTCAATAATACTCACATATTTAGATCCAACAATCCAACGTATTCATTCATCAACCTTTCTTTACAATACCCTTCCCAACCTACGCACACAGTAGCAGGGTCCGCACACAGCTGGACTAGGATCTCTGTGCACATAGCCAACAGGAGTCTGTTCCCCAAAAACCCAAACAGATCATTTGCACAACAAATTGCATCAATAGCTCATAAAAAATCCTCCTTTCTACAATCCGAAATGCCTCTCTATTTGTAACAATCTCGCTTTATCAATCCTATGGTCCGCAACCCATGGTTTTCGGACCCCTAGTTTACCCTTTGACCCATTACAATGCATTCGGGGCTTTGACCCACCCCAAAATCCCTGCGCTATACTAAATATAATAAAAAATAGCCAAAATGGATCAGTTTCGTAGCTTATTAGGAGACCTCGTTCCAACACTCATCATCATTATCAATGAGTTGTCTAGCATTTTTCAACGGTATACATCAATGACTGGTAATCAAACGATTTCTCACATGGTTGAATTCATCTCATTTATTCCCATTGTGTAGAGTTGTACCATTGTGATTGATGAAGACCCAGAGTTTTCCTCAGCATGGTTTCGTTCACTTTGGTAGCTGCTTCAATTTTATGCCAGTGACACCATCCACCCTTATATGTTGCAGTTCATCATGACAACATTCTATATTTTGGCACCTGAGTTGTGTGCAGTATCAATTTTTCCACCAATTATCATTTGGTACTTGGAGATTTAGTTGTGACTTTAATGATTAGATATATTTGCAACATCATTGATCAGTCTTGTATATGTGATTCTTTGACATGATTTTGATAAAGACTTTTGGGAAGTGGTCACATCATTCACTATATACTTTACATTTTATTATATACTTGTACACATATTGGATCCGCTCCATACTTGTTATGCAGACATTCTTCGCATTCACTGAGCATGGGTATGTGCACCTCAGACATAAGCCTACTTTTTGATTTCTTTCGTTGGTTTTTGGTAGGCTGAAATCTGGTGAAGTCCTCTCAAGTCATCACAAGATTCTTTCTTATGCACATAATACATTTCGGCCATCATGTACCCCTTCTGACCTCATATATTATGGGTCATATATTGTATCATAATTTATAACCTTTATACATTTGATGATCTATGTATTGGCCTTGGGCATCCCTTTCCATTCAAACTTGTTCATTTTCTTAAAAAAAATTATTTTGAATTCCATACACGACTTTTCCTTGTCTTACACGTGTGCAGACGTGGGTCCACTCATATCTGACCAACATATACAATTTAAAATATAAAAAAATATATAAAATCCATATTAATTGGGTGGGGTATAAATACACATATAAATCCATATATAAAAAAAATATTTTGAGGGAGTATAAATACACCTTATTATGAAGGCCTAAGGGAGGGTACGGAAAAGAATTGATACTATAGCCTGTTATAGCCCAGATCCTATTATAGCCTAGATCAAGTTTGATTATCCCTATGCATCTTGAAATTCCCAGGTTCAGGAAAAACTTGTTTCATTGTTTGAGATGTTCACCTCCTTTATGTGACATCCTTTTGCACCTTTTATGGAATAATATTGTTGAGGCTTGGGCTCAACAGATCTAGAGGACAATTTTTCCTAGATCTGTGGCTGACTTCAGGTGATATCTCGACATTTATTTCACATACACCAATAAATAAGCTTTTTCCCATTCTTAAGGTAATGATCTTATATGTCTCTTATACATGTTAATGATCTTGTGATCGTTTTATTTCATGTTAACTTTTATGCGTTTATATGATCTGACATCCTAACATTTAGGATATATATGTTGTACAACTAGTCTATGTGCTTTGTCTTGAGTGAGTTGCAGGTCTTGAAGCACATGGATAAGTGGAAGGTTTGCACCCTGCATGAACGACCTCAAACATAGGACATGCGAGTAAGGTCATCCCTCTCGAGTTTACTAGTTTAAGAATTAGGACCTTTAATTTGATTGCTTCTTTTTGTTGTATGTCTTCCACTCTATCAGTTTCCTCAAGCCTGATCTTAGGGTAGTTTTTCTCGCAAGAGTTACAAATATCCATTCTTCAGGTTTACGCTTGTATCATTTTATATTAAGGTTCATCTTCCATGTAGCTTGGGGTTGCACAATAAATTTTAAATTTTTGTAGATTATTTTTCATCTAATTCTCTATGCATGCATTGGGGTGATTTTCAAGTGCGGAAAAGTGAATACGCATATCCTATGAGATTTAAATTTCCAAAAAGAGTTCATTCTTTTGAGTCCTTGATGCTTACTTAAAATGATACACTATTTGGAATTCCAGAAAAATAATATCATTTTATATTTTTCCAATTCTCTTTCACCCATTCATTTTTTATAGATGCTAATTTTTTATTTTCATATGATAAAAGTCAAAGTTCTATTTATTTAGGATCATTTCCTAAGGCAGTCCACATCTATCAATCGACACAAGCTGTGGAATAATCCCATTAGGGTACACGACTTTGACCATGTCTTATCCAAACTACCAATGATCCCCTCAATCAAGAAATAATTTATTCCTCAAATTGTTGATCTAATAAAGACACATTCTTTAAAGTTTTCTCGTACATTTGTCACAACTCCATGGGCGAGGGTGACCTTCTAACTAAAATTCAAGTGATAATTTAAGAGCAGTTTGGAATTTACTCAGGGGTGTCCAAAAAATGTCAATTGAATATCATGCATCTACAAGGCTTCAATCTTATTCTATGTTATTTATTCGTATGCTACCTCCTTACAATGTTTCTTTTGCAACATGTTGTGTAATTATTAGTTATAATTATAACCAACATAGATTTATCTTAACTCCGGATCTACCAAGTGTCTAGAGGGATAAAATATCTTGGGATATAAATCTCTTTTAAAGTTAAAAGAGATTTTCTCTCTCTCTGCGCTTCGTAAATGCATAATTAAATACATTTATGTTAATAATTATTTAAGATAACTATAATCATAATAGTTTTTTAACTATGTAATTACTTTTTTTTATTAAACTCCTTACATTTAGTAATACTAGTTACTATAACAAAATTAAATTAATAAAAAAAAGTAATTATTCAACCCCACATTACATTGCAATGATAATAATTCTATCATTATTACTTCATTATTACATTAGATTGATAAGAAGTATATCATTATTACTCTATTATTTTCATTCCCACCCCTTTACAAATAAGTATCCATCAAATATAAATAAATATTTACAAATTATGTTTTTGAAAAGTACGTATACAAACACAAAATACCACACAAGACCATGCCTTCTATGGCCATGAGGTTCTATTTTGGAAAATAGCTGCAAGGTTGAAACTCATGAAAAGGAAATGTCGTTATAGGTACAACATCTACTTAAGGATATTGCCATACAACTAGGAATTGACCCTATATTACACACATGTATTAAAATCCAAAATGAACAAGATGGTTGTACTATTTCACTGAAAGTTCATATTAGGAAAGAGTCATACCATTTCACTCAAAAGTGTTAATAGGAACTAGTCATTTATTTTAGCTTCTCAATATGCTCGGGCTTAAATGAGTGCATATTTTTAAATTGACATATGGAATGCCACTCAAATTTGATCTGTGGTCGTAACTATTGAATTAGTCCTTTATCCCTACACGCCTTCTAAAATAATTCCCATAGCTTCTCATCCATAAAATCCTTTTTCCATAAATATAATCTCTTCCACTTTAATCATAAAACATACCAATTAGATCTACCAACAAACTCTCTATTACATCCAAAATTTATTCTATATTGTACCAACAGATTTGAATGATTTCACATAGCTTGTACAAGTTATTCCTTGCAATTATTGGCTTCCAATTCTTGTGGTGATATCTAATCATACTAATGCACCCAAAATTTTCCATTTGCTTCCCCAAATCTGTCAGTCCCTCGAGAGATTATTTGGAGTTTTTGACAATTCTCACTTTAAACTTGTTGATGGGAAGAGGCATAACCAAACACTTGTGTAATTTTTTTAAACTCTATAATATTATGTCTTCTCATTTGTTCGCCAATGTTGCTTCCAGATATGAATTTTCAACAAGCCCCATTATTTACTATGCTTCACAGCATACCTCTATAAAGTCTAACACGAAATTTGGAGCAACAATGATAGATAATCCACCATTTTCTTGATAGAATGTAGAAAATTCGATGATAATAGTGTTAAGTGAGCTAAAATTATTTTTTCACAACCCTTCTCCGCTTGAAATCCATTTCACTTGTAATTTTCTTTGACAAAATGCAAATGGTTCGGTCCATCTTTCCATGGTTGGTTTTTCCAACAAGGAAATCAGTTCCTTGCAATTTTTTCCATGGGATTACCTTCTCTAATCCTCGCCTCCATCTTGTGGTCCAACATTTGATTAGTTATCTATACTACCATGTGATTATTTGTGGCCTTGTACCTAAGAATCTAAAGTATTTGATGAAGTCACTATGATTTCTCAACCCTGCTAGTCTACAGTTTTTGTGCAAATTATAGATCACTAAAAACTCATGAGAAACCACAACCATTAAAATCCTCCTCTTATAGCAATTTCAAAAAATCATCTCTGAAATCAACCAAAAATAATTTCTAATTAGAACGAGGAGATTCTACAGATAAAATAAGACAAATATAAGCTTGTAGATGGGTAGTTTCTCAAGGAACATAATAACAAAATTATTCAAAAATCTTAAATTATTTATTTATCCTACGTATATTTCCATCAATTCTTCTTGCAACTCAATCATAGCTCTTGAACATAAATCCTCGACAATTAAAAATTAGATTGATATTCAAGCCATTGAACACATATCTCTTCGGTATAAGATAAAAATGGTGAATTTAGATCATTAATCATAATGGAGCTGATCATTGTATGATAGTCGGCGGTGTATGGATGGTTGGTAGAAGTCAGTGAAAAATAAATGGAAGTCGGAGAACTCACTTTTGTTTCTATGGCTCCATGTATAAATTTAAGTGTGTGGAATGAAATCAATATGTTTTTTTGAGTATTGTGTATCCTCTGATATGGTATTAGAGCAACGGTATGAGGGCTCCTTGGTGTATAGTTTGTATTAAATGAAACACCACACCTCTATGGAATCTATAATTTCCACCCCAGGGATCCTAGTTATTGGTATGGCCACTTTACCAATGCATGTGGGTTTTGGCATAATGAAAATCTTGTTCATGGTATCAAAGCTTGGGCCTAGGTTTGATTTCCCTGAGCTGCATTCTAGGGGGGTTGTTGGAAGAATCGTTGCACCTTTATTGAATCTGTAATTTCCACCCTGGGGATCCTAGTTACCAATTTGGAAGGTTTACCAGTACCTGCAAGTTTTGGTGTAATGGAAAACCTCTTTAGGTTTTAGTCGTGAGGGGCATGAATACTAAAGCAGTTGTGAAGCGTTTGTGAATAGTGAGTTTGTGTGAAGATTGAGTGAGAGTTGTGGTGGTTGTTGTTGTAAAATCTGAATCAAAATTGTGGTAAATCTTTTTCATAAATTGTTTTTGTTGGCAATTGACAGAACCACTGAAAATAAAATTTTGGTGAAGCCTCAGTGTTGTGCATTGATATTTTTAGAGAGGTTTGATTATGTGGAGAGCCCGTTATGCAAAGCGTGAGCACTAAGATGAATGAAATTATGTGAAACCAAAGAGGTTGGTTGTAGTTGTTCTTTTCAAGTCTAACAACATTAGGCAGTTTAAGTTATTAGTAGAAAAGCACACTAGTTTGAAGTAACTAATTTGTAAATATGTGAAACTCTTAGACGACCTACATTGGGAAGGAAAAAATTCCCAGGGTGAAAAGGATTGATTTTATTGATTCAAAACATGAATATAATACTTTCCATGCCTTCCATGAAGTGAAATCCACACTCCTTTGAGTGAAAGGGTTGAATTAATTCAAGTGAAAAGGTTGGATTAATTCAAATGTAGGTCTTGTGTTTTATAAAATGTGATCTTGCGTTCGGATTTTTTTTTTTATGGTGGAAATGTATTTTTTTATTTTTTTATAGGGAAAAGGGTTTTTTTTTTCATGGTGTGTATTAAAGGACTAATAAGATTTTTAGCTATTTTCTCTTTATTAAAGTGCTAAGAGGATTATTAAAAATAAAAGGCAGTTTTATTTTTAAAGTGAAGTTTAATATACGGAAGTTTTATTCTCCTTATTTGTGGTGATTTTGGTAAAAAATAATGAGATTTTATGGTGATTATATTTAAGCATTTTGCTTCCTGAAATTACTTTATATTTTGTGAATTTGGGTGCATTTGGCTTTAGATCTTGTGGATTTGGTTGCATTTTGGAAAAATAATTTTTATCATCATGTCAAATCAGTTGGTTGATACTTTTTTAAACGAATCCACCAAAAATGATGGAAAAAATTATGGGAATTATAAATCAAAGTTATTGACTATCTTAGAGGGCTATAATTTTTTTTCCATTGGGAGTAGGGATGAGCCCAAACCCACTATTCCCTCTTCTATTCCTGATTGGGATAAACGAGATATGAAAGAAAAGGTATTGTTGCATATGGTTGTAAAGGAAAAATTATTCATCACATCAGAGATTGAAAAACATCCAATGAAACGTGGGATATGCTCAATATTGTTTATGAACCAACAACTATAAATTAGATCTTTTATCTGAAGAGTAAGATTTTATCTCTAAGAATGTAAGGAAATGAAAATATAAGCAACTTCATAACTCGTGTCAAATATTTAAGTGATAAGTTATAAGATATTGGTGAAAATGTGTTTAGTACTGACTTGGTCACCACCACATTAAATGGATTAGTGCGATATTATTAAGTTTTCCTTTCAACTCTCTCAGCTAGAGAGGAGACCCCTACATTTGACGAATTGAAAGGAATTCTTATACAAGAGGAGGAGAGGATGTTGAGCTTTAATTTGGGATCCAAGAGTTCATATTTGGCATTGGTAGCCAACACTGAGCAACCATAGAGAGACAGGCCATGCACTAAACAACAGTAGAGAGGCAGGCCATGGGACAAGAACAAAGGAGCTAAGTCTCAAGAAAAACAGAAAGGTATCACAAAATCTAAATTTCCAACTCATGATAAGACAACTGATTATTGTTATTCTGGTGGAAAACCTAGTCATCACTCTAAATATTGCTTAAAACAAAATATAATGAGTCCACACAAAGTAACAAATTGCATAACGGAAATTGTGTAGAAAATGAAACCTTAATCAGTGAAGGATTTAAAAGTCTTAAATTGTTTGTTTATGATGTTGCATGGTCTGTGGAACATGATGATGTGAATGCTTGGTTGATTGATTATGGTGCATCACTCCATATGGATTGTATTAAGGATTGCTTTGATGAGTATTATGAAAACATTGATGGAACATATGTTTATCTACGAGATAACAATTTACTTAAAGTTCAAGGTTATGGAGTAATAGGTGTGAATTTTCCTATTGGAAAAGAGAGACAGATCCATAATGTGATGTATGTTTCGAGTATCAAAAATAATTTAATTTTCATTAATACTATTTTTTATCATGATTTGAAGGTGGAATTTGTTAAATCAAAGTGTGTTGTGACTGATATTGAAGATGAATACAAGGTTATTTCCACGGGTATTAGAGTTGGAGGCTTGTTGATGCAGTGAAAAACTGCACACTTAATATTCAATGGAGGAAGAAACTGTTATGCATAAAAATCAAAATTTCTCACTTTCCAGATGTGATTGATTTCATCTTCTCAACAATTGTTTCTTTTCATTGTTTTTATATATATATCTATATGCAACTCTGATTTCCAAAGACCATAGACTGCAACTATATTTTCTAAGATTTATACCTCCAATTGACACTTTACTTCATTAATATCGTTTTTCACTCTAATACAAATAACATTCTAATAAAATTCTCAATATGATATCGAACACAACTATATCACCCAAGAAATGATACCTCAGAAAAATTAGAACCACACCTACAAGACTGCTAATGCAAACTCGCTTGTTGGACTGTTAACACAAGTAGGAATTCAAAATGGGTGTTGTATACATATCTCTGCTAACAAAGTATTGAATACTAGCCGCACACCACACTTCCATGGTGATAACATCTAACTTCTCATGCAATCTCAGCAGAAAGGCGTCGCCATTGAAAACTAGAACCGCATATACCAGCCTGCTAACGAAGTATTGAATCCCAGATCACACCGACCACACACCATATTTCCATGGTGATAGTGTCTAACTACTCATGCAGTCACGAAAAAAAGGTGTGCCCATTGATGCAGAGAAAAACACCAAAAACACAGCTTTCAGTTCGATCTATCTCTAGTGTCCTTACAACTAGGACTATGTTCAAACTTCAACCACCTCTGTCTTGCATCAGACTCCTGGGGAAGAAAAAATGAATTGATCTTGTAATGCTCCAGAATCTACTCCAAACTTCTATAGCTCTACTGTAGTCATCAAACTGGCATCTTCCATTGGTTGTCCTCTCCATTTGACTAAATACTGATAATAGGTTTGACTCCTGGTTTTCTTTGATACTCTTTTCTCCAAAATGGCTTCGACTTCCTTCTTCCCTGTCTTGGGCATCTTCTCTTCCCAATTTATTGTCGGGTTTTCTTCTACAGTGGAGTTCCCTTGTGATTTTCCTTCTGGTTCTTGGTATAGATACAAATCTGCAATTTGAAGATTAGTGATATTCGCATTCCTGTTGGAAATTTAACTTCATATGCATTTGAAGAAAATTTCCTTATAACTTTACATGTCCCTATATTCTTCATTTTTATTTTGTTATAATTTTTAACATGAAATCATTCTTTTCTTAAATATACCATGACGAAGTCACCCACTTGGAATTCTTTTTCTCACCTCCTCATATCTCCTCTATGCTTGTATTTTCTATTTCTTTCCTACAATCTGGTTTTAACATCTTCCTATAGTTTCTGCATATGTTTTGCAAATTCTTCAGCCTTTGCGCTCCTTACCTCCTGTTTTTGTAGATCACTGAGTTCATACACACCTCTTGGATGTATTACATAAAAAATATAGAATGGAATCATACCAATACTTCGATTTGGGGTATCATTGTAAGCAAAATCAGCCTGAGTAAGGGCTAAATACCACTTTTTATGATTTTTATACACCAAGCTTCTCAATATGTTTCCCAGAATTCTATTCACTACCTCGGTCTGTCCATTTGTTTGAGGATGATATGCTGAACTGAAACTAGGGTTGTTCCCCAGTTTTTTCCACAGAGTTCTCCATAAATGTCCCACAAAATTGGTATCCCCGTTAGACACAATGCTTACAGGTAATCCATTTAATCTTACGACTTCTGAAAAACAGAATAGAAATATTTGTTGCATCACTTGTTTTCATGCATGCAATAAAATGAGCCATTTTAGAAAATATATCCAAAAAAACATAAATGGATTCATTTCCCCTTTGATTTTTTGGCAAACGCAAAACAAAATCCATACTAACTACATTCCATGGTCACTCGGGTATTGGTAATGGCTGATACAATCCTATATTCTGAATTTTCCCCTTAGCATGCTGACAAATCCTACATTTTTCCACAAACCTTTTAACATCAGTTTTCATCTTGGGCCAGTAATAAAATGTATTTACCTGATAAAAGCTTTTTTCCTATCCAAAATGTCTGAATATGCCTCCAATTTACATTTAGGAATACAAAATTTATTACTTTTGAATAGTAATCCTCCTTGGATAAGATAATTTAACCATTCGCTTCTGTTATGGACTGCTGGATTTTCTACAGCTGCATAAATTTCTTTCAAATCTGCATCATCTTTATACATGTCAACCATTTCCTTGAACCCTACAATGCCAACTTGTAACTCCTGCATAATTAAATTGACCCTGCTCAAAGCATCAACACCTTTGTTCAATTTACCACACGTATGTTTGATTACAAAAGTGAAACTCTGCAAATATTTTACGCATTTTCCATGTTTCTGATTTAATTTTGGTAGATTGTTTATAAACTATAATGCATGATTATCATAATATAACACAAACTCTTTTGGAAACAAATAATGTCTCCATTTTTTTAAAGCCTATACAACAGAATAAAACTCTTTGTCATAATATTAATATTTCTTCTTTTCTTCATTTAGTTTCTCACTAAAGTATACTATTGGTTTTTGATCTTGACTCAATACTACTCCAATCCCAATTCCACTAGCATCAATTTCCACCTAGAAAACCTTCTCAAAATTTGGTAAAGCTAAAAATCGTTTTTTAGTTTTTTTTTTCTTTAGCAATTTAAAGTTTCTGTTTTTTTCTTCTATCCGTTTGAATGGCTGATTAGTTTCTATGATTTTTTCAATAATGGGTGCACAAATCTGACTAAAGCTTCAGATAAATTTTCTATAGAAACTCGCAAGACCATGGAAGCTTCTTACCTCAAATATGCTTCTAGGAGTTCGCCAATTCACGATTGCTAGGATTCTCTCCGGATCCATTTTTAACCCTTCCTTAGAGACTATGAATCCAAAATAAATTATTTCTTCCTTCATAATGCTTCACTTCTTCAAATTTATTAGTAGTTTTTCTTTTTGCAAATTTTTTAGAACTAACTTAAGGTGTTCTAGATGCTCCTCTTTACTTCGATTGAAAATGACAATATAACCAAGATAAACAATTACAAACTTGCATGCATATTCCTTCAAAACTTAATCCATTAACCTCATGAAGTTATTTGGTGCATTAGTAAACCCAAAAGGAATTACTAACCATTCATACAAACCATTGTTTGTTTTGAATGTGGTTTTCCACTCATCCTCTTTGTTTCAGGAAAAAACATCCTAGAGGTTTGTTAGGTCAAAACCTCCACAAATCAGGGCTTGCTATTCAAGAAGGACTCACACAACCACACTTGTATGCTAAAAAATAGATAACATCGATAGTAGAACTCACTCGTAATCCTACGTTTGATGTAGATCCCACGGGGTCCAAACCCCCAGCAACCCTTCTTCCTCCTTAACCTGAAAATCAAGAAGAAACGTGCACAGAAATCTAGTTTTACAACATATAATTACCCTAAATGTCAGTGACAACCATGTGAAACATCATGTAAATAATAATAAATGCTTAAATATTAATATTTTCACATATACAAGTAGATGTTAACACGTGACTTCAGGAACAAGATGGTTCTTCTTCATTATGAATAGCATGTACAGTAATAAAATGTGGAGAGATCACAAGAATCCTTCCATGATCTTTGAACAGACCGTCGTTCAGATCCATCCCGCCCTTGCCTCGCTAAGATACTTTCAAGACTTGTTCACTCGAGATGGCATATAAATGGATGAACATCTCCAGGAAACAAGGGTTTCCTCTAAAAATCTGGGAAAGTGTAGGAGGCACGGGAATTCAGACTTGAATTGGGATTCCAACAGAGTATAATATCTATAAAATTTCTCTCTCCCTTAGGCCATACACATGAGGGGATGTTATACTCCCTCAAAGTAGTTTCAATCAGTTGGAAATAGTTGGCCACGTGTTGGGGTGGTTGAACTACTGGAGTAACCATCAACCCAGCCCGAAAATAGGAAATTTTTATATATATTTTAATGATTTTAATGGCATACATGGAAAAGTACATGTGGACTCGTGTATACACACGGAAAAGTCTAAGCATACCCGCGTATGGGATTTTTAACACTGTTTTTTATGAATTTTGTTCAAGTCTGTGGGAATGGGTGCCCAAGGCCATAGAGACAATCATGAATCACATGAGGGTGAAAAATGATGCTATAATATATGCCCCCTAATATATGAGGTAAGAAGGGGTAAATGATGGCCGAAATGTATTATGCACATAGAAAGAACTTCACAAGGACAAGGGAGGACTTCACCAGATTTCAGGCTGCCAAAAACCAATGAAAGAAAACAGAGAGTCAACTCATGCTGAGGCGGGCTACCCATGCTCAGTCAAAAATACATCATATCGAAAGTATAGAATAGATCCAAAATGTATACAAGTATAACCGAACTGAAAGTACATAATGAATCATCTCAGCATGGCCCGGAAGTACAAGTCAGAATCAATGTGTAAGTATCACATATAGAAAGCTGATCAATGATGTTGAAACTGGATTTCTGATCATATAAGTAACTGAATCTCCAAGTACCAAATCATAAGAGGTGGAATAAATGGTACAATCACGCAACTCGGGAGCCAACATATAGGATGCTGCTGTATTGACACTGCAACATATAAGGGTGAACGACATCATTGGCAGAAACTGAATGGACTATCAAAAGTGAACCGAGAAATGTTGATGCAACCCGAGGTATTCACCGATCACTATGGCACAATTCTACACAATGGGAATAAATGAACTGAAGTCGACCATGTGAGAAATCGTTGGATTACCGGTCAATAATGTGTACCATTAACCAACGCGAGACAACCCACCAATAATGAAAATGAGTGTCAAGGTGCCCCAGTACAAACTAACAAGTGCGAATGAAGGAGTTGAAGTCGAACACTTGAAAGAATCTACCGATCAGGAGGCAATGATGAGTCCCCACTGTCAATAGCGAAGAGTCTGCCACTGATGACTGCAAACCCTAAGGTACTGACAAAAATACTCTAGACCTTATTCCCAGAGCAATGAGTTGGAGTCGATGGGAAAAGATCAGCTGGAAGGAAGGCATTAAGGCATCCCACATCAGTCTAGCGTGAGTGTAACCCGCAGGCCAATATTTGGAAGGAATCGGACGAAGTAGAGTGACGGAACCAAACCGAAGTACGTTTCTGACATGCACAAGATGAAGCTAGCGCACGGAAGAAACCCTCTGAACCAACCAATAATGAAAGCTAACACAGAGGCGAGATATCCACCAATAGGGTCAAATGGAAATCAAGGTACTGCATGAATCCTGCGGTGATAATGTGTATGCCTATGTCGAACACAGGGAAACCACTCATACCAAAGACCCATAATGATGATCAAATGTCGAGCACAAGGTCACCTATCACACAAGGAAATAGGGCTGTGGTGTGTTGAAAGGTTTGCTCTCAAAGAGCAATTTGTCAGATTCGATGAGAGACAAACCCGCCAGCAAGAAGTCAATGGAGACCTTCTCAAACCAGCACGAGCAGAAGACCAAAACATCCGATGTGATAGAACAAGATACTGACAAGACCGGGAAGGCCGACTGAATAATGAGTCAAGTGACACCACAGAATGGCCGACTCTGGTTAGACTTCCCTTGAACAAAAGCACGACTCGTGATGACCATGGCAGTAAAAATGACACTGTATAAGTCTGTTATGCAGGAGGCAAAAACAAACTCTCCATATGATTGGAAGAGATAACCAATCAGGGGAGGACTGACCAGTGAAACAAGGCAAAAGATGAACCTAGGTCAAAACTAAAACCATCCCAAATGGAGGAAATATATAAGTGTATGTGCTTTGTTCAAGGGAAAACCGACACCACATCGCCATCAAATTATAAGCATATCCCGTTCCCACTCTTTTTGTTATATTTTATTTTTGTCTTTGGAAACTAATAAGTCTCCGAAAAAGAATAAAATAATGCTATGGTACAACTGAGCAGAATGCGATCGAAGAAACAGATGCACTTAGTTCTTCATTGAAACGATCCTATGCTCAATGCAGGAATGGCGTAAAATCGGGTAAGCTTATACTCAGAGGAATGTTCCATCCATGGGTAAAAGGGTGTCAAGTCGCAATAGCTAAATGCATGCAATGGTTAACTTGTACAGACAGTCAAGGTCAAAAATTGGCTTAAACATCGAGTCCAAAATGAAGCTGGCTAAAGGCCAGGATAAACAAGTAGCCAATATGAAATGCAATAATACAACTCAACAACACCAGGGAGCCTCTAGGGTAATAGCCAGAAAAATAATAGTGGAGAAGAAGAAGAATGAAGCTTCAACACATAAGTCATGGCAGGACTAAAGAGGACTCCTGCGCCTACATAAAACGCAGCATGGGAAACAAGTGATAGCGATGAACTAACTAGGAAGCCCATGTAAAGGAAGGCTCTTCCACCAAGTCATGATTAAATAATCGGCAAGTGAAATGGGTGAAATACTCATGACCTGATGGGATCGACCCTATGGCAAGTGATCAGAATGGAGGCTAGTATGAAAAATGCAACAGAAAGTGGATTCCCTAACCTATATGCTAGTGAAGATCATATACCTGCCATGACGGGTCAGTAGTCATGGATCAAAAAACCGGGAAAAATCTCAGATTCATCAAAATGTACCTGAAAATATACCAATCTGGGCACTTCCAAGCATCCGGGTTATGTAGCTTAAGATAGATTGAAAAAATAAGCTTAACAAATTTTTGCAAAAAATTTTCAATTTTGGGCATAAATACACAAGTTACCTCATATTTGGTTCATTGTTACATTGCTGATTTGGGAAAAAGTGCTCTGGAGAAAAAGCCTCTTTCGTCAAAATAGGAGCAATCGACCGTCAAACTTCACCGAATTTATTAGGTAAGCTCTTAATTCATCCTTGTTATTCATTTTGTCCGTTCATAAGTTAAAAATTAGGAATTTTCACCATAGAACCATTTGTTTAAAATCATGGGTTTGCACATACGCGGGTTTATAATGACCAAGTCGCATATATATGCAACTGTGCACAAAGAAAGTCACGTATGCGCAACCCAAAATGAAAAAACGCGTATCTAATGAACAAATTATTGAATTTTTGCAGGATGACTATATCTTGGAGAGAGCGTGAGCACAGTGCCATTGACAATGAAGTCATGCAGGACCAAGTATCACTTAATATTCTCCGAAATTGTGGATTGCTCAAGTTTTTCAAAATGCCAAATATGAAGAGTAATGTCTGGTTGCTCGAAATTCTTGTGAACTATTGGGAACCGAAAGAAGACTGCTTCATAATAGATCAAATTCCCATACACATCAAGGTGGAAGATATCTATTTTATTACTAGACTCTCCCAAAGGGGGGAGCCAGTAGACTTGCATGGTAAGCCTTTGGGAGGGCTAACCATGGAAGATTACGTCCACGTCTACTGCGTAGAGGGTTCCAAGAAAGTTGGAACTCAAATTGCTATCAAAGATTTAAGATAATTGCACATGAAAATTCTCCTTTTTACCATTGGCAGGGTAGCGGGATCTGCTTCCCTACACCAGGAATCCAGGACTCAAATGAGTATAGCAGTGGAATGCTTAACTCATTTATATGATTGGTGCATATCTCTACTGATGAACATGAAGCAGCAATTGACTTCTATTCGAAAAGTAAAGACAAAACATTTTGGATATGGTACAATCTTGATGACATTCTTCTTCAAGAAGATTCCTGGGCTGAGACCCAAATTGATCTCTTCTATTAGCAGCCCGAGAGACCCAAGAATTTCTCGATGGGCTGACTTGATGAAGATATTGGGGGGAAGTGAAGTTCCCCGAACCACTTGGGATGATGATTTCTTCCAATGGTGGGGAGAACAAATCATCGCTGTGGAGGACTATCCCTATGCCAGGATGGATTTTCGTGGTGATCCAGACCTTGTCCTTCCACCAAAGCGCTATGGGCACAGTTGCAAGTTCACTTTTACTCTATATACTTCTTTGGATTTTTTTTCAATATATGAAAACAAAAACAAACATGTTTTGATACATCCAAACACTTGGTAATTTTATAAACCACCAAGATACAGTGGGAACTGGGCCCGACCTGAGGGTTACCTACGACATAAGCGTCGGCAGAGAAGCAGGCGTATTACAAGAGATCTAGACAGACCCTCCAAGATGGCGTAGGAACTTGAGGTTGAACTGTACCAAGTACTTATGGGTCGCAGTTGGAAGATCTACTCGAAGCCATCCAGGATACGTAGAGCACCCGTGACCGGGTGTGTTGCCTGCTTCCAGTTTCCACTGCGACCGGTTCTATAGGAACACAACTTCTCAAGGGACCTGTGATAGATAGATATTATTATATGACCTACTTACGAATGTATATTTTTTTAGACTCTAATATGACGAGCATAAGCCTTTTTCTTTATGACTTATGGATCCAACTTTTGTATAGTTTTTTGAACACTCTGATGGAAGAGTTACAACGAATACTTTGACGTCGTAGACGTGATGTGACAAATGTATAAAATTGTAAAGATGTTTTGGATGATTAAATTTTATTGTATGGAATGATTAATATGACAATCAATGTTTCGATTAGCTACAGGCTCCCATCCATTTCCTGCTCGAGGAATATGAATGAAAGTTAAAAATTGAAATTATCTTTGGTAACAAGCTTGCTTTCAAGAACAACCGGAGTAAAATGATCCTTAACTCGATAAGTATTGTTCAATCGTGACACCACCAACTGGTCCAGTCCATATATCAAGGTCAAAGATATTGCTTCCGAGAGTAGATAAATAACTGCAGTGTATTCTACTATATTATTGGAAGCAAGACCAAGACTGACTCCTCTTGATACTAACATCTGACCGGATGGATGATGAAGCACCCAAGCCGCGGAAGCCAAGTTCCGGGGGTGTCTACTAGCACCATCGGTGAAACCAAAATGACTCATGACATCCAACACAACCTGCCGTGCGCTTCAAAATACTCACCATCCGATCAAAGATCCTAAAAACCATATATGTACAAAGTAAACCAATATAAGGCTAAAGAAAATACAAAGGCCAAAGCCTAGGCATAATACTTTTTCTGCAACAGAGCCCATTTCCTAGGCTCTAGCAACTGTTTCTCTGGAAAACTCAGACCATGGTATGCTCCTTTTTTAAGGACTTTTTTAACGATGAAGGGGCCATACCACATAGACTTAAACTTTCCTGCCCCCAGGGCATCTTTTTCTTGGGCATAGACCGAAACAAGGTCACCTTCCGAAAAAACCCTAGGCTTGACCGCCTTATCGTACTGAACTTTAACTCGGTTTTTATGTGCTTCATTCATCGTGGCGGCATCCCGACGCTGCTCATCGAGATGTTCCAGATGAAGGAGACGTTCTTCAAGACTAGAAGTGTCAGGAAGAAGTTCAACAACTAACTTAAGAGAAGGAATCTCACATTCAATGGGAAATACGGATTCCAACCCGTAAACTAGCTGAAACGGAGTAAAGCCAGTTGCAGTTTTCACTGACGTCCTGTATGCCCAAAGTGTAGGATATAGCATGATATGCCAGTTGGATTGAGCTTTATTGATTGTCCTTTGAAGAATTTTCTTCAAGGATTTATTCATGGCTTCCACTTGCCCATTGGCCTGAGGATAATACGGAGATGAATGCTCCTGCCAAAAACCTAATTTTAGAGCCAACTCAGCCATCATGCTATTCTGAAAATGACTGCCATGATCAGTGAAAATCTCTCTAGGAATACCAAAATGAGAAATAACCTGGTTGAAAAGAAAAAGAGTTGTTGTCTCACCATCATTCCCAAAAGTAGGCATAGCCTCGACCCACTTCGTAAAGTAGTCTACTGCTACAATAATGTACTTGTGACCTTTAGCCGAAGGCGGGTTACAAGTAGTATAATTAATACCCCACTTTGTAAAGGGACCGACAGTAATGACTGGAAAAAGCGGAGCTGGATGAGCGCGCATTTTTCGAGTATAAACTTGACACGGATGACACTTTTTGACCGACTCCATACAATCTTTGAAAATCGAAGGCCAAAAGTACCCAGCACGCAAGATCTTTTGGGCTATAGCAAGCCCAGATAAATGACCACCACAAGCTCCACTGTGGGAATCATTCAGTACAGCCTCAACTTCTTCGAGAGTTAAGCAACGTCTCAGGATTGAATCAACCCCTCGATGGTATAAAGCATCACCAATGATCAAGTAATTCTTAGCCAAGTGACGCAACTTACAGCGCTCATCTTTCGAAAAAGTAGAGGGAAACTTCGCAGTCTGAAGATAGACAATGATATCTTCATACCAAGGATCCTGTGGGGAGATAAGAAACAAATGTTCATCTGGGAAGGATTCATCATAGACTTTATCTTCCCCACAGGGCAACTCGGAGATCAATTCTGCGAAAACCAATAATTTCTTGGACTTGGCAGACATAAACTCAAGATCAAATTCCTGAAAAATCATAATCCATCTATTGTATTTGCGCCCAATCACTCGCCTACTGAGGACAAACTAAAATGGATTGGCTGCTAACAAAAAATAATTTTTTCATAGAAGAATGTAATGCTGGAGTCACTGCACAGCATGAACAGCTGCTAAAGCTAACTTTTCTATCGGAGTATACCAGAGTTCAGGTCCTACCAATCCTCGAATAAGATAGTATATAACATGCTCTGCAAGAGCATCATCCTCCTGAACCAGAACCATACCAATGGTAGATTCTGCTGTTGCAAGATACAAAAGGAAATCCCTGCTATAATCGGGTGGACTCAATAAAGCAGCAGAGGTCAATACTTTTTTCAAAGCATCGAATGAGCGTTGAGTGAAGTCATCCCAAAAAAATGGAACTCCCTTCTTCAACAATCTCATAAATCCCTTGGAAACTTCAACATAATTTACGATAAATCTCCGAAAAAAATTAGCTTTTCCTTGTAGACTTTGAAGTTGATGAATAGAGGATGGGGGAGGCAATCGAAGTATTGCCTCAACCTTGAAGGGATCTACCCTAATCCCTTCCCTAGACATAATGAATCCCAATAATCGACCAGATGTAACCGCGAAAACGCACTTGTTCGGATTCAACCTAATCTTGTAGAAACGACATCGTTCAAATACTTGACGGAGGTGAGCAGGATGATCCATCCTCTTTCGAGAATAAGCAGCTAAATCATCCAAATATGCCTCGATAATCTATTTGATGTCATGGAAGGCGTATGACATGGCCCGCTGAAACGTAGCCCCAGCATTTTTAAGACCAAAAGGCATTTTATTGTAAGCAAAAGTACCCCAGGGACAAATAAAGGCAATCTTATGTTGATCTTCATGACGGATAGTAATCTGATTATATCCGGAGAAACCGTCCATGAAGGATAAGATTTTTTTACCGGCACACTCATCAATGATCTGATCTATAAATGGTGTGGGGTAATTATCTTTCGAACATGCTTTATTAAGGTCTCTGAAATCAATGAAAACTCGAATTGTTTCTTGTTTTTTATCTACGGGAATAGGGTCTGAAACCCATTCAGTCAAAGGAATAGGAAAAATGAACCTCGCCTTGAGCAACTTCTCCACCTCGGCTTTGATAGCTGTTGCCTTCCTAGGATTAACCGGACGAATTTTTTTGCTCACAGGATTAGCGTTTTCGTAAGTCTTGATCTCATGTTGGACAATAGATGGATCTATACCAGGCATTTCCTCATAATACCAAGCGAATACATCCCTATACTCTTTAAAGAGATCGGTGTAAATCTGAATCTCTTCAGGGGAACATTCAGCTCCGATGAAGACATTCTCTATAACATTGGGATCCCTAGAAATGTTCACCGGGATAGTTGGAGAAATCACAGCCATGTTCCCTTCAGCATATACCTGTGTTGGTGCTAAAGGGTTCAGGACTGGGCGAACAGGACCAGGAGACGGAGGACTTGGAAAACTCATTTCAAATTCACTCAAATCAGGTAAAAAGTAGGAACGATGATGCTAATCATCCCACGGTATATCTATATCATTCATAGCTTCTAGGATGGCCTCTTCAGATGGAAGAGTGGTATCAAGGCAATCCTAGGCAGAAGAAGAACTAAGTGTCCAAGCCAGAGCCACATCTCCATCCAACTCTTCCGGTGAAAGAGGAGTTGGGATGGACTCTGTAGAGTCAACAATAGACTGATAAGAAATCTCAACTACAGACATTGGAAATGGCATTCCACCCACTTGACCTTCCGTTAATGTGGCGGTAGGGGAAGTTAAGGTCCAAGGGTCCGAAAAATAATGAGTTCTGAAGAACTATTTTCGAAGAGGAGCCCTAGCGGATGAAATTTCATTTATATGAATAGTAGGAGGAGCAATATCAAAATTACCCATCAAAGAAGAATACATTCCAACCCCTAAATTCTCAACAGGCGCCTTGGTATTATCCAACTTTGGAATAGTTGAGTCAGTAGATGCGTTCGGGTCCATAGGAGGACAGTCCAGTTGATCCATTGTAACAATCCTCCCTTTGTGAGGGAAACAAATAATCCGAAACAATGAAGATGCAATGGAATCCATCTCATAAATCCAGTTTCTCCCCAACAGAAGGTTGTAGTCCAAGCTTGCATCAACTATCTCAACCTCTATATTTACATTTTTTCCCCCAACACAGATGGGAAAAGCTGGGACAATAACATGCAGTCTGTGAGAATGACCATCAAACATAGTCAGAAGAGTGGCAGATGCAACAACTACGGGAGATCCAATTCCCTTCCAACATGTGAGAGATATCACACATGTGGAAGCACCTTCATCAACTACCGTCTGGAAAATATTTCATTTCCGGTACGATGATTTAATATGAAAAGCCATATGATGAGGGAGTCTCTTTTTAAAATTAGAAATATCAAATGTAATCATAAAAGAGTTCTTTGGATCAACAGCCCCAATGGCAGTGAGCAGAGCACTGCGTTGAGAAGGACAAGACTGGAGCACCTCAAGAGCCGACATGGCACAAGGACTCTGCGCCAGATCTTCCACAATAGAGTAGTTCTGGGCAGCCCTAGCATTTGGGTTAATCATCGTACACTTAGTAGATGCTTTTGGCATCCGAGGTATAGGCTCAATAGTAGGCCTCGTAATATGAAGCGGCTCAGTAGCATCGGGAGCACCCTTAGCTTTCGAAGACTCTTCTTCACCATAATCACGGGATTTCATAGCGACATCCACGTAAGCACTCATCATGTATATGTTTGATGGAATTTCCCCTTCCTGGGTGCCCCTAGAGGAAGCCCCAGTATTTTGATTCATGCCAACAACTAGCTGTTGCCCTTGGGGAAAAGGGTTTTTCAACATAGCCTGGGAACTGGAAGAACCCTACTGAGCTAACAAGTGCTGCGCATCCTGAATTTTAGGGCAAAGGTGAGTAAGATGGTCTCCAGCACATAACTTGCATGGAAACTTCACTTTATTTTTATCCTTTGGACCCTCTCCAACATGCTCGTTGGTTTTATTTGCCTTACCCTTCCCATTCTTGCCCTTTTTCTTATTACATCCCTTCCTCCTCCCTTCGGATTGTTGACTTCCTTTGGGATCAGAAGTTTGGATGGAATTTACTGACAAAGATTGGGAAGGTCATGACTCAGCAGGCATAGCCTGACCAAAAGGAGCAGATTTTATAGACAACTGTTGTAGTTGAGTAAGCAGGCTAGCTGCACCACTATTGATCGACCCAATAAGTCCATCACCATGAGGACCAGGCTTAGTCTTGGTTAAATCTAATTTGGAGCGAGGAGCATTGCGAAAATATTTATGAAGGACCCCAGACTGAGAATATATCAGTTCCAGCTGCTGGG
This sequence comes from Pinus albicaulis, assembly GCA_034641835.2. NCBI lineage: Eukaryota > Viridiplantae > Streptophyta > Pinopsida > Pinales > Pinaceae > Pinus > Pinus albicaulis. The sequence goes on along the minus strand of CM076583.1, from coordinate 891,248,455 downwards.
CCCTAAAAATGGCCTGTTCCTCAGAAAATACCCCAGACAGGGATACATCTTTAGAAATATCCAACTTCAGAGATTTTAAAAACCATTCCAAAAGGAATTCTCCTAGAATATGAGCTTTAATAAGCCTCTTCCTTCTCCGCCATTCTTGAATATGGTCAGAAATGTGGGTTGCATCATCCTGTTTAAAATTAGCTAGGAGTTCAGTCCCGGTGTCATAGCGGACGGGAAACTGGAAATGATTTAGAAATGTAATAGCCATATCTCCAAATGTAGTAAAAATGCCCCCAATTAACCCAATATACCACTTGGCATCGTTTCCAGTTAAGGTGCATTGAAACAATCTCAACCTAATCGAATCATCGATCACGAAGTTAGATGAACACCATAAATGGAAAGTGGTGATGTGATTAGCCGGATCCTCTCCATTCTTGCCTTCAAACTTTGGAATGTCTGAAGGTAGTTTGGTCGGAACCGGAGGCCACCCCAGACTATACCGGATCGGATCATTCGTCAATTTCGACAGATCTGGCAAGTTTAACGTTGCTAGAAAAGGTAAACGAGGCAGAGCCTGAGGATTCTATCCTTGATGGGATGAATTCCCTACATTCTGAAAAGAATACCCTGGATTTGATAAGGCACCAGGTTGCCAAGAAGAACTCGTAGAAAAAGGAGAAGAACCTCCTCCCAACGCAGAGTTACCAAAGACCGGACCAGTTCCCCCTCCAGAAGTATTGAATGAAGAGGAAAGCCCCTGATAGGGGTTCCACGCATTAGAAAGAGGGGAAAAAGTCTGATAAGCACTCGACGAAGGGAAAGAAGCATTGCCTTGGTGACCAGGGTAAAACTGATTCCCTGCCCCCGCTGTAGTGAATACAGGGTTCCAACCTGTAAAAGTAGTCGAATTCTGACCTCCAGACCAAGGGTTGAAACTCTGAGTCTGAGAAGTAAACAGAAAGGACCCTAAAGAAGGATTTGAACTAGGAATATGCCCAGTTCCAAAGGGGAACCCTTTAAAAGAAGCTGATCCACTAGCCATGGAAGACATGGGTGTAGATGCAGCTGCAGCAGCGGAAAAGGAAAATGAAGGAACCCCACTAGTGGGCATTCCAAAAAAAAAGGGACCAGATTGAGAAGCATGTGCTTGGGTGAAATGAGAGCCAAACACAGCAGTACTAGAAGCAATCGAAGATATAGCAATAGTGCCTCCTCCTTCTACAGAAGCAGGAGTCTGAATGCCTGGAGCACTCACATCATAAGTCGCGTTCCCAGTCGTGGCCATTGAAAGGTATGAATAATATGGAGGATCTTCTAGTCTTGCAGGCTCAGGTCCGATGTACTGAAAAACAAAAGGATAATCAGGAGGAAGAGGATATGGAAGTGACTCAGAGGGTTGAGGTACTTCCTCTACTTGTACTTCTTCTTCCTGCGGAAATAAGACTCTCGAGGTGAGCAAAACGCTCCTCTCAGAACCAACATCGGAGCCAATTACAAAACCTTCAATCCCTTCTGGAGGATTTCTGTCCACTGCGTCAGACGCCACAGGATGATACTCACCTGCTAAATTACTCCTACGCCTTCTTGAAGAAGGCTCTGGACTCTTGAGAGATAACCCCCGGATTCTCCTCGATCGACGAGGCGCTTGATCAACCACTTTAAAAAATTTTAATTAGACTCAAAAAATTATAAAGCTAGGAAAGCTAGGAGCAAAGAGCACTCACTACAAAAAATCCCTGAGATACAATCAAGCAAACAGCCTTCAGGTATTTCCGGTCTGGGTGATTAGGACCGGACACCAAAATACAAGAAAGCGAAGAATAGGACCTCCCGAAAGTAGTCTGGGATAACTATGGCCCATGCCTACTAGCGAAGGTAACAGAACAGTTACGCCGACCTCCTAACAACAGCCTTTGCCAGCACAAGTACCCAAGCTTCGCAAGGGCACCCCCCAGAAGTACTGCTCGAAGTGATACAACGTCTGCCTCAGGTACCACGGGTATTCCCCCCCGCAGTCACCTACGTGGAACCTAGGAATGGAAACTATGGGCACCAATCCATGTCAGAAGCCGAGCGGAACGGTCTTGAGGTCAGATTCAGCAAATCAGAGAGGGGGTATCTCTCTTCTCGGCCTTCACTTCCCCTCGCACTTGACTCTTTGGAGGAGAGCTTTCTCGGTCCACCTAACGGAGTTGGATTTCCCTCAATTAATAAACTTATATGTTTTTGTTTGAGCGGCCTTGGAGAGTTAACTCTCCACTCACCTAATCCAAGGCCCTACAACCTAGCTAGTTGGTGTATGACACTTAATAAAAAACTTTCTAGTTGTTTTTAAATTATAGTGCTTATTTTAATCGGTTGTTATATTAAGTCAAAGGGATACGGAAATGAAACTCGTGGTGTTTTGTGACGTAGAAAAGAAATTAATGAAAACCAAACTACATGCAAATGCAATAATTTCCTTTCGATGAAAAGAAATTTCTACACGGGTTCTACGAGACTAAATTTTTTTTTTTTCTTTTCAGATAACAAACTTCACACTCGCAAAAACTATGAAAAATACTAAATGCTTAAGTCCACCTAATGCAAATAACTAAGAGCATGCAAATTCTAAGATGCAAATCCTACTAAAGCAGAGAGAAATTTCCCAAAGATCCTTCAGTTTTATCTCTTTATGGTTGTCCACAAAGCTAGTTCCCAAAATCAGAAACTCTCAGTATAAAGACACCAAAATATGCTTGAAAACAAGAGGAAGAAACCAATGACAATTCCTTTCCAAAATCAAGTCAAAAACCAAAGGCAAGAAATCTCAACAAAGCTTCAAAAGATGTAACGAAACGAAAACAAAAATGCAAAACAAAAGAAAATAATGAAACAAAATGTTTTTTGAGCTTTTGAATTTTATAAAAAGAAGAGCTCGAAGAGACCAATAAAAACTATCAAATCCCAAGCCAAACAACTCTGAATTTCAAGCAAAACTTCAAAAACGGTCCAAATCTTATAAGGCTACTTAGTAGCAAGATTTATATGAGCAAAAGAAGACAAGAAACTCAGTAACTTAGCCCCGAAGAATAGTACAACCTTGCAGCAAACAAAAACTTCAAAGAACGAAGAAAGAATCTTCAAAAATTGCAACAAGACCTAGTCAACTGAACTCAAGAAAACCAACCAAAAGTAGGAAAAAATCCAAGCACAAAGCAAAACATAAAATGAGGAAAGAGTATATGAGCGAAATATCTCTGTTATGATTAAGCAGAACAGCCAAGAATCCCCAGAAAGAGATCTTTGTACTCGAACCAGAAATGCAAGCACTAAAAAACAAGACTTTCCTAATAAGCCAGTCTTCAACCAAGAGAGAAAAAGGCCAATGACCACTTTCAACACAATCCAGAGACTCTAAAGACACTGCAGGAACAGGTCTCCAAGGCAGACAAGACTAAAAAGTCAAGAAATAATATATTTTTAATTTTCCCAGGCATACGCTACTTGACAATTTTGAAACAAACTGCCACTTCCTTTGAAGCAAACTGCGTGTATACATGTCTGTGTATAGACAAACTCGCGTATGAAAAGGTAAATAATGAAAAATAAAAAATATCAAGCCTGGATAAAGAACCAGGTCTTCAGTCTGACTGAGAAAAAGTTAACTGGACTGGTAATAATGATTCAAACTGTTGGAAACCTTTAAAACAACTGAAACCACCCAACAGAGGAATCCAAAAAATGCGATCCCCAGTGGAGTCGCTAGTTCTGTTTCGGGAAAAAACACCCTAGAGGTTTTTTGGGTCAAAACCTCCATAGATCAGGGCATGCTATTCAAGAAGGACTCACACAACCACACTCGTATGCTAAAAACTAGATAACATCGATAGTAGAACTCACCCGTAATCCTACGTTTGATGTAGATCCCACGGGGTCCAAACCCCCAACAACCCTTCTTCCTCCTTAACCTAAAAATCAAGAAGAAACGTGCACAGAAATCTAGTTGTACAGCATATAATTACCCTAAATGTCAGTGAAAACCATGTGAAACATCATGTAAACAATAATAAATGCTTAAATAATAATCTTTTCACATATACAAGTAGATGTTAACACGTGACTTCAGGAACAAGATGGTTCTTCTTCATTATGAACAACATGTACAGTAATAAAATGTGGAGAGATCACCTGAATCCTTCCACGATCTTCGAACAAACCGACGTCCAGATCCGTCCCGCCCTTGCCTTGCTAAGATACTTTCAAGACTTGTGCACTCGAGATGGCATATAAATGGATGAACATCTCCAGGAAACAAGGGTTTCCTGTAAAAATCTAGGAAAGCGCAGGAGGCACGGGAATTCAGACTTGAATTGGGATTCCAACATAGTATAATATCTATAAAATTTCTCTCTCCCTTAGGCCATACACATGAGGGGCTTTTATACTCCCTCAAAGTAGTTTCAATCAGTTGGAAACAGTTGGCCACGTGCTGGGATGGTTGAACTACTAGAGTAACCATCAACCCAGCCCGAAAATAGGGAATTTTTATATACTTTTTAATGGTTTTAATGGCATACGCAGAAAAGTACATGTGGACTCGCGTATACACGCGGAAAAGTCTGAGCATACCCGCGTATGGGATTTTTAACACCGTTTTTTATGAATTTTGTTCAAGTCTGTGGGAATGGGTGCCCAAGGCCATAGAGACAATCTTGAATCACATGAGGGTGAAAAATGATGCTATAACACCCTTCTCGAATCCTTATCTAATGATACCCACTCTTCAAATATATCTTAGAAAAATAATTCGACCCACTCAAGAAATCCATTAAATCATCCATTCATGGTAAAGGAAAACGATACGTGATGGTGATTTTATTTATGGCTCTAGAATCTGTGCACATGTGCCATTCACCCCGTTTCTTTGGAATGAGTACTGTTGGTACAACACATGGACTGAGGCTTTCTCTGATTAGTCCTTTATCCATTAATTCTTCCACTTGTCTTCCAATGTCAGCATTTTCTTGCGGTGTTAACTTGTAGGCTTCTTTATTCAGAAAACTGGCTCCAAGGATTAGATCAATGTGGTGAATAATACTCTTGATGGGCGGTAACGCATTTGGAAACTCATCCACAATAATATCAGAAAAATAATTTAGCATATTTTAAATTTCTTCAGGTAAATATTCTAAATTTGTAGAAGTTAAAATTACCTTGGGTCTCCTTACAATAGCAAAACACATCTCCTCGCCTTTCTCGACTTCTTGCAATAGGGTTTTTCCACTCATCAACATAATTTTGGTTCCAAGTACCTCTTCGTCAACTTTATCTTTCAATGGTAGCATTGTATGCTTGTTCCCATCTTTCTCGAGAGTATAAGTGTTTCATTTTCCATCATGTATGGCTTTCTGATCAAACTACCATGGTCTTCCTAACAACATGTGACATACATCCGTCGGAATTACATCACACAAAATAGCATCCTTATAAGTACCAATCTGGATTTTGACCTTACATTGTTCAGTTACAATAATTTGATGGCCTTTTTTGAGCCACGATACTTTATAAGGAGTGGGGTGTACTGTTTTCCACCATTTCCGTAGAAACAAGGTTATCAGTACTTCCGCTATCAATTACCAATTTGCAACACTTACCTTTTGAATTACACACAGTTCTGAACAGATTCTTCCTCTGAGCTGGTTCTCTGCCTTCATTAGCTGCTTTAAGAAATATCCTTTTCAAAAAAAAGGATTCTCTAGCTTCAGGTGGTTCCTCTTTGGCTGCAATCTAAGGAATTTCTTCTTTTTTTTCAGCAACATTCACATTTCACTGGGTTGCTAGTCTGTTGTGAGGACAATCCCATGACCCATGTCCCCACTCACCACATGTATAACACCGAATATCTCTTCCTCAGCCTTTACCTTTGGGAAAAAACCTTCCACGGCTAGATTCTCCTCTCTTTGGTGATCTATTAATCGAACTCCCTACTTCATTCTGGGAGTGTTGAAATCTGGACTTAAATGTTCCTTTTCCTTTTGCCGAATTCTTGCCTCTATTCCTTTGATTTTGTTTGTGCAACATTTTCTCCTCTGCCCTCAAAGATGCTTGATAGGCATCCTAAATCGTCTTCAAATTTAATAAGTTGATTTCATCGTGTATTTCATATCTTAAACCATTTACATATCTAGCTACTTTTTCTATGTCATCTTCAACATGTCCCGCTCTAATACTCAGCTTCTAAAATTCTTTAGTATATTATTTGATAGTCATCTCTTTTTGCTTTAAGTTTTGCAATTGTCTAAAAATATTTAATTGATAATATTTTGGCATGAATTTACCTTTGGGTTTACTCACCATATTATCCCATTTCTTGATTTTGGGTTTCCCTTTTCATTCTCTGGACAACTGCAACTCATCCCACCACAGGGCTACATGACCCTTCAATCTCGCAGCTACAAAATTCACTTTATTCTTGTCATCAACTTCTTTGTAGTTGAAATATTTGTCTAATGAATTGATCCAATCCATTAGTACTTCCACACTAAGATTTCTGTCGTATAAAGGTACCTCTACCTTTGGTCTGCTACTAGACTTTGCGAGCATCTTTATAACTCTCCTCATCTCACTTCCTTCTTTTATTTCTTCTTCAGTATTTTTTTCTTCATATTCACTGGAAATTCCATCATCTATTTCTCTCCTCTAATTAGTTTCTATTGTGGCCATCCTAGTATGTAGGTATCGAATTTCTTCTATCAAAACTACGCTTGCTATAGGTCTCCCTTGACATATTCAATCTCCCCTTCTAGGTGGCATTTTCTATAATTCTCAAGAACAAATCAACGTCTCTGATACCAAAAATTGATGCAGTGAACAACTACACACTTAATATTCAATGGAGCAAGAAATTTTTATGCATAAAAAATAAAATTTCTCACTTTCCACATGTGATGGATTTCATCTTCTCTAAATTTGTTGCTTTTCATTATTTGTTTATATATATAGATATATATGCAACTCTGATTTCCAAATGCCACAGACTACAATTATATTTGCTGAGATTTATACGTCCAATTCACAATTTACTTCATTAATACCATTTGGCACTCTACTACAAATAACATTCTAATACAATTCTCAATATGAGATCGAACACAACTATATCACCCAAGAAATGATACCTCAAAAAAATTAGAACTGCACATACAAGACTGCTAACGCAGACTCGCTTGCTAGATTGTTGGCACAGGTAGGAATTCGAAATAGGCATTGTATACATATATTTTCTAACATAGTGTTGAATACTAGCCTCACACCACACTTCCATGGTGAAAATGTCTAACTGCTCATGCAGTCTCAGCAGGAACGTGTGCTCGTTGAAAACTAGAACCGTATATACCAGCCTACTAACGTAGTATTGAATCACAGATCACACTGGCCGCACAACATATCTCCACAGTGACAATGTCTAACTGCTCATGTAGTCTCGGTAGAAAGGTCTGCCCTTTGATGCAGAGAAAAACACCGAACAAACAGTCTTCAGTCCGATCTATCTCTAGTGTCCTTGCAACTAGGACTATGTTCAAACTTCAACCACCTCTGCGTTCATTACATAACATTGGATCTTCTCATATATTGACAGATCCCTCCTTTAGTCGACTTCACCAGCGACATTGATCCCAAGTGAAATCCCCTTCCTGCAAATACCATATTTGTCTATAGAATGTCTATATACTACTGCAAAGTTAAAAAAAAACAACAAATGAAAACATGGGATTACAGAAACATATATATATTTATTCGCATGGAAAAATATGTCCTTAGTTTCCCTTTGCATTTGCAGTCTTCACACTAGCGCTCTTGGTTTTTTTCCTCTCTACTCCCCTATTATTTATACTTGAATATGAAACTATTCCCCTTAGTATAGAGTTCTTCTCAAATTTTTCCAACAAATCAATACCTCCCTATTTTTAAGTTCTTATCCCTACTTTGGCTCTATTTCCACGCAGGGAAAGAAACCAATTCCTAATTTTATTCCTAATTAATTAAAAATACAAAACAACTAACTCGTCTCATAAATCAATAAATAAAATAAAATATTAATACTAATCTTTATTCCTTTTGGATTAGCCACAACATGTGAACAAAACATCACATTGTTGGCTAAGTCTAGATGCTCCTGCATCACTTGTATAAGTTCAATGTGACCTAGATATGTCATCAAGAATTAGCATCTACAACAATGTCAACAGTATAATTATGGAATCAAAGGTATGGGCATATAAATATAAATTATTTAATTTTACTTGATAATAACACAGTGATTTAAGGTCTTCCTGTTATAAAGAATGATCATGTTGAATGTGAAGAATGTGTACTTGGAAATCAGTATAGGGAGGACTTTCCTATACATAAACAAAAAAAGGGAGAGGTAAGTACTTGAATTAGTTCGTACTTATGTATGTGGACCTATTTAAACTAAATCTCTTATTGGAGAATGGTAATTTTTTTTTTTTTAATAGATCTAGGTATACATGGATTTATTGCATAAAAAAGAAGAATGATGGTTTTGAGTACTTTAAAGAGTTAAAGGGTATGGTTGGAAAAAAAACTGGAAAGTTCTTCAACAATTTCATATCTGATTAGGGGGGAGAATACAAATCAACATGATTCAATCAATATTGGAAAAAAATGAGATTTTACAACAATTTACAACTCCACATACACCTCAGCAAAATGGAGTTGTTGAGAGGAAAGAAAAAAACATTAGGAGACTGTGCACGTAGTATGCTTAAAGGTAAAAATATTTCTAATGGTTTTTAGGTTGAAGCCATTAATATTTTTGTTTATTTAAAAAATATGATTCCAACCAAAATTTTGGAGCTCAAGGCATCTTTTGAAGTGTTTTATGGGTATAAACTGAAAGTGAGTCATCTAAGGGTTTTTTTTTGCAATGCATTTTCTCACATTCACAGAGATGAAATAAGAAAAATTTATGCAAATTAAATTCATTTTATATTTATTAGTTACTTTGATGATAAAAAAACATACAAGTTTTTTTATCCCAGTTCTCACAGATTGCTTGCATGTAGGGACATGGCATTTCATGAGAATGCAGATGAAGGAGATGAATGAATAATACTAGTATATGCCATGATACTGATGATTATGTCAAAATAGATACAAGTGTTAAAAAGGAACATGAACAAGCACAAAAATAGATACAGGCTCAAGAGAAATGAACATCAAGAAATCATGATACTCCCAGAAGAGGAGAGGATACTCTACAAAGAAGAAATAAAGATGAAATAAATAAAACTCCAAGAAGGTCATCATGTCAAAGTCAGTTACCGATAAGGTATAAATATTATGCATTAATGTCTCTTGCTATGAATATTGTAGAACTTTCAATCTATGAGGAATATAAAGAATATGACGAATGGAGAGATGAAATGAATGACAAATATAACTCTATAATAAAAATTACAGATGGTAATTAACATGAATTCCTAAAAATAAAATTCCCATAGGATGGAAATGGGCATATAAATATAGGTTTAATGTTCATGGAAGTATTGATAAGTATAAGGCTATATTGGTTGCAAAAGGTTATTAAAAGAAAAAATAGAATTGACTATAAGATACTTTTTCACTTGCAGGTAAGTTGAACTTAATTAGAATTATGATTGCATTATCTACAAAACGTAATTGGAAAATGCATCACTTAGATGTCAAATCTGCATTTTTTAATGGTGAGTTAAAAGAAGAAGTTTATTTGTTCCAGCCTGAAGGGTTTGTAAAATAAGGACAATAAAATGTGGTTTTCAGGTTAGATGAAGCTTTATATGGTTTGAAACAAGGACCAAGCATTAGGGGAATTTTTAGGTTTAAAATGGGCCTCCTATGGAAATTATAAAATAATAGTGGACATAATAAAATAAAATTAGATTACATCATCAAATTTTAGAGGAAAAAAATAATAATTTCAACTTATCTCCCAATGGGTTTACTCAAATTTTGAGTGGGAACACTCGTTGGATGAATAATTTGATTATTCATCCAAGGAGTACCCATGTTGCATACTTTCGATGGACCCTGCTAGATGAGAACTAAGAAATACATGAAAAGTGTGATTGTAATCATGTATTTTCATGTATTCCTCATTTTTCATGTAGCAATGTCTATCGAAAGTATGCAACATGGGTACCATTGGATGAGCAATTAAATTTTACATCCAACAAGTACTCCCACTCGAAATTTCAGTAAAACCTTAGGGAGATAAGGTGAAAATAAAAGTTGAAAAATTAGTTTTATTATTTTATTATTTTTTATTATTTTTACATTTTTACCCCAAAAATGGTTAATCATCCCCCATCGTTGATATCATAATATTGAATCTTATTGGTTCTAATAAGTTTATTTTGGATGTAGATTTTTCTGAGGAGGCCCATTTTAGACCTCAAAAGTTCTCTAATGATCTTGGTATGTGAAACTTGATTCTTTCTTTTATGGTAATAAAAAATGATCCTAATTTGTACATCAAAGAATATTAATATGGGAATGTTTCTTTGATATATGTATATGTTCATGATCTTATCATAACAGGTAATGCATACAAGTTGATTCAAGAAATTAAAACTTAGTTTTCATAGGTATTTGAGATGAGGGATCTGGGTGAATTGCATTATTGTTTAGGTCTTGAACTTTGGAGGGAAGCTAGCAAGGCACTGATCACACAAAGCAAATTTAGAAGGGAAGTGTCAATATGATTGAATGCAAGGCAATATATACTCCCTTAGAACATAATGTAAAATTTTACAATGACGATGTAACCAAAGAGGTGAATGGGACCTTGTATGGTCAACTGGTGGAAAGTCTAAAATACCTCACCACTACCAGGCCAGACGTAACATATTTTGTCAGCATGCTTATTCACTTCATGACTAATCCTTATCAAAACCACTAGAAACCAATAAAGGAAATCCTTAGATATATAAAGGTAACACTTAATTTTGGTATTATGTACACTAATTAATTTTATGTTGAGTCGGAAAGTTATTCTGATTATGACTGGGCTGGAAATCCAAATGACAAGAAATATACTACTCGATACATGTTCATTATAGGTTTAGGACCAATATCATGGAGCAGTAAGAAACAACCAACTATTTCATTGTCATCCGTTGAATCTGATTATAATTAATTATTCAATGCTACCTATGACGCAATATAGCTTATAAGTATACTTGAAGATGTTGGAGAAACACAATAAGCACCGATAGTAATCATATGTGACAAACAAAGAAATATAAAATTGGCAAAAAATCCTATATGTCATTAAAATACAAAGCATATTGGAACAAAACATCATTTTGGAAGACAAAAAGTGCAATCAAAATAAATTTACTTATAATATTGTAATACAAATGGGAATGTGGCTGATATATTCACAAAGCCTCTTGGAAAAGCTAAATTTTAAATTTGTAGAAGTAGGTTGTTTATGGTAGAAAATCCAAATTATGGTGTAAGCCTAGATGACACTTATACCAACATGAAAGTTAACATGTATTTCGTTATTAAGGTGAGCTGTCAGAACATTAATCATGACGATGTCGATCACTGTATGATAGTTGACGGTAGATGGATAGTCAGAAAAAGTCAATGAAAAATAAATGGATGTTGGAAAAAGAACTATATTTTTTATGGCTCCATGTATAAATTTAAGTTTTTGGAATGAAATAAATATGTTTTTGTGTTTTGTGTATCTTGTGATAAGTGAACCATCTCCAACAAGTGATTCTCCATCTGGTTAAGATGAAAATCTATTGCACAACAACAATAACGCCTCTCATCCAGTCAAACCTTCAATCCTCCGAGGATATGATTGACATTAAATTTGTCCATCCCAATATAGAAAACCCAAGGCATAATACAACATAAATACTCATGAGGAAAGATATAGAAGAAATGATTATTGATTGGGAAATGATGTATTGAGGTTGGTGAGTTCGTCTCATGATCCATGACCTCACTTTGTGCTCCTAAACTACTTCCAACCAAACAAGCAATTCAAGGGTTATGTTCTCTTATCTGTATAGTAACACTGAAATTCTCTGAGCCAATATCTCATGAATGATTTTTCTATTGAAAATAACACAGTCAGAAGCACAATAGAAATGAATATAGCAATAAAAAATTCCCCATCTCATTATACTCAAATTTTGAATTTTGAACAGATGTAATTTAATGTACAAAATAGAAAATAGACAGATGTCCAAAGGAGATGAAAAATATAAACAATTCCTAGCCTGAGAAATTTCAAAAAGGGACAACTTTGATGTAACTAGTCATATAACCATTTTAGATAATCATGTAGAGTTTTTTCATTAACTCCAATAGGAAATAAAGTCAGAAATATATTATAGTGATTGGGACAATGAAAGATTCATTGCTTGAAAGTTACTTTGTGAAGGAACGCAGGATTGGAAGGTGTAACAGGGAGTTTGAGAATTCTTGGAGGTTGCCCTATTATTAGATTTCATCCTAAAAACATGCAGGTACCTTTTCTATTACAAGGGAATAAAATACCCATACTTATCCATATCATTCCCAAACAATGAATTTAAGTAATCTACCCCGAATCATGAATCCGTCCAGTTCATACAATCACAATCTTCTACAATGCATTACAGTTTTCAAATTTGCCTACACGGGAAAAACTTTTCAAAGGAAAAATTGCTTGTGTGAAGCCTTACCATCTCTCGTTGTGATTAAATGATGGGTTCATCCACTGATACAATTGAATATAAAAAGTACTACATAGTAGCTAGTGCATGCATCTTATTTTAAACATAGAAACATTCATTTTTTTAAATAATAGAAATATATATATATATATATATATATATATATATAACATGTAATTTTTGTTATTCTAAACTTCTATAATAATATTTTTATTTTTATCATGATAAATTTTCATAAAATATTATGCATTCATAAACCATATATTTGTAGACATATGTGGAAAAAATAAATACCTTTCAAAATATATCTTTTATACTTTATAGGAAAATGTAAAAGCTTCTAGAAGACCTTCTGAACAAAAGCATTATCACTACAATAAGACATTATTATTATGGTTGGGTAGAATTGGATTCACAAAATAGCTTAATTTACCAATCAGTGAAAACATTAAGTGACTCGATTCTAAATCTTAACACTGACTTGAAGTCTTAATTTTTATTTTTATTTAGCTATTTTTAAACTAAATGAAAATATTTATCCAAAACTATCTAATAGAAATCATTTTACCAAATTCCAATTGAAAACTTCAAAACTTAAAATAGTTAAAGAAAATCAAATGTGAATAGGGATCCATCATAGCATCATAATAGATATAAAAGAAATTGTTTTATATATCATGTAGCTTTTTTTGTAAGAATTGTGGGACTATATCTTCATCATGTCCAATATATCACCTCGATTGGGCAGGGAATTGAAATAATGACTTCACATGAAGGAGTGCATTAACAGATCTCCTTATGACCATATATCGAAGACCCTGCCAAATTTCTATATATCATGTATTAAAAACTTTATGAAAATTAATTAAATAATAGATTTATGTAATATCTGTCTAGCAACATCCTTTCTTTGTATTACTACCATTAACACCTATTTATGATGGTCTATTTTTATTTGTTTTAAATTAAAGGTTATTAACCATTACGTCGTAAGGTGTTCCCTTATAGAATAATTTCTCTCTTGTTGAATTATCATCACTCAATGTCTTTTATTAATATATTAAATGATTTAATGATGTTTAATCGTTATATCATCATGAAAAGGTAGTTGGAAGGAACAATCTCAAAATCTTGATGACCTATTCAGCATATATTCTTCGCTTCGTCGTCAGAGTTTTATGGTTTTTGAATACATTATATTCCATGGAAAAGGTCGATTATTTCCAACCATCTTCATTTCCATCACCTTTAAATATCATCTCTGAAATTTGCAATGATTTCAATCTCATCCTCCAACGGATAAACAAGGTTTCCCACCTTGATGAATATTTCCATGTTACTGAACAGATGGTGATGCAATACATGGCTTGTTATCTTTCTTATAGGGCCTTAATATGTATTCACATCTAATTAATCATCATGTTTTTCCATCGACTTCAGTCAAAGATGAAAAATTCGGTTTTTTACATAAGATCTATCAATTGTTTTCATAAGATCTATGGGAGTGTTGATTGAAATTTTGCTAAAGGTACATGGTAATAGGATGATGCCCAGGCTTAGGCCATATTCAGTTCTCTCCATAAATGATTCTTCAATTTGTATATAAGTGTTTATGATATGGTTCATTGTGATTTTTTTATTATTTCAAAGCTTGAAAGTTCTATTCTTAATTCATTATTGTACTTATTAGGGTGAAGGAATGAGCCCCATCAGTTGTTTCCCTCTGCAAATATATTTATTAATTCCAATGGGCACAAGGAATTCAAAGTAGATCATGGACTAAAAAAATGGTGGGGGAATATGAGGCTTAAAATAATTCTCTTGTCAACCATTCCCTCAGAGTCAACATTGCTCTCAAATTTGGTCAAATAATGGTTGAGGCGGGTCTTAATATGGATGCCCATATATTCAATCCTCCCTCGTTTTCATTCATTTCGATCAAGGATGAGAGGTTTTTTTTATTAATAATATTTGGGAGAGTGTTTTTCTACATCTCACTAAGGGTAGTAAGGGCGATTCCCAGGCTCAAGCCGCCTTCATTTCTATCGAGAAATGGTTCCCCAATTTGTATATTAATTTCTATGACTAGGTGTCCTGTAATTATTTTTATTATTCCAAATCTCAAGAGTTCTATTATTAATTCAATAATATATTTATTCGAATGAAAGCGTGAGCCCCAATAATTGTTTCCCTCTTCAAATATATTTATTAATTGCACTCGGCACACAAAATTCAAAGTAGCTCATGTACTTTATCGATGGTTGTCAAAAGCCACACAAATGTAAATAAAGTAGTACAAATTGAATGTGTAGGACCCCACAGACCTTGTGACCATATTTGAGGAATTTACAGTTTTCGTCTTCTCTCTGCACTAGCTTGTACAACTTGAAAATATAGGAATTTGTAGATCTTGTGCACAAATTTGAGGAAGTTACAGTTACCAGTAACTCTCAACATACTATGTAAGATTTTATAAATTAAAGGAGATAAGTTTGAACTGAATTTATGAATATTAACCCTGTTAATGACATGCTTATTGGGTTTCCATGTTTCTGCCATGGCTCTAGTGGACATTAACAATTATGAGCACTTGCAAGGACAAAAAATAACTATGACCTCTAATTAAGGATTTGGGTTAGCTTCGACATGAAAATATAGCTCCTCTGAGGGAATTTTATGAAGGAAGAAGAAATAAGCTTCATCTATCTGATTATTAGAAGAAAGGAAAATTCATCAGAGGAATTATTACTATGGGGCTTCTTAGTGAAGGCACTTGAAAGTAGAAAAGAACTGCTTCCTATAATTAAAGATTTGGCTGAGCTTCGACATGAAAATAGTTCATTTCATGGAATCTTATAAAGGAAGAAGAAATAATATTCTTGTATATTATTATCAGAATAAAGGAAACTTGGTTGGCATTTTTCGTTGTAAATTTTCATTTTGAAACCCAAGGCTAAGGAAGAATTTCTCTAATGTCATTTCATTCTGCTCCAAAAAAAGGAAACTAGATGAGAGTACATTCTCATAGGATATGAATTGTACATATCTTACAAATATTTAAGTAAATTTTGGTCTTGAACATTTTAGCACTAAATTGAGGCTAATTGGTTGCTTCAACAATCAATTCAGAGTAACTATTTCAAACCAACATTTTTATGGAACTTAGCCTTTCCAACTTGAGAGGGCTCTCTCAAGGATAAGAATGATATTCAATAGATAAATATTCAAAAAACATAGCTAACTCTTAAGTGTGATTTGAATAGATTTTTTATGCAGGTGAAGGATGTCAATAAGTAGCTACCATTGGGCATGGAGTCAGAGGGAACCCAATTACATGAAAACATCTAGCATGGAAGTTGAGGCATGTGTCTATTCTCACAAAAACATAGTTAGAAGAGTAAACCATAGGCATACAGGAATTGTAGCATGATTAAAACATGAATTCCAAGTGATTATACATAAATTTAACTGAATAAAAAAAATAGATAAACAATACGAACACATATGAGAACACATGATGAATCTCATGTCTCATAGAAGCTTTTTACAACTGTATATCGCTGACTCAGAAATATTACAAAAGTATCTTGTAGAATTACATCAATCGACATTTTCTAACAATAAAAATATCCTATTTATAGAGTGAGGACGCATACAAATGATTTTCCACCTTCATAGCTTTGAATTTCCACCTCAGAGACCTATTCAACTACGATTACATAACTTTGAGAATTCCTAGGGAAATTTTCTGTTTGGCAGAGTTTGAATACAAAAAGGACTCTTCTTTCATTCAATAACTCAACAAATATATTTAATAACCCTTATCAACTACAAACAACTAATGTTCTGAGTAAAATGGACTGCCGATTTTTCATCATGCCATGTGGATGGTGAGCTGGACCTCTTCCAAGTCGAATTTTAATTTTTTTACACAAATCTGGTTAGTGAAAATTCTAAAAAATAAGACTCAAAGATGAGTGCATATTCCAAACAGTGACGGCGTTGCAAAAACTGAGAGAGGTTTTTGTATATGGGATTGTTCTAAATAAAAACCTCCTTCATATTTCCAAAATTATTTTTCATTTGGCCATATAATTAATTTTAAGATGACTTCTAAAACAGTCATGTATAGGAAATTTGAGGAGAGTTCGTAGTGTTTTCATTTCACCACCTTTTGCATAACCATTAACATTTATGACCATTGGAGGGTCTTCCTTGGGTCTAATAAGCTAAATAAATTCCTTTAGCACACTCTGATGTGTATTTTATGAAGGATTTTTAGCTTAAGGAAACCTACAGTGAGTTCATAGCAAAAAATCAGCGTCAAGCCTAGAGCACACTATGAACTCACATAGTTTGGCAGATTTTTTTGTAATTATTCCTTTTTTTTCATCTCAAAAATGCTAGTAAATCTCGTGCCTGGTATGATATTATTAGATATATATATGTCGGTCACTTGGAATCATATTCATCAAGTTCGAATTAAATTTGATCACTTAAAATTCAATATGCGAAAAGTTCAGAAATATATCTTTTACAAATATTTAAATATATTATTTTTTCAATATTTTAAATTATTGAAATGGCCAATTATAATGTTGAAAACCTCAAAAAATATTTAAAATTATTTTTCCCTTTTTTGATGTTGAAAATGATCATCATCAACTCTTTCATTTTAAGATCAATTTAACCATATTTGAAGATCATCATCTTCCATAATCATTTTAAAACACTTTTCTTCAATTCTTCTTCTACCATCTTGATCAAACCAAACTAACATGCTGAGATGTTAACCAAATGATACACTAGATTTAAGCCTTGTAAACCTAAATTGACATGCTGATTTATCCAATGGTGGGGTGACAAAAGTGATGTTCTGTTATGCTTGATGATGTGTCAAACATTATGAGCTCACAGCACAATCATCTTCTATGATGAGTGTTCTCATTAAAAAGAGTCTCCATTGATACAATTTTACCATTCCATATGATTGATGTGCTTCAAAAAGATATTTAATGCTTCAAAAAAATTAAAATTCTCTCTCGCTACAAAAACAGAGTTTTTAGGAAAGTTCGTAGTGAATTGTGACTGTTTTACACTGATTTCTCTACGAACTTTGTTATTCTTCTCAAATTTCACTCTAATGACAAGATTTTATCATGCATGAGATATTTTTGGATTTTTCTTGTAAATTGACTTCTATCACACAAATGATGACCATTAATACCCCTCACATACGTGCATTTTTTTTAAATTATGAATTCAAAAGACCCTATTGAACTTTAAGTGACTCAATCTAATTAACTTAAGACCAACCAAATTTTATCATGGATAATAGTAGCTCCAATGGGGATATTTCACCCCTATGATGCAACAAAGAAGCAACAGCTCCAATGCCTTATTCATTGGGAAGTTCCCAACCACGTGTCATATTCTTTAACATGTATTCGATCCTTGATATGATCTTGAAGCCAAAACACTTGTACAAACTAAAATTTGCAACTAAAATCTACAAACTAAATGGTGAAAGAGATGCTTGCCCAAAAAGCTTATTTATGTACATACCAATCCTACCCTAACAACTCAAGACCAAAATTTCAATTCAAGCAATATGAAACCTCCAGTATAACCAGTCAAAGAGCCGATCCAACACCTGGGCTTCTTGATTGTTCTTCAGTGAACCATCTATTGGAAACTCAGAATAAAAATTGAATCCATAAACTAAAATTATAAATGAAAGAAACTTCACCTTCACTAATGACTGAAATAGGCTTACCAAAGGATATTGATAATTATGAAAAATTTCCTCTTTTGATGAAATCAACAAATTAGCAATAGGATCCTTGAAAACGCTGAAAAGTATCTTGTCTTGATGATCCAAAGGAGAATTTTCATTCATAGCTATAGGTTGTCTAAGTTTTATGTCTTAATTTTCAACATCATTCTTGAGACAAGGCTCAGACTATTCATGAAAATATTCAATGGGAGGAACCATATCATGTGCTACATGGATGTGTTGAAATGAATTTTCATACATTACAATTAGAACTTCATGTATATCATCATGCACAAAAAAAAAAAATTGATCATTTAAATATGTAGCAATACATTTTGGGACAACAACTTGTAGATCAAAAACTTGGTTATTATTCTCCATTAGTGCTTCCTAATTACAACCTTTAATCATAGTTAAAGAATCAACCTCCTCCTGATAATAAAAAGAAACATGTTTCACAGAGTCTTCTCCTTTATCCTTCCCATTTTCATGTTGGTCAACATTCAAAGGTTTAGAAAATGAAAAAAGTGAAGAGCGTTGTAACTAAACATCTTTATGTTTCGCTATATCACCTAAAGATTGTGCAATTTACTGCAAATTTTCAGAAATTTGATAGAATATAACTTGGTTGTCAAAGTGTCGATCCATTTCATCTTCCAACAAAGAAGACACATCTATTTGTTGGAAACCTTCTTGATTATCATGACAAATAACGTGAAAAAAGAAATCATAAAGTGCGTCTAACATACCCTCATCCATGCACTCTCCATTCTCACCAACAATTTTAAGATATGGAATTAAAACGTCACAAAAATCAGAACAATCTTGTAAAAGTGATCAATAAGAATGGGTTTTCTCATAATCTTCTAAGAGAGTCCTATGGAAATCTCTTAGAGAGAAAAATCTTCCTCGTTGCAACCCTTCATACCATGTTCTAGCTTCATCCTCTAGGGTGGACATAAACATTTTCATGAGACAATCCTCAGGAAACTCAACTAGAAACTTATTTACATGCATATGTAATCTAACCAAGAGAATATCAACATTATCTTTCTTTTAATTTTTAAATATAGGAATATATGTCAACCAATTAACTCTTGGCATAGGATTTGGAAAACTAGGGATACGAGACCAACTCATAGGGGCATATCTAGCATTCTTTCTTGCAATATAACTCATCTTGGAACTTCATCAAGGTACTAATATTCAAGTAGAAGATTCACCATGAAGCTATGAATTTATGAATTCTTTAAGAATGGAACCACTAAGGTGGAATGCAACCTCAAATGCTTCTAATCTCCTGCTACCTTCAAGAGTTCATTATTTCTATTTGAGCACACAATTTCGGGAAAATATATATTCATTATTCTGTCAGGCACACCAAAATGTTATCAATCAATTAATTTTTATGGGCTACTTCAACAATCAATTCAGAGTAACTATTTCAAACTTAGTTTTGGCTGGAACTTAGCCTTTCGAAACTGAGAGGGCTATCTTAAGGATAAGAATGATATTAAATAGATAAATATACAAAAAATATGGCTAACTTTTAAATTTTCTTTGAAATTTTTTTATGAAGGTGAAGGATGTTAATAAGTAGCTCCCATTGGGCATGGAGTTAGAGGGAACTCAGTGACATGAAAACATCTATCATGGAAGCTGGTGCATGTGTATATTCTCAGCAAAACACAACTAGAAGAGTAAACCATATGCATAAAGGAAATTGGAGCATGATTAAAACATGAATTTAAAGTGATTATACATAAATTTAACTGAACAAACATCAAATATATAAATAAGACAAACACATATGAGAATGCATGCTGAATCTCAGGTCTAATAGAAGCTTTCTGCAACTTTATATTACTGACAGAGAAATATTACAAAAGTATCTTGTAGCATTACATCAATCAACCTTTTATAAACCTAAAACTCTCTCATTTATAGAGTGAGGACTCATACAAATTATTTTCCACCTTTCTAACTTCGAATTCCCACCTCAGAGACCTATTTAAAATAGGATTACATCACTTGGAGACTTCCTAGGGATATATTCTGTTTTTCAAAAAGGACCCTCATAAAATGAAACAAACTAATTTTTAGAGTGCATTTGACTGTTGATGTGTCATCATACTATGTGGATGCTGAGATGAGCCTCCTCCAAGTCAAATTTTATAAATTTTACACAAATCTAGTTTGTGAGAATTTTGAAAAATAGGCCTCAAAGATGAGTGTATAATTTCCAAACCCTGATGGCTTTGTAGAAACTAAGAGAGGTTTTTTCATATGAACTTGTGATGAAGAAAAAAATCCTTCACATCGCGAAAATGATTTTTCATTTGATCATAAATTGAAGTTAAAGGTGATTGTTAAAATAGTCATGTATAGGAAATTTCAACAGATTTCGTAGCATTTTCGTTTCACCACCTTTTGCATAACCTTTAACATTTCTCACTGTTGGAAGGTCTTCCTTGGGTCTAATAAACTAAATAAATTCATATAGCACCCTCTACTATGTTTTTCTTGAAGGATTTTTAGCTTAAGGTAACGTACAATGAGTTCGTATCGAAAAATTAGCCTCAAGCCTAGACCACGCTACAAACTCATCTAGTTTGGAAGATCTTTGTGTAATTCTTCCTTTTTTCATCTAAAAAACACTAGTAAATCCTTTGCATGCCTGTTATGATAGTAGTAGACATAATATGGTCTAAAAATGTGTTTCCTTAAAATATTTCAACATCATCATCTTCCATAATCATTTTAAGACATTTTTCTTCAATTCTTCTTCTACCATATCCATCAATCCAAACTAGCATGCTAAGGTGTTATCCAAATAATAAAATAGAGTTAAGAACTTGTAAACATGAATTGACATGGTGAGATATCCAATGGTGAGGTGGAAAAATTGATGCGGTTTTATGCTTGATGATGTGTCCAACGTGATGAGCTAGCAGCTCAATAATCTTCTATGATGAGTGTTATCACTAGACAAAGTCTCCATTGATACACTTTAACCATTCCAAATGATTGATGTGATTCAAAAAGTAATTTAATGCATGAAAAACTTTAAAATTCTGTCTCGCTGAAAAAACAAAGTTTTTAGGTAAGTTCGTAGTGAATTCTGATTATTTTACACTGATTTCTCTACGAAATTTGGTATTATTGTTAAATTTCATAGTAATGACCAGCTTTTCTCATGCATGAGATATTTTTGGATTTTTATTTGACATTAATTTCTATCACATGAATGATGACCATTAAGACCCCTCACATATGTGTATTTTTTGAAAATTGTGAATTCAAAAGACCTTATTCAACTCTAAGTGAATCAGCCTAATTAACTTAAGACCAACCAAATTTTATCATGGATAAAAGAACATCATCGATATCCTCTATTATCAACAAATCAACATTTGCAGGGACCTATGAAACTGGCCATTGCATGGATATATCTCATATAATTTTTGAAATTTACATTTTATAATCTCTATTATTAACAAGACATGAATTTCACTTCAAAAATAAATGCATTATGCCGTAATATATCACACAAGTAGTAATTATTATTAATTTACCCAAAACGTACCCACATTATGCTTCCACTTGAAAATTGAGGTGTGTATCATAAAATTCAAGAGGCCAAGGTCTAACCAGATATTAAAAAAATGAATAATTGAAAAGAGTTTTGCATCTCACATACACATAAGCTAGGATCTATATTCAATGTGAACTCTTTCCAATGATATCTCATCTATTTAGTGAGATCATCATATTGTAGATCTATGGATTGCCTAATTGATTTGTTTTACTAATGCAGAAAGATACTTTGTTTTACATGTGCTCAAGATGGGAGGCCCTCTTTGAGTTGGGCTCGCAAACACAAGATTGTTCTTGGAGCAACAAGAGGACTTGTCCACCTTCACATTGGGCTTGAAACACCCCTGATTCATGGAAACCTCAAATCCATGAATATTTTTGTGGATAAAAACTATGTGATACATTTGACCGATTATAGTGTAGACTAGTTAATGACTTTTTCATCTATTGCTCATATGGTGAATGCAACTACACTTGATGGATACAAGGCTCCCAAATATAGAATATGAAGCAAAATTATATGAGGAAATATATATATAACTTTGGAATTCTCTTATTTGAAATACTAATTGACAAAAAAACTCATATTGAGGACGATTGTATTAGAGGATTTTGATGTTGATATCTTGAAGGAATTGAGAAGTCTTGTAGATGACGGATACCTTCGATCACTTAAATTTTCCATTATTTCATGTGAACCTTCTCGATTGGTGAGGCCAAATAGTAAGTTTATCACCCAACATAGAAGATAATTATTAAGACTCATTATGGTTCATATACTCCCATTGATACTAGGAGTGAACTAGAGCTTGAATTTTAGCTTCATGTTCATTTTTTTACTCTACTTTAAGAAGTTTTTTGCCTCTCCATTTCAATGCTTTACTCAGTTTTTTATATTGCTTTGATGGAATCTATAATGTATAAGTCATCTTTCAAATCGATTGGTTTAAATTCTTGAGGAGGTAGCAATGGAAAAATTCACAATTTTCATGGTTAGAACTTAGTAGTAGGGATGAAATAAACTAAGTATAGAATGGAAAAATCCACAATTTACATTGTTAGAACTCAATAGTAGGAATGGATTAAACTAAGTACACACAAAGTTCAGGAATTGGAAGGTATTTCCATTTTCTTTCCTTTTCGAGGACCTATGTTTGGATTTAGTGTCTGAGAAAGGTGAATAATTTAACTTGAAATGTAAACTTAAACATTAATGCAGGGTTCTTCCCTATGGAATATAATGGAAATATTAATGCCTACTAAAACCTTAGTTCAGAAATGGAAAGACTGGTCAAATATGCTTCTGAGATTAGAAATTGTGGAATAAATTCAAAGCAATGTTTGGTAGTACAACCCATGTATTTTTATTTATTTTTTCTAATTTAAGAATATAAATAATCAAAGTTCTAAACAATGGCTGGTATGATATATTGGAATTTGTGGCCTTGTTTGGTTGGTAATCTGAAGAGAAGCCACATCCTTCGATCTCAAGGTATTTTTCTTAAAGTATTCATGCAAAATAATGTAAATAAACCTATGAATAAACTATTCATGCAGAAAAAATGTAAGTAAAGATTACAACAAGTATGGCCTTCAAAACTCGCTATATCCTCTATGGAAAACAAAACGAAATTCATAGGGCCCTATGAAACATGTCATTGCACTAATATATTTCACTCCATTTTCGACCTATAAATTCTATAATTTATCTATTATTGACAAGCCATGAATTTCACTTAAAAAATAAATTAATTCATCCCAGAGATATAGCACAAGTAGCAGATACTCTCAATTTACTTGGAAAGTATCCAAAATTTTCTTCCCCTTGCAAATTGAGGTTCTGATTGTAATAATAAGATTCAAGAGGCCAACTTCTAACCAGATATTACAAAAATGAAGAACAAAAAATAGTTTTGAAAATCATCGAGGTGGGAGGCAGTCCTTAAGCTCTACTCACAAGCATAAAATCGTTCTTCGAGTGGTAAGATAACTTTCCCACATTCACATTGGGCTTGGAACACCCATCATTTATGGAAACCTCAATTACAAAAAAATTCTGGTGGTCGAAATTTGTGTGGAACATTTGACTAGTTATAGCCTAGACCAGTTAATGAATTTGTCATATGTTATTCACATGGTCAATGCAGCTAAACTTGGGGGAAACAAGGCTCCCAAGCTCCAAAATATGAATCAAGAGAATACTAAGAAAAATATATATATATATATAGTTCTAGCATTCTCTTGTTTGAAATACTCATAGAAAATAAACTAGGAAAGAATGAGAGTTCTGATGAATTTGTGGATTTCCCTTCTATTGTGAAGATTGCATTCGTGGCCTTGGATGGTTGGTTATGTGAAATTTTCGATGAAGGAAATAATCAAATAGATATGAAATTTCCCCATGAATTGTGTCTATTATTGACATATGGCCAACCAAATTCCTACAAGTAAAAAAATTCAAACTAAATGTAACCCCAATTATAGTAAATCCATATAAAGTCCAAGCAGTAGAAAAATATAAATCAATTTTCAAAAATTTCAAGTGTAATGTCAAAATTTCCACTCAAATACTATATTTCAATTTAGGTTGGTCAGAAATTGTAACCATGGAATGTAGTCTTCATCTCTTGGATTAGTGTATGCTAAGCATTACAAATGAAATATTCAAAGAACAATCGGGCATACAATCATGGGTAGTTTGAACCATGTTATGGTTTTGTGTTAGTTTTCCAGGATTTGAGAAAACAGACACATAGTTTATTAAAGGATCAATAGAGACATTAAGAGGATTTTTGTCATGAAATTTGGCAATACTTTGATAATTTATTATCTTCATGATTTCATTCGTCATTAAGATGTTATGCTAGAATTCATAACATAAACCTGCTGATGTGCTTCAGTGACATGGTATCAACTTTTTATACATAATTTTTTCATTGAGAGTGTGTTGCTTTGTTAACCATACTTATCCACTTTTTTTTGGATATTAATTATTTCTATCATATATTGCCTTGATTAATTTTTGGTTTTCCATTTAAAGGCCATTGTACACATCTCTACTTTTCTCGATGTTTGTTTATGTTTCATAAAGAAGCCATTGCACAATCTCCCTCTCTTCATTGAGCATTAAGTTTCAGTGTTACATATAGTACACCATATTTTTCAAGTTTTCCTATCATTACCTTAGTGAATCGAAGACTTATTTTTTAAAAAGAAGAAAACATTTATGCATTTTTTAGGTGAATTGGGTGGAGAAATGAGTCTTAAAGTTCAACCTTCTAAAATGGATCTGATGAAGTGTGTAATCCAGCAGACATATAACTGCTCCCATGTATTATGTCAATTATTAACATATGCCCAACCAAATTCCTGCAAGTAAAAAGATCCATATCAAATGCTAGTACAAATATAGTAGTGCCATATAAAGTCCAAGTAGTAGCAACATCTAAATCAATTGTAAGAAATGTCAAGTGACAACAACTAATGAAAAAATAGAAAAACATTGCAACCCTATAATTACATAGCTTCAGCTCATAACTTCATTCTTGTCATTTGTATACAATAAAGGTAGCTTCATCATAGATTCTTTGAATTCAAGGATATCACTCATAGATTACACTACTTAAGTATAAAGTTGAAACCAGGATCTCAGTGATAACATGTGTCTCTTGCTAGGTCTGTCATCTCAATATTTTATATTTCGTTTTAGGATATATATTATAATGACCACATTCCTAATGCTTAATTTGTTAGCTCTATTTCCACTCGTAGATAGAGATGTAGGTGGGGCCTTGGAAATTGTGGATTTCATGCCTCCATCTCACAAACACATGCTTCAAGGCCCCTCACTAAAGGTTGATTTACATAAAGTGGCGACTGAAGAACGAGTTTTGACATTCGTGATAAATTTTATGTTTTTTCTTATTATTATTATTGGTCCAAAAATCTCCTTCTAGAATTCATGGTTGATATCTGTTATGAAACCAGCTCCAAAAATAGAATAAAAGAGAGATTGATGCCTTAGAAATCAGCCACTTCGAGGGGGAAACCTCCAATACATTACATAAATGAAAAATTCTTGGATGGTAGAAATGACCAAAACCTCCTTCTATATATAGGAGTCCATAGGCCCACAACATAATCCAAGCCAACCTAATAATAACAATGTAAGGGTACAACAATAACAACATTGGGGTTACAGGGGTACAACAATAACAATAAAGGGGCTACACTAATAAAAATAAGGGACTAAACTAGTAATATAGGGACCTAACATGCCCCTCTCCTTCAAAAAAGTGTTGTCCTCAATGCTTGAGTAGCTTTGGGTGCTTCTGTATAAAATTCTCATCCTCCCATGTAGAATATTTAGTGGGTAAGTTCTTCCAATTGATGAGATACTCTGATATTGATCGATTTCGTAACTATCAAGTTCTTATTTCTGTGACCGCTTCAGGTTCCAATATGATTTTTCCTTCCTCATCAAGTTCTAGAAATATTTTTTTAACTGCAAAATTTTCACCTATAACCTTCTTTAAGCACAAAACATGGAAAAATGGATGCACTCGTGAAGAATCACGAAGCTCCAATTTGTATGCCATAGTACTAATCTTTTGCAACACCATGTAAGGACCATAGTAATTTGGCGATAGTTTATTATCCTTCTTAGCTTGATTGAGGGACATTTGTTTGTAAATATCCAATCTCCTACATCAAAACTTTTCTCGTTGTGATGTTGATCTACCTGTTGTTTCATTCCATTTTGTGCCAAATTTAGGTTATCCTTTAAGATTTGGAGAACTTCTTGTTTATGCTTGATGTGATCTTCCACCACTATAACCTTAGAATTTTCTCCTAAATATGATGTGATGGACGGTGGATGATATCCATGAAGTGCCATAAATGGGGTCATTTTCACTGCAGTATGGAAGGAAGTGTTATACCACCATTCAATGACAAGTAACCACTAAACCCATTGTGTTTGTTTATCATATACAAAACAAAGAAGATATCTTTCCAAACATTTATTCACTATCTCAGTTTTACCATCGGATTGAGGATGATAAGATTAGGTATGAGGTAATTGAGTACCCAAACAAGAAAATAACTCCATCCAAAAATTTCCAGTAAAAATGGGATCTCTTTCGCTCAAAATAGCCTTCGGGTTTCCATGTAACTTTTGAATTGTGTCCATAAATGTAGTAGCAACTATACTTTATTTAAATGGATGAGATAATGCAAAAAAGTGTGCATACTTGGTAAGTATATCAACTACCACCATAATGACACTCTTTCCTTTGGACTTGGGTAAACCTGTGATAAAATCCATTGAAATCTCCTCCCAATGTTGACTTGGAATGGATAAAGGTTATAGAAGACCCAAGGTCTTAATTGTCTCAACTTTATTTTTTTGGAAAATGAAACATTCCACCTTAAACTTTTGAATATCAGATTTAAGGCCCTTCCAAAGAAATTATTTCTTCACCCTGTGGTAAGGTTTTAAAAATCCTAAGTGTCCTCCTAAAGGAGAAGTGTGCAATTCCGAAAGAAACTTTTGTTTTAGTTGGGAATTCTTACAAATATATAAGCGATATTTGTACCATAAGGAATCATTTTTCCAACTAAATGTATCAGATGTACTAGGATCTTGCTCCAAATTTTGAATGTGTGTCCACGCTTCTTCATCCTTCTTCCATTCATCCCTTGCTTCGGTTATCCAATATGGTTGGATAATAGAAATGACACAAAGAAATGCTTCCACCTCTAAATTCTTTCTTAAGAGTGCGTCTGCAACAACATTTAGCTTCCCTTTTTTGTAGATTATTTCAAAGTCATAACCCAACATCTTTGTGGCCCATTTTTATTGCTCTTCTGAAGATAGTCTTTGTTCCAAAAAGTGTTTAAGACTATAATGATTTGTTTTTACCTTGAAGTGTCTTCCCATTAGGTAAGGTAAAAATTTCTTTAGTGCATGTAGTATTGCTAACGTTTCCTTCTCATAAAAAGATTTCTGTAAATACTTTCCTGTGATTAGACGACTTTTAGACGCAATGGTTTTTCCTTCTTGCATTAAAACAACACCAATTCCATTTTCGAAGGCATCACATTTCACAATAAAGGTTTTTGTGAAGTCTGGCATAGCTAAGAATACTTCTAGGAACATTTCCTCTTTAATATTTTCAAAGGCCTTAGTTGCTTCAGGAGTCCATGAAAATGCATCTTTATTCAATAATGTTGTTAGAGATGCTGCTATTCTCCAATAATTCCTAATAAAGTTGCGATAATACCGTGTTAACATGAGAAATCCTCAAAAATTCTTTATGGATGTGGGGACTTTACATTCCTTAATGCCTTTAATTTTTTTAGTGTCTACCTTAACACCCTCGTGAGATATAATATGACCCAGACATTCCACCTCTTGTACTCCAAACAAAAATTTGGATGTTTTTTCATATAATTGTTTCTCCTGTAATAGTTTGAGCACCTTGTGAACATGTTGAACATGATCCTGTTGAGTCCTTAATTAAATTGAGAGGGGGGGGGTGAATCAGCTTAACACATACATGAGCTTTTTAAGCTTTTCATCAAGCTTATTTACAATTGTATTTTATGACCAACTTTAATATGTGAACAATCTTAATATGTAGCAGCAAGTATTAAGTTAATGTGACACCAAGCTTATTATGAGAGTAGAAAACATTAAGAATATTGAATAGAACATATCAACACAGAGGAAACACACACAAAGACAACAGATATATGTGGAAACCCATAAAGGGAGAAAACCACATCTTATTATTGTTTTGATGCGTAGGCAAGCTCTAACTCCCTCTAACCATTGTTTTCTGCAGGAACCAACCTACACGAGGCTCCAACCTCAGTCAGCTACAACTGACATCTATCAAGCTTCAACTTGATAGGGAAGCTCCAACTTCCTCATTCAATCAAAATAAATTATTTGTTGATTTACCTCAGATATCAGCTATGTTTTGTAACATCTCTTTCTGCTCCTCTAAATTGCTTATCTTCTCTGTCTCAATTCTTCACACTCTGCATTGTCTATCCTCAATCTCTCTAACCTCTCTATGCATATCAAGATGATATTATTTATAGAGATTTCCTTATGAATTTTTGTATTCCTCAGGGAATTCGAAATGAATAGCCATACCTCTTAGCCTTCTGCCTTCTCATTTCTTTTCCAGCTCACTCAGAAAAATATAATTGTATGTACTAATTTTAATATTACAGTGGGATTTTTTTTTCTTCCGGAGACTTGCCAATGCATCACAAACAATATAAACCAATTAAAACATTTACAGTTAATTACAATGAGAACTCCAGCTCAACTCATTCAGCCTCTTGGATCACTGCGTATTTTTATTTTTTGTGACTGTGTCTATCTTTTTTTCTCTGTATGCCTTTCTGTTCATTGCTGTTGTGTAACTCCTGCATATATGTATTTGCGCTTTTTATATAATGCAATTCAATTCCCGGTATAATAATGATAATCCGTTTTTAACATATGAACAGCTGTGTTATATAACTCAAATAACATTCGGTGGTATAATGATAATAGTTCATTTTAATACACAAGATGCCCTTTCGGAAGACGCGATGAGCCTTTGCGAAAGTCTCGATGCAATAATCGCAATCGCTGCTTTCAATAAAATGCTCTGATGTTCTGTTCTCCTCCTATGCGATCAGACACTGTTCAATTCATTGCGCCGATGCGATGGGTTGCTTTGAAGCGATGTAACATTGTTCACTTCACTGTGCTGATGCGATGGGTTGCTCCAATGTGATGTAACACCATTCACTTCATTTTGCCGATGCGATGAATCGCTCCGATGCACTTAGGCCGAAACTCAAGAAAAATATGAAAATCATCGTTTAAAACATATCGGGTCTCGAACTCAATCACAATCGCAACTTTTGTTAACATGTTTCGCTGCCAAGTTTCTCTAATGTGATTGGTGAGGGTCCCACAAAGTTAATAAACTCTTCGTATATAGAGCGCTGCACACACTGTCAAACCTTACATATCAGATTTTTGGTCATTAGTCTCCATATAATTAATTCATTTTGTTCAATGTAATACATAGGAGTCTATTAATCCAAAGTCTCCATTCTTAGTTTATTTCATATTTGAGCTCCGATCATTCAACATACTTTCTGCTGGGCCCCAGCACCTTCTCCACTTGTCGGTATACCATAACATAAAATCCGGACTATACAACACAACCTGATATGTTAACCCTCGGCCATATCATTATAACGTATCCACATTGTATAAATTACTATAGGTCTGCACTCTTTGTGTCATTTCATTCGAATCATCAATCAACTTATAACTAAACCCGGTGCGACATTTTAATACACAACCATTCCATGGAGCCCACATGTGTTTGATAAACTCTGCACTTTTAATACGTTCCAATTGACAACACCCTTTGAAAATATATATATAAAAGCCTAAGTCAATCCTCGACCATGGTTTTAACCCTTGGAATAACATAATGTATTAACTTGCATCAAATATATAATTCGCACATAACCCATTCTTATATGTGCACTCAACTTTAATATATTCCAATATTGTAATATATATTAAACCTGATACATATTTTAACACATATACGTTCCCAGGGCCCACCCCCATTAACATGCCTCTTGCATCCAACGACAGACAGTTTATCGCATCGACTCCGATGATCCAACAGATGTCATACCATATCGCGTTTTTTATTGAGCCGAGTTTTAATTGCTTAAACGAATGCGATAAAAGTTGTTTTGTAAAACCACCTTAGGACACGTGTTGTTTGAAGACATAGATCGCATTCAAACTGAGAAATAAACTTACCATTTTTTACGCCGCGATACTTCCGGTTTACTTACCTCTGGTTTTACTGTTCACACTTAGGGTTCTGCTTACATTCATGGTTCCGCTTCAAAAAAAAACTTCACACCTTCGTTATATATATATATATAGATATATAGATATATAGATATAGATATATATATATATATATATATATATATATACATATAAAATTTGTTCAAAGGTTTCATTTCTTATTTCTTCAGAGCTTTAATATATGAACCCTGTTTCATTGTTATGTTAATTCGACGCTACCATAAGGTTTAATACCCGACTTCGTTAGGTTTTTATCGCTAAACGCTTGGTTCCATTACCCTCGAGGTTCCGTCTCTGCTTGATAATTTCACTGTTTGTTAACGGCTCTGCCTCTGTATTCTCTTTCTCTGCCTCTGTTGCTCGACCGTTTCATCTCTGCCTCTGTATTCTTTGTCTATGTCTCTGCTGCTCTGCCTCCTCTGGTTCTGCCTCCTTTCTCTGTCTCTGCCTCTGCTTCTTGACCGTTTCATTTCAACAGTCTTCTTCCGCCTGTCTCCTTTGCCATCTATGTTGTTTCCTTTGCACTGCTTTGCTTCTCTTTTTGCTGCCTTGTCTCTGTAAATAAACTCTCCCTCTGTTCTTCTCATGCTCCCTACAAATGTTACTATACCATTCACCAAAAACCTATTGTCTTCTCCTTTTCTTATGCTACTGTCCTTTTCCATCAATGACAACACTTCTAACAGTCTCCCCCTTTGGCATTGATGGCAATACACTTCCTCTACTTGCCTTTTAGGACCCTTTCTTATATTGCTTTCTCTTCCTCCCCCTTTGACATAAATGGCAAGGGGTTGCTCATTTTCCACTGTGCTTTTAAATCTCGTCCATGTTGCTCTGATCTTGAGGACCTGTTTCATGCTTTCCTTGCTAACTGATCTCCCCCTGGAATGATATTTTCGTTTCTGTTCTCCCCCTAAAACGATGCTTGCTCTTCATATTAGAGAGTAGCATCTACAGATAATACCCCTAGTCTATCTCTCAAATACTCAAATGGTTCTCTAGCAAGAGGTTTGGTAAATATATTTGTTCTTTGTTCTTTTGTTGGCACATATTTCAGCTTCACTACCTTCTGTGATACTTGTTCTCTTAGAAAATGGTACTTGATTGGGATGTGTTTAGTTTTTTAATGAAGTACAAGATTTTTTGAAATACTAATAGCACTTGTATTATCACATTTGATAGAGATAGGTTCATCAATGCTTACCTTCATGTATTAGATGATTTACTTCATCCACATGACTTCTGTGTAGCATGTTGCTGCTGCTATGTATTCTACTTCTGTTGTAGATAGAGAGATAGATGTTTGTTTCTTGCTTAGCCATGCCACCAAACTTTTTCCCAAGTAGAATGCACCTCCACTTCTGCTTTTCCCTGTCATCCACATAGCTAGCCCAATCTGCATCTGTATATGCTGTCAATGTGAAGCTCTTGCCTTTTGGATACCATAGCCCATACTTTATTGTTCCTTGTAGATATCTAAATATTCTTTTGACTGCTAGAAGGTGATTTTGCTTTGGTGTTGCTTGATATGTAGCCACAAGTCCTAGTGCCAACATGATGTCTGGTCTTGATGCTGTCAGGTACAGCAGACTTCCTATCATGGATCTGTAGAGTCTTTGATCTATATTAGCAGATCCATCATCAGTAGATAGCTTGCATCCCGTGATCATTGGGGTTGACACAGGTTTGCAGTCTTCCATTTTTAACTTTTTCAACATCTCTTTTAAGTATTTTTCCTATGAGATGAATGTACCAATGTTATTTTGCTGAATTTGAAGTCCTAAGTAGAAGGTGAGCTCTCCAATCATAGACATCTCAAACTATGACTTCACCTCTTTAGCAAATCCTTTGTCTAGCTCATCTTTGTTACTTCCAAACATAATTTCATCAACATATACTACAATAATCAGGAGCTCATTTTCATGGGATTTTATGTATATATTTCTATCTACTTCTGCTCTCTTAAAGCCTTGTTTTCGCAAGTACTTATCCAGACTTGAGTACCAAGCAGAGGAGCCTGCTTCAGTCCATATAGAGCCTTCTTTAATCTGCACACATAGTCTTCCTTATTTGTTAATAAGAATCCTTCTGGTTGTTCCATGTAGACTTCTTCTTCTAGATCTCCATTCAGAAAGGCAAATTTCACATCCATTTGATACACCTTGAAGTCATGGTAGCATGAAAAGGCTAGAAACATTTGGATAGCTTCCATTCTGGCTACAGGGGAAAATGTTTCATCGTAATCCAGACCTTCGATTTGTGAATATCCTTTGCAAACAAGTCTGGCTTTATTCCTGATTACATGTCCTTGCTCATTCATTTTATTCTTGAATACCCATTTTGAGCCAATGACATTTTTTTCAAAGGGTCTAGGAACTATTTCCTAGGTATTGTTCTTCTCAATTTGGTCCAGTTCTTCACTCATAACATTTACCCAATACTTGTCCTTGCTAGCTTCTTCAAACCTCTTTGGCTCTATTTGTGATAGCATATCCATGTATAACTCTTCTGTCTTTTCAGTTATATGCCTTCTTTTCTGGACTCCTACACTCTTGTCTCTAATGATTTGATCTTCTGGATGGGTCCTTTTAGTGTATCTTGAGGGGCCTTTCGAGCTTAGTTCAGCATCTTCTGATGTCTTCCTTGTTTCATTATCATATTGGTCCTCTTCTTCATGATCCTCTAGAGGACTGCTGCAGTCTATAATTCTTGTCTTGTTTGGAAGTTCTTCATCATATCTTACATCAATGCTTTCTACAATTTTTCAAAGAGTCTTGTTGTAGCACATGTACCCTTTACTTTTGGATGCATATCCTAGAAATATGCCTTCATCTGCTCTTGCATCAAACTTCCCCAGATTTTCATCATTATTATTTATGTAACACTTGCTTCCAAAGACTCTAAAGTGCTTGATTGAACCTGGTTTACCATGCCATAGTTCATAGGTAGTCTTGTCACTGCTTGGCCTTAAATGACCATTGTTAAGGATATGCACGGCTGTGTGTACTGCTTCTACCGAGAAGGTTTGAATAATATTACTCTCTTGCTTCATGGCTCTGGAAATTTGTTGTACAAACCTATTTTGTCTCTTTGCTACTCCATTCTATTGAGGTGTCCCTGCAATAGTAAATTGTTTCTTTATCCCATGTTCATTTCATAGGTCTGCAAAGTCATAATCTGTGAATTCACCTCCTATGTCTGATCTGATGCATTTTAGCTTATAACCTCTTTGATTTTCTACTAATGCTTTGAATATTTTGAATTTCTCCAGTGCCTTCGATTTATTCTTGAGAAATGCAACCCATGTCATTCTGGAGAAATCATCTATTATCAGCATGAAGTAGGATTCTCCACTTGGTGTTTTAGTTCTTGCAGGTCCACACACGTCCATGTGCACAAGATGGAGTAGTGTTCTTGTTGATAGCTCATCTTTGGCCTTAAAGGATGTTCGAGTCTGTTTTCCCAATTGGCAAGATTTGCATATGGTATTTGAAGGCCTTTTTATTGCTCGCATATCTCTGAAGGCTTTCTTTTTGCTCAGTCTGATGATATGGTCGAAGCTGAGATGTCCCAATCTCCTATGCCATAACCATGACTCCTCAAGTTTTCTAATATGGCATGCTTCATCCTCCTCTTTCACTATGTAAACATTATTCTCTATTCAAACACCTTTGAGCAGAGTCTTTCCTGTGGTGCTTGATCTGAATTCACAACCTTGTGCTCTAAAAAGAACTTCACAGCCTTTATCACACATTTGACTGACACTCAACAAATTTTCTTTTGGCCCATCCACAAATAGTACATCTTGGGACTTTCCTCTACCATTATCTAGGCTGACTGGGCCTTTTCCTTTGATTTTTCCTGATTTATCATTGCCAAAAGTAACATTACCAGATTTATTTTCATCAAAAGTTACAAACTTGCTTCTGTCTCCAGTCATGTGTTTTGAACAGCCATTGTCCAAATACCATTGGCTTTTCAGGTCTTGAGCAGTTATAGCCAGGTCACATTTATTCATCTTCTTTTTCCACTGGAAGCATCCTTTTGTTTGGTATATTTGTGAGATAATGAACCACATCCTCTGAGAGCACATTTGGAAGGCATATGTTCAATTTTATTGCATACAGAGCATTTGATCATAGTTTTTGCAGAATTGTGAGTATGAGTAAAATCTCCTTGATTCATAAACCTCTTTGAGGTGTTGAACACCAATCTTTATCCATATTTTCTGCACTCAATGATTTTATGGCCAAATTCCTTACAATAAAAATAGTAACCATAGAAACAATTAGCATACCTGATGTGAGGTTGTCTTCTCCATTTGTTTGCTTGAGACAGTATCTTCTCTGTTTTCATCGTTTGTTGGTTTGATTTAATCCTCCTTATATGAAAATATGCAGCAATGTGTCCCAGCTTGTGGCAGGCATAACAGGTGGCATTTTTCATAGGAGGGAAGAATCTCCTTTCATAGCTTCCAAATTTGACATACTCAGGGGTATATGATCCTTTTTCTGTTGTCTGAGTATTTATTTCATTCTTTGTTATTGGAGGTTTCTTCTGGTTTCTGTCTCCTTCATTGCATGTTTCTTATTTTGTAGGAATTATTTGAGCTGCTTCATCAGCCTCCTTTGCTTTTACAAAAATAATATTTTTTTTTTCCTTTTCTTTGCGTTTACTTGATTCTCCTTCATAGCCTATCCCAGTTTTTATCAGAGGAGATCTTTGGGCATCCAGAATTTCGCTCAAATTCCTATAGCTTTTTGTTTGAAAGGGATTTATAGACACTTTCCTTTCAACATTTTCTAATTTCTTCCTCAGACATACTACTTCTTCTTCCAACTTCTCTTGTTCCTCAGTTTTATCCTTGATTTGCTTAAGTAACATGTCTTCTATCTTCTTGGCTTCTTCAAGCTCTACCTTCAGCTGCATGAGGACTTCTGAATTTTGATCTTCTCTTACATACTTGAGGAGAATGTCTTTTTGTTTTCTGCACTTCAGTTTGAGTCTGTCAATCTCCTCCAGGGCACTTCTTAGCTCCCCCTCAAGGTCAACTTCACCTTCTTCTTCATCTTCTAGAAGGAGTCCTTCAAGTTCTTCTATGGCCATCAATAAAAATTCAGAGGTTCCTTCTTCACTTGAGGGTTCATCTGAGTCTTCAGATGCACTGATGTCTTGTTGACCATAGAAATATTTTCTACCGAATTGCTTTCCTTTATGCCAGTTCTTTGATTTACTTTTCTCTGATTCTTGAGCCTGATTCTTTTCTTTCTTATGAGAACACTTAACAAAATAATGTCCAACTCTTCCATAGTCAAAGCATTTGAATGGAATTTTTCCTTTATATTTACCTGAGCCTCTATCCAGCTTCTTGAAAAATTTGGCCTCTTCTTCATCAGAGAAAGATCATATATCTTCCTTTTCTTCTTTCTTCTTTTCTATTTTAAAATTTGCCTCCCTTGCACTTGGCTTCTTCTATGGGAGTCTCATTTCATAGGCTATTGGATTTCCCAGTAACTATTTCATGGTCAAGGTTTCCCAATCAGTTGTTTCTTCTATGGCAAAAACCTTGGGGTTAAAGCTGGGTGGAAGAGATCTCAGAATCTTTTGAACAATCCCAAATTCTTTTATGGTTTCCCCTAGAGCTTTCATGTTATTTACTATTTCTGCAACCCTTAAAAAGAAGCTGGAAATGTCTTCATCATCATTCATTTTTAAGTTCTCAAACTGGGCTCTATAGACTTGAAGTTTGGCAGTCTTTACCTTCTTGTCTCCCTCATGGATGTTCTCTAGAGTATCCCACATCTCTTTGGTAGTCTCTTTGTGCATTACTTTGATGAATTCTACCTCACACAATACATTTAATATGGAATTCATGGCTTTTGCATTAGCTACAAAATCTTGTTTGGTTTCTTTCTCAGAATCAGTTGCCTTTGGGGCATATCCCAATTCCACAGCAGCCCAAACTTCTATTCCTAGAGAAATTATGTATGTCCTCATTCTGATTTTTTAGAAGGCGTAATTGACACCAGTGAAAAAAGGGGCTTTATTGGTTGAGCATCCTTCTTTACTAGCCATCGTGGGGACCTAGGATCTCCTTTCAGTGGTTAAACTGGTACTAAAGGAACCTGATCTGATACCAATTGTTGAGTCCTTAATTAAACTGAGAGGGGGGGTGAATCAGTTTAACACATACATGAGCTTTTTAAACTTCTCATCAAGCTTATTTACAACTACATTTTATGACCAACTTTAATATGTGAACAATCTTAATATGCAACAACAAGTATTAAGTTAATGTGACACCAAGCTTATTATGAGAGCATCAAACATTAAGAATATTGAATAGAACATATCAACATAGAGGCAACACACACAGAGACAATAGATATAAGTGGAAATCCATAAAGGGAGAAAACCACATCCTATTATTGTTGTGATGCATAGGCAAACTCCAACTCCCTCTCACCATTGTTTTTCTGCAGGCACCAACCTACACGAGGCTCCAACCTCATTCAACTACAACTGACATCTATCAAGCTTCAACTTGATAGGGAAACTCCAACTTCGTCATTCAATCGAAAGAAAATATTTGCTGATTTACCTCAGATATCAGCTATGTTCTGTAACATCTCTTTCTGCGCCTCTTTCGCTTATGTTCTCTGCCTCAATTCTTCATACTCTGCATTCTATATCCTCGCTCTCTCTAGCCTCTCTATGCATATCAAGATGATATTATTTATAGATATTTCCTTATGACGGTTTGTATTCCTCAGGGAATTCGAAATGAATAGCCATACCTCTTAGCCTTCTGCCTTCTCATTTATTTTCCAGCTCACTCAGAAAAATATAAATGTATGTACTAATATTAATATTACAGTGGGATTTTGTTTTCTTCTGGATACTTTCCAATGCATCACAAACAATATAAACCAATTAAAACATTTACACTTAATTACAATGAGAACTCCAGCTCAACTCATTCAGCCTCTTGGATCACTGCGTATTTGTCTTTTATGTGACTGTGTCTGTCTTTTTTTCTCTGTATGCCTTTCTGTTCATTGCTGTTGTGTAACTCCTGCATATATGTATTTGTTCTTTTTATATAATGCAATTCAATTTTCAGCATAATAATGATAAGGCGTTTTTAACATATGAACAGTCGTGTTATATAACTCAAATAAAATTCGGCGATATAATGATAATAGTTCATTTTAATACACAAGATGCCCTTTCGGGCCCACTCGCTGAACTTCACTTTTGCTCTAATGCGATGAGCCTTTGCGAAAGTCCCGATGTGATAATAAAAATCGTTTCTTTCAATAAAATTCTCCGATGTTCTCTTCTCCTCCGATGCGATCAAACACTATTCATTTCATTGCACCGATGCGATGTAACATTGTTCACTTCACTATGCCGATGCGATGGGTTGCTCCGATGCGATGTAACACTATTCACTTCATTGTGCCAATGCGATAAATCGTTCCAATGCACTTAGGCTGGAACTCAAAGAAAATATGAAAATCATCGTTTAAAACATATTGGGTCCAGAACTCAATCGTAATCGCAACTTTTGTTAACATGTTCCGCTACCAAGTTTCTCCAATGCGATTGGTGAGGGTCGCACAAAGTTAATAAACTCTTCGTATATAGAGCGCTGCACACACTGTCAAACCTTACATCTAATGTTTTCGGTCATTAGTCTCCATATAAAGAATTCATTTTGTTCAATGTAATACATAGGAGTCTATTAATCCAAAGTCTCCATTCTTAGTTTATTTCATATTTGATCTCCAATATTTCAACATACTTTCAGCTGGAAGCCAGTGCCTTCTCCACTTGTCGGTATACCATAAATAAAAGCCGGACTATACAACACAACCCGATATGTTAACCCTCGGCCATATCATTATAACATATCCACATTATATAAATTACTATAGGTTTTCACCCTTTGTATCATTTCATTCGAATCATCAATCAACTTATAACTAAACCCAATGCGACATTTTAATACACAACCATTCCATGGAGCCCACATGTGTTTGATAAACTCTGCACTTTTAATACGTTCCAATTGACAGCACCCTTTGAACATATATATATAAAAGCCTAAGTCAATCCTCGACCATGGTTTTAACCCTCGGCATAACGTAATGTATTAACTTGCATCAAATATATAATCCGCACATAACCCATTCTTATATGTGCACTCAACTTTAATATATATCCAATATTGTAATAGATATTAAACCTGATACATATTTTAACACATATACGTTCTCGGGGCCCACCTCCATTAACACGCCTCTTGCATCCAACGGCGGACAGTTTATCGCATCGACTCTGATGATCCAATGGATGTCATACCATATCGCGTTTTTTATTGAGCTGATTTTTAATTGCTCAAATGAACGCGATAAAAGTTATTTTGTAAAACTGCCTTAGGACACGTGTTGTTTGAAGACATAGATCGCGTTCAAACTGAAAAATCCACTTACCATTTTTGACGTCATGCGATACTACCGGTTTACTTACCTCTGGTTTTACTGTTCACACTTAGGGTTCTGCTTACATTCATGGTTCTACTTCAAAAAAAAACTTCGTGCGTTCGTTATATATATATACATATAAACTATGTTCAAAGGTTTCATTTCTTATTTCTTCAGAGCTTTAATATATGAACCCTGTTTCATTGTTATGTTAATTCAACACTACCATAAGGTTTAATACCTGACTTCATAAGGTTTTTTTGCTAAACGCTTGGTTCGATTACCCTCAGGGTTCTGTATTTGCTTGATCATTTCACTGTTTGTTAACGGCTCTGCCTCTGTATTCTCTGTCTCCGCCTCTGCTGTTCGACCGTTTCATCTCTGCCTCTGTATTCTCTATCTCTGTCTCTACTTCTCTACCTCATCTGGTTCTTCCTCCTTTCTCTATCTCTGCCTCTATTGCTCGACCGTTTCATTTCAACAGCCTTCTTGAGCCTATCTCCTTTGTCATCTATGCTATCTCCTTTGCACTACGTTGCCTCTCTTTTTTCTACCCTGTCTTTGTACATAAACTCTCCCTCTGTTCTTCTCATGCTCCCTATAAATGTCACTATACTATTCACCAAAAACCTGTTGTCTTCTCCTTTTCTTCTTCTGTTGTCCTTTTTCATCAATGACAACTCTTCTAACAGATCCTTCTAAGACCTGTTGTAGATTAGTATATCATCAAAAAATACTAGCACAAATTTTCTAAGGAAGGCTTTGAAAATGGAATTCATCAACCCTTCAAATGTAGAAGGTGCATTGGTAAGGCCAGAATGGATGACCAAAAATTCATAATGGTCCTCATGAATTCGAAATGTTGTTTTTGGAATATCTTCAGTCTTAATTCTAATTTGATGATATCCTGAACGAAGATCCAACTTGGTAAAATAAATTGCTCCATGTAATTCGTCCAATAATTCATCAATAAGAGGAATGGGAAATTTATCTTTAATGGTGAGCTTATTGAGCTCCCTATAATCTAGACACATGTTCCATGATCCATCCTTCTTGTGCACCTACAATACTGGAGAAGAGAAAGAACTTTGACTATGTGGAATTATACCAACCTCTAACATTTCTGCAATCATACGTTCAATTTTTTTCTTTTGGACATAAGGATATCTATAAGGCCTAATATTTGGAGGAATACTTCCTGGAATCAAATGAATTCCATGATCATGTTCACGAATAGGTGAGATTCTTTTCGTAGTTTCAAACATCTTGAAATGATTGTCCAAGACATTTTGGAGATCTGCAGAAATAGATGATTCTGATGTTGGAACTTCTAGTGAGCATAATTGTGAAATTATGCCTCATTTTTATTTCTTTGGAAGCTTTGTCATGACATTAGAGCTTATCATCTTTCATGGATTCCCTGCGATACCCCGTAATTCAACTTCCTTTCCTTCTAAAAAAAAATTCAAGAAAATTTCTTGAAAATTAAAAGCTACAGTCCCCAAAGATTGTAACCATTGTACTCCTAGTACAACATCAGCACCTCCCATAGGAATGTGTTGGCAATATGATGCAAAGTGTTGTCCTTGATGGCAACCCACCTTGATGAAGATGATGACAACTTACTTGATGAAGTTGTGCTTGATATAATATGTTCTTAATGAAGTAAATCTGATGTATCTACAGTGAGTACAGAAGGCAGTGAAGAAAGGAATTCAGATTGTGCTAAATCTATGGTGAAAGAGTATGTCTCAAGGCATACGCGGATCTGTCTAAGGGAAGTCACGTATGCACGCGGAAAAGAACGTGCAAAGTCACGTATGGGCTAAAGCACTCTAAAAGTGCAAAACCAGGGGTGACCACCATGGTATTGACCCATTGTA
Organism: Pinus albicaulis; assembly: GCA_034641835.2. NCBI lineage: Eukaryota > Viridiplantae > Streptophyta > Pinopsida > Pinales > Pinaceae > Pinus > Pinus albicaulis. Next base: position 891,207,080 of record CM076583.1, on the reverse strand, counting down.
TTGGGTAATGATTCGTCTATGTGACCCCGTCCAGGAATACCATCGGAAGTAATATTGTTTTGGCTCATGGTATTGAAAAAGGGGCCCGTGGTATTGAAAAAGGGGCCCGTGGTATTGAAAAAGGATAAACCTATATAAGAAGAAGAAATTCATTGTGCAAATCATGGGTGTGGGTGCAAGATGTCTGAGCTTGAATGAATACTTCTCTGTGAAGTATATCTGTATGGAAAGGGTAAAGGTTTGATGATAGATCTGAATCTATGATGCACCTATGAAGAAATGATGAAGCAGGATATCTAGATCTGAAATGTATCTGTATTTGCTAGATCTATTTATGGAATGATTAGATCAAGATAGAGAAGCGAACATATAATGAAGAAGTGAGTTTAATCATGTGATATACATTACGAAGAAATGCAATGACCTAAAATCTCTGAAGAACCATACGCTAGTTCGCCGAAGAGGAAGCGCGTATATATGCGGCTTCGCTGAAAGAAAAGCACGTATGCACAATTAAATTGGTTCTATAATATGTGCAGAAGTATACGCTGGTTTGTGTGAATGGAAGCGCGTATATACGCGACATCAGTGAAGTGAAAGCGCGTATTCAAACTAGGGTTTGCTGAAGTCTGTGGTAAGAAATGACTGATCTATTCTGCTGTATTGCTGCTATCTGTATTCTACTGTTCTGAGTTGTCTGCATCAGTTTGGTTGTATGATTGAGCTTAAATGTATGAAGAGGGTCCAGTCTGAAAATATGATGAAACATGGCCTACAAGTATTGTTCTATTGAAGTTGTTGGATCCAGTGTGAAAATTGATGAAACGTGGTCCAAGGTGGTGCTGAGGGTTGTAGCCTTCAGTCAGGGGGTTGTAGCTCCTGGAGGTGGCGGTAAACAGGTCACAAGTTTAGCTCCTTCCAGGGAGAGAGGCGGTAAGCGAGTCGGGGGTTGGGCTCCCTTCGGGGAGAGGGCGTGGCAGCGCCGGGTGGGTGCTACGTGTGGTAAGTGCGGCACATATGTTGTAAGATGTTTTCTCTATAATAAAATGTTGAAGGCTGAGCAACTGCAGCGGTGGTTTTCTCCCGACTTGGGTTTCCACCTAAAAATCCTGGTGTTCATGTGTGATGCTTTGTGTGATGGTTTTATTCTGTTCTTACTGCACATGTTTACTGTTTATAGAACATCTAATGAATGAATGATGGAATGATATAAGTGAAGAGTTAATTCTTTGTATATGGCAAGGTTTAATAAAGTGTCTGCGTATCTCGCGAGTCTTCAGAAAGTGGCGTATAGGTTTGATGTAAAAAAATAAAGTTTTGAATATCTTGTAAATGCCCATTCTTACCCCCTCTTAGTATTTTTCCCAGCAGTGGTATCGGCGGGTTCTTCTCACAGAAGCTAATCGCTTGAAGGAGATCCGTCGCAATGGGAAGTCAAGAAGGAGTAATGTCTATAAAGCCACCTCTATTCAATGGAAGCAATCTGATATTCTGGAAGGTACGAACAAAAGCGTATCTGCAAAGTCTTGGTGCAGATGTATGGGCAATCATGGAAGAAGGCTATCAATACCCTGCAAGTATTCCTACTGATGCAGCTGAAAGGAAGAAGTATGAAACCAATGCCAAAGCAGTAAATGTCTTGCTAGGAAGCATGTCTGAATCGGAATTTGCTAAAGTGATGCAGCTACATTCAGCAAAAGAAATATGGGACAAAATCATTCTAAGCTATGAAGGAGATACAAAGGTAAAAAATGCAAAACTCCAAACTCTTAGAATTGAATATGAAAACTTGAAGATGCATAGTGATGAAAGTGTTGCCAGTTTCTTCCTTCGTCTAGATGATGTTGTAAATCGAATGAGAAATTTGGGTGAAACCATAACTGATACTACTCTGGTGGAAAAAGTCTTAAGATCCTTGACTTCAAAATTTGACTCTAAAGTTTCAGCTATTGAAGAAAGGCAAGATCTGCAAACTCTTACTATTGTTCAATTACATGGTATTCTGACTGCTTTCGAAATGAGACAAGGAGGTCTGTCTCAAGTCAAAGAAGCTGCTTTTAAAGGTGTGCCGCAGAGAGGAGAAAAGAAAAGGAAGTGAATCAAGGAATCTGACTACATATCATTATGTGAAGAAAGCGATTTCGTATGAAAACTCGAATAAGGCAGGAAAGTTCAAAGGTAAGATTCCCTTCAAATGTTTCAATTGTGGAATAGTTGGTCATTATGCTGCAAAGTGTCCTTATAAAGAAACATCGGCTAAAGGAAAAGAAGTAGCAAGAAGGAATAAGAATCGATCTAGCACAAGAAAAAGTTATTATACTAATGAAGACAGTGATGGATCATCTAATAGTGAGGAAGAATGTGAAGAAGATGTTAGACTTCTCATGGCATTTGAACAAAAAGAAGAAAAGGATACTTTTATGGATGCTCTAGAGGAAAATGATTTTCTTGAAGAAAAAAATCAACTCAAACTACGCTTAGAAGATTATAAAATTCTCTTAGAAGAACAAAAGATAATCATAGAGACCATTGAAAAGCAGCTTGAAGAAGCAAAGAAACATATTGAAAAATTGGAATGTGAAGTGGTAAGTCAATAAAAGAAGTTGAGAAAGCAAAGACCTTGAATCTTAGATTTTCTAAAGGCTCTGAAACCTTAGATGAGATTATCAAGGTACAACTTTCTCCTCTTATAAAGACAGGTCTTGGATATACCGGAGAATCTTCTCAAGCTTCAGCACCAAACTATCTAAAAGGAGCTACAGGTGGTTTACTACATTCAGCAACTCAGCAAGGGAATAAAGGATCTCTACAGGGAAAGCAGGACCATCTCAATTCAAGGAACACTAGTAGGGATAGCTTTCAAAGATGCTACACCCAACAAGTAAATTCAAATAGAAGATTCCATGATCGCAGAAATTTCTACTTCAATGGGCAATGTTTCACATGTCACAATTTTGGTCATAAAGCTGTTCAATGTGTTGCATATAAAACCATCATGACAAGAGAAGCAAGAAAGAAAATGTTGGATACTGAACCAAAAAAGAATACCTATAACAACTTTTCTCCCCTTCAAAGTGAAGTTGAATGTACTTATTGCAATAACTTTGGCCATGAAGAATCTGAATGCAGGAACAAGATCCAGCCAAAAGAACATGTTCCCTCAAGCTCTAAAGTGTGGAAAAAGAAAGAACCGCCGGTTGAAAATTGTGGGATAGCATTATTTGCAGAAGGTGAAGAAAATCAATGGTACATCAATAGTGGGTGTTCAAGACACATGACAGGTGACAAAAGCAAACTTCTTTCATATAATGCTCTAGAAAAGGAAAAGAAAGTTACTTTTGGAAATGATACTCCTGCTATAATTAAAGGAAAAGGGTCAGTGTTTCTAAAAGAAAAGGTGAAGGCTAAAGATGTCATGTATGTGGATGGACTAAGGCATAATCTGTTAAGTGTAATTCAAATGTGTGATCAAGGAACAAAGGTTGTTTTTAGTTCAAAAGAATGTGTGGTTCGTGATCTTGATACAGGTAAAATTATTATAAAAGGGAAAAGAAATCCAAGCAACCTGTATATACTAAAGGGATACAAAGATCAATGTTACCTAAGAAAATCTTCAGAAAATTGGCTATGGCATAGAAGGTTGGGGCACCTGAGCTTCTCTCAAATCAACAAAGCAAGCAGACTTCAAGCTGTTCGTGATCTTCCCAATATTAATCCACCAAAAAATATCATATGCAAATCCTGTCAAATCGGTAAGCAGACCAGAGTACAATTTCATGCCAAAGAAGGATCATCAAGTAAGCCTCTTGAACTCATTCATACTGACATATGTGGACCTATGAGGAAAAAGTCACTACGTGGGGAAGAATACTATATCTTATTTATTGATGATTACTCTAGAATGTGTCAGATCAGGTTCATTAAACACAAAGATGAAGCTTTTGAAAAATTTCAGAATTTCAAAGCACTGGTTGAAAATGAATTGGATTTAAAAATCAAGTGTCTTAGATCTGATCGAGGAGGAGAATATACATCAAATGAATTCTTTGAATTTTGTGAACAACATGGCATAAAAAGACAATTCTCTGTAGCTGGTACTCCACAACAAAATGGCGTTGCAAAAAGAATGAATAGAACAATTCAACAAATGGCTAGAGCTATGCTTGATGACTCTGGATCACCTGACACTTTCTGGGAAGAAGCGACTCGTGCAGCAGTAGACATTCACAACAAAGCTCATGTTCGGGTAAACAGTGATAAAACTCCATATGAACTCTGGTATGGCAAATCTCCCACTGTAAAGCATTTTAAAGTTTTTGGAAGCAAATGCTTTATCAAAAATAATGATGAAAAACTTGGCAAGTTTGAACCTAGATCAGATAAAGGAATATTCCTTGGTTACTCAACTTCAAGCAAAGCATACATATGTTATAATGAAAGGCTTCAAAAGATTGTTGATTGTATTGATGTCGTTATTGATGAGTCTCCTGCAGCTTCTAAAGAGGAAAAACAAATAACAAATGAAGATGATGGTGACTTATTTCCTTCTGCACTAAATGGAAATGATATAGACAGTGGATCCAATGAAGAACCTGAAAATGATCTTTCTGAAAAGGCTCCATCCAGATATGTTCAAAAGAATCATCCTGAATCTCAAATCTTGGGAGACAAGGAATCAGGTGTACGAACAAGGAGAACTCTTGTGGGATCTTCTAGTCATATGGCACTTCTATCCACAATTGAACCACTCAATGTCAATCAAGCTAGTAGAGATGAATGTTGGAGGCAAGCCATGGATGAAGAACTTGTTCAAATTGAAAAAAATGACACTTGGGATTTGGTACCAAGACCTCATGATAAGAATGTCATTGGAACTAAATGGATTTTCAAGAACAAGTTAAATGAGAATGGGGATGTTGTAAGAAACAAAGCTAGATTGGTTTGCAAAGGGTATACTCAACAAGAAGGTATAGACTTTGAAGAAACTTTTGCTCCTGTAGCTAGACTTGAAGCCATAAGAATGTTTCTTGCCTTTTCAAGTTTTCAACAAATCAAAGTTTATCAAATGGATGTTAAATCTGCATTTCTCAATGGTGATCTAGAAGAAGAAGTTTATATAGAACAACCAGAAGGATTCATTTTGGGAAATGATGAAAATCTTGTTTGTAGACTTAAAAAGGCTCTATATGGTCTCAAACAAGCTCCAAGGGCATGGTATTATTGTCTTGACAAATATCTTCATCAAAAAGGATTTTCAAAGGGGTCTGCTGATAGCAACTTATACACAAAAATTGAAAATGATAAACTATTGATTGTGGTTGTATATGTTGATGATATCATTTTTGGGAGTAACGAAGAATCTATGAGTCAAAAATTTTCTTCTGTCATGCAGCAAGAATTTGAAATGTCCTTACTTGAGGAACTAACATTCTTTCTTGGCTTACAAGTGCATCAAACTGCAGATGGTATATTCCTATCACAAGCAAAATATCTTAAGCAAATTATGAAGAAGTATGGCATGGAAGAATGCAAACCTGTAAGTACACCAATGATAACCGGATGCAATCTCAGTTCTCATGATGATTCTCCCCCGGTGAATCAACCAGAATACAGATCAATGATAGGAAGTCTACTTTATCTCACTGGGACTAGACCAGACATTATGCATGTTGTTGGGATTGTTGGACGATTCCAAGCTAATCCAAAAGAGTCTCACCTTCAGGCTGTTAAGAGAATATTCAAATATCTACAAGGAACTCAAGACATTGGTCTATGGTATCGAAAGAATGCTAATCTTACTCTTCATGCTTACACTGATGCAGATTGGGCTGGAAGTGTTGATGATCGGAAAAGCACTAGTGGTGGTGCATTCTATATGGGACCCCGGTTAGTATCTTGGTTCAGCAAGAAGCAAAATTATATTGCCTTATCTACAGCAGAAGCAGAATATGTGGCTGCCACATCTTGTTGCACTCAACTCCTTTGGATGATGCAAACCTTACAAGATTTTCAAATCAAATGTACTCCTCCTGTCCCCATTAAGTGTGACAATACAAGTGCCATCAGTATTTCAAAGAATCCTGTTATGCATTCAAAGACCAAGCACATTCCCCTCAAGTATCACTTCTTACGTGAACAAGTGCTTGAGCAAACAGTGAAGTTGGAGTATGTTCCCTCCAAAGAACAAGTTGCTGATATCTTTACCAAACCTATGCCCAGGGAAGCGTTCGAGTATCTAAGACAGAAGCTGGGAGTGTTCTCTGCCAGTCAAAAGAACAAATCTGCATAAATTTAGAATATGGCAGTGGATACACGGGTTTCATGAAACACAGTCGCGTATATACGTGAGTTCCTGCACAGAAAACCGCGTATGTCTGGTTGCTGACAATTTTCTGGTTGGAGTCAGCTCTCTTCAGCACAGCTACAGTGTTGTTTGGTATCTCTGATACTGTTTGGTATATCTGGTGGTGTTCCAGTTCTCATAATTCTTTTCTCATGTTTTGATAAAGATGCCTTGATGATTTGTTGGTGAAAGTGTTCAGGATGCACAAACTAAGGGGGAGCCTTAGTCATATGGAAAGAATGCTTGGATGCACAGATTCAGGGGGAGCTTTAGCATTGCTGAGTATAATGCATTGTTGGCATTATGATGATTTTGAAATATGTTCTCCTTCTTGAGGACTTTCTGGTGTTGGTTATGAAAAGTCACATTTGTAATTTGATGAAAAGGTCTTGTTAAGATCCATGATGTAAGATTGTAATATTCAGTCTTGTAAGGACTTGTCGAATTTGTAAACCCACTTGGTTGGGTAGCTGAGTCAAATTTTGTAAACCCACTTGGTTGGGTAGTTGAGTCTCATATGTAAATCCACCTGGATGGATCTTTGATGTAAGTATGAGTCATTGGTGATAGGAAGTTCATAGAGTCATGTACTTCATTAAAAAATATGCTTGAAAATTCAGCATGAACTCAGGGGGAGAGTATGTTGGTTTTGGTCTGCCCTTTGCCCTTGATGTCAAAGGGGGAGAGTGACAAGGTGTTTGAATGGTGTCAAAATTGGAGAGAGTGACATGGTGTCATTGTATTCTTAATGTACCTATCTGTTGTGGTAACCAAACACCATTGTGGTTGCCATCAAGTCCAAAGGGGGAGATTGTTGGCAATATGATGCAAAGTGTTGTCATTGATGGCAACCCACCTTGATGAAGATGATGACAAATTACTTGATGAAGTTGTGATTGATACAATATGTTCTTAATGAATTAATGATGACAACTTACTTGATAAAGTTGTGCTTGATAGAATATGTTCTTAATGAAGTAAATCTGATGTATCTACAGTGAGTACAGAAGGCAGTGAAGAAAGGAATTCAGATTGTGCTAAATCTATGGTGAAAGAGTATGTCTCAAGGCATACGCGGATGCAATCTAAGGAAGTTGCGTATGCACGCGGAAAAGAGCATTTTAAAAGTCGCGTATCAGATAAACTCTAAAAGTGCAAAACCAGGGGTAACCACCATGGTATTGACCCATTGTATTGGGTAATGATCCGCCTAATTGACCCCGTCTAGGAATACCATCGGAAGTAATGTTGTTTTGGCTCATGGTATTGAAAAATGGGCTCATCGTATTGAAAAAGGATAAACCTATATAAAGAGATGAAATTCATTATGCAAATCATGAGTGTGGGTGCAAGATGTATGAGCTTGAATGAATACTTCTCTCTGAAGTAGATTTGAATGGAAAGGGTTACACTTGAATGATAAATCTGAGTGTATGATGCACCAATGTTGAAGAAGGGGATCTAGATCTGAAATGTGCTTGTATTTGCTAGATCTGTTTATGGAATGACTAGATCCAAGAAGAGGCGAACATCTGTCTGAAGTGAAGGGTTAAATCTGTGTGATGTATCTGTTCTGAAGAAATGGAATGACCTAAAATCTCTGAAGAACCATACGCTAGTTCGCCGAAGAGGAAGCGCGTATATACGCGGCTTAGCTGAAAGAAAAGCGCGTATGTGCAATTAAATTGGTTCTATAATATATACAGAAGTATACGCTGGTTTGTGTGAATGGAAGCGCGTATATACGCGACATCAGTGAAGTGAAAGCACGTAAGAAAACTAGGGTTTGCTGAAGTCTGTGGTAAGAAATGACTGATCTATTCTGCTGTAGTGCTGCTATCTGTATTCTACTGTTCTGAGTTGTCTGCATCAGTTTGGTTGTATGATTGAGCTTAAATGTATGAAGAGGGTCCAGTCTGAAAATATGATGAAACGTGGCCTACAAGTATTGTTGTATTGAAGTTGTTGGATCCGGTGTGAAAATTGATGAAATGTGTGGTCAGAAAGGGAGATGGCGATGGTTGTAGCCTTCGGTCAGGGGGTTGTAGCTCTGGGAGGTGAGGTTAGTAGCGAGATGGAGAATTCGTAGCTCCCTTCGGGGAGAGGTTGGTAAACGAGTCGGGGGTTGGAGCTCCCTTCGAGAGAAAGTGGTAAACGGCGGCAGTGGGTGCTGCGTCTTGGTAAAGTGCAATACCCGACACATATGTTGTAAGATGTTTTCTCTATAATAAAATATTTGAAGGCTGAGCAGCTGCGGCGGTGGTTTTCTCCGACTTGGGTTTCCCACCTAAATCATAAAGAAATCCTGGTGTTCATGTGTGATGCTTTGTGTGATGGTTTATTCTATTCTTACTGCACATGTTTACTGTTTATTGAATATCTGATGAATAAATGATGGAATGGTTTAAGTGAAGAATTAATTCTTTGTATATATGCGAGTTTAATAAAGGGTATCCATGTATATACGCGAGACTTCTTCAGGAAAGTAGTGTATGGGTTTTGAAGTAAAGAAAAATAAAAAGTTTTGAATATGCTGTAAATACTGATTCACCCCCCCTCTCAGTATTTTTCCCAACAGAATGGAAAGCATTGCACTATTCAATATATATTCCCCCATGGTTAGCTTGATATTATAGCATTTTATAGAGAAATTTATAGTTCCAGCATTTGCAACCATCACTTGACATTCTAGTGCTGGGTATAGGAAACAGTTCAATTCCTTGGCTACCTTACAATGAATAAAATTATGGGTAGTACCATAATCAATCAACACTATTACCTTTTTCTTCTTGATATGTCCTTCTATCTTGAGAATTTGAGGAGTGGTAATTCCTGCCAATTGATTACATGATATGGTCAGACTCACTTATTCCTATTCTAGGTTTGGTTCCTGGTGTATATCCTCTTCTTTTGAAGATTCTTGTTCATTTTATTATTCCTCTTCATAGTCTATGTATAATAATTTCTTCTCAGCACAATTATGACCTTTAGTGTATTTTCTATCACAACAGTAGCAAAGTCATTTTCCTTTTTTTTCTTCCAATTGTTGTGGTTTCGACTGTGTAGGTTGTGGATGTCTAGGAGTAGAAACACTTCCATCCTTATATATGTGAGCGGTAGGCTTCCTTGTTGCCATAATTTTACATTCAATTTTTCTTGCCAGCCTGAATGCCTTTTCCAATGAATCAGGTTCCCAAACGGGAACTTCATGTTGGATGTTATCCTTTAAATTACCTATGACGACATCAATCCTATGTTCCTCTGGAATATTAGTTACCCTTATATTCAATTTTTGGAAGTCCTCAATGTGCTCCACCACTAAACCCTTTTGTTTGAGATTTATCAATTGGCTAAAGAAGGTGTTACTTTTTCTGTCCTCATAATGCACTATCATTCCCTCCATAAAAATTGAGCAAGTGAATTTTTTTTTACAAGAGAAAAGCCATCGATATTGTTAACACTTGAAAATCGTATAGCAGAAGACGAAATCAACTAATGTAAATCCTAAGGATTTACAGGGTAGGAACACATTATGGAATAAATAAGTATTTAAAATCTCTAAGGTTTTGAGAAAATCAGATTTGAACTAGTCATCAATGCTGAGTTGCACGCTTTATCCTTCAAGAAGAGCGCCCTCTGCGTGCCTTTTTTCCTGATAAGCACACATTCCTGGAAATGGAAAAAATTCACTTTCTGGGACCTTAGCAAGCAAAGGACAGTTACTCCTCATGTGAAAGCTGCCTAAGGACATCCACCAGCACCTCCTTAGACACCATGTGAGCACACAAAAGAATATTTGAGCACACAATGGAATCATACCTCTCCCTTGGGTCACTATCCATCATGTACCAAGGGAGGGAAGGAGGATTTGAAACTCACCTATATAAAGCCACCAAGAGATGAAGAAATGGTGATCACATTGTGATGGTAGCCAAAGTTGCCCAAGCAAGACCAGCAGTGTGTGACCCAGAGCAGGCACTAAAGAGGACTTGATCGTTGGCCACCCGACATCTTAGTCCACCACAACAGAGAGATAGACGGACACTACATCAGAGGCAGAGCTTGGAAGGAAACATCCTTGCATTGGGACCTAGAGCCATTTCCTAGGGGCCCTTTGGCAAGTGGATAAAATTTCTTCTCCATTTCAAATGTTTAATAAGAAGAGCCTGTCGAGCCATCGTTTTCATTATTATCATTTTGATTCTCTTTATAGCTTTTGTATATTTGTGTTTTAGTTTTATTTTAACCAGAGCATACTTTAGCATAGTGTTTTTCATTAAATTTTATGATTTTGAGCTCCCCCACTTTCTGTCTGTTACCAATAGTTTAAAAAATTAACCACACCATTTAAACTAGTGCGATTTCATACACCCATGTGACTAATCCACCACAACGGGATTGGAAACTCCATTGACGCATTCCAAGTTTATGTGGTTGTGCCATATTTTGTAGGAGACCCTTTGTCTATGTTGGAGTGGAGTTGATAGTCCTCTGATCCATCTTATAGTACTTAGGCTCATTGAAGTGAGAGACTGAAGAAGGTAGTTCCTAATCCTTTTACTTGTAGGATTTTTACGAGCATTGTTTCCTCACAGAGGCACATTGCGCACATTCACGACTGATCTGCACGCAGGAGAGTGCAAATGTCAAGGATTTTTGCGCGCAAATTGCAAACTTAGATTTTTGTCACTATATTTTTCATTTTTTCTGCTTGTAAATGTGTTGGGAAACCCCTAATGTATCTGCTAGCACTAGTGTTGATACCCCACAGCTTCTAAGAACTCACTTTTTGCTGCTTTCTGTAGGCATTGAGCTAGTTTTCATTTAAGTTGGTTTGTTGCAAAAAGTCTTCACATAGTTTAAGTAGGGGGCGAATTACCCATTGCTTTCCAAACAATTTATGTTTTTTGAAAATTTTGGTATGCACACTTAGTTTAACTAGTCCAAGTAAGTGGCCCAAGACCACACATGCATAAGCTAGTGTAGAAATTGTTTAGCTTAAATTCAATTTTTTCATTTAGGAAATCGTGGGACTAGGATTGAACCATCGATTAGAGCAAGTAATCTTTATTGCCTTTGCACTATTTGGTGACCCGAGGCAAGCATATGAATGCTCTACATGTGTGATTCTCCATATCCCTTTGATTACTCACACAGATTAACTAGGAATATTTTGAAGCGACCCATTATCCGCAAATGATTTCCATTTGAGCAAGGAACAAGGTCACATAGTTTAACTAGGGGGAATTTTTAAAGGACCACCAATATGCATATGTTCAAACTATGAGATTTCTCACCATACGCTCACACACACTCACCCATTAAGAAAATAAATCCACCTAAAAATAACTTAAAACAACTCACTAAATTCTCCCCATAGGAGCCACAAAAGAATTTATAGATTAAGTTAGGATCAAGGGGGTAGGCATCCAATAACCCACCTTGATCACACTTCATATTGAAACATAGAAATTTTGGATTTAGGGAGCTTTAAAATCCACCTATCAACCCACGGAAAACAAAAATCGAGCGCGACAAAGAACCGATTCAGAGGGGGTTAGGATTACGCGCAGTGCATGCGGTATCAATTGGGGCTACCTGACTCAGCTGATACTCGGTAATGTTAGCTGACTACCAAGAAGCCCAAGACTCGAAAACTCACGTGGGATAGTGGTTATTATTGGCCAAAAACTAGGGCATCCATTACCCTATAGGTGACAGTGTAGGCAAGCGCCAGACCCTCTACCCTTACCTTGCTGGATTGTCTTCGGCTGACTGGGGCCATCGCCAGCTCTTACGAGACATTGTGCCAACACTCTTAAGAAATATTCTCAAGGCGCAGTTACTTTTTAGTGTGTGAGGACATAATAGGTCTTCTAGGATTTTTAGTATCACACGCAAAACAACAAAACGATTTTTTTCTTGATTGATCACATAGATTAAGTTAAAGGGAATATTCATTTCATTTTCACTTTGTTTTATGTATGTGGCCATAAATTTTTCATGATCATAAACTTAATGCCCTAAAATTTTTCGAAAACCTAACCTGGTCGACACTAAAACAGTCCCAACGGAACCTCATAGGTCTTGACGTCTTTTGGACCTCCCCCAATTATCGAGAGGGGTTCCAGGTCTTTCGCCATTTAGGCGTCAAAGACGGAACATTGCCACAATCGTTGGTTCATCATTTTTTGGAGCAACCTTAGTTGGGAACCCTAGTTAGTCACCCAACACCACACCACACACCACTCCGCCCTCGTACCCTAGAGGGCAGAGGAGCACGTCCCATACGGGAAGCCAACTGAATTCACATCAAGGTACGTAACAGACTAACCCTCATTCTAACTAGAACTTTGTGTCTTCACACGTTGCCATGGCGTCAAACTATCAGTCTCCCTTCTTAGCCGAGTTGAATCTACCTGATTTAACTAAGCTCACAAATGACCCCATCGCACACGACCCAAATTTGCCTCCCATGCCCATGAAGCTCTGTTCGGATATACCAAAGTTTGAAGTTAATCAAGCGGAAGACCCGGGTAATCATGTACTGACATTTCACCTATAGTGCTCATCGAATAGCATCATTGATGATACTATTTGGTTGAGGCTATTTCAACGCACTCTTACGGGAGTGGCCACGAAATGGTACATTCAGCAACCACCTGCTTCACATGGAAATTTTTGCGCCCTCACTACCGCGTTCCTCACATAGTTTCAGTTACCCATTCACCACGATTCAGGAATGGAATTACTGACTCATTTAAGACAATTCCCCTCCATCCATATCTCTGACCTTCTCCATGAATGGAGGCAGCGTCATAGTTTATGCAAAGCTAAACTCGACGACCTCCTCTTATATTTATTCTTGAAAACTATGACGGCAGAGATTTCAAAGGATGTGGTGCAACGCAACCCCGCATTTGAAGAGGATGGCATCAGTAAAGCCCAACAGCTTGAAATGATGTATTTGCAGTCAGGATACATCTATAATATCCTTCCTAATGGCCCACGCCTGTAATCTTATCAAGAATTTCCAGGCGTGTCTAACTCTGTAGATGGAATAATTGGGTCAATGACCCAAGGGTAACTGGGTAGCAGTATTCCAAATCCTGGTTACACACATAATTCTACCCAGAATATGTCTCAACCCAAATTTCAAAGTCATCATGTGCAGCAGCAAAATTTGACTAATAATGCGTAACCATATCACTACGGAGGACCTTATCCTCCAGCTGAGGAGACCCAATACGCAAGAAGAAACACTGATGGAAGAGCTCCCCCGCAATGGCCAGGTGCAAACATGGGATAGAATTATGCTCAGTCCCAAGCACACAACCCACCTACGCAAACCAATGTACTGGTTAACTTTGTGTAGCCGTCCCAAAATCAACCACGCCAGTATGATCAGGAGAACTACCCTCCTAACGTGGTTAAGAAAAATACAAAAAACATGCCCAAAGGGAACCCTCGACATGGGGGCTGTAACCAACAGTGCCCACAACAATCCCAGGGTGGAGGTAACTCCAACCGAAATCAGAAGTAGGAGCCAAGCACTGCCCCAAGGCAAGGCAGAAGTCCACCGCTACGAACAAACCATTCTTGTTCAATATGTGGTGAGTACGGGCACTATACTCACCACTGTCCCGAACTCCTTAAGCTTAAAAAGCTACAGAGTAACCATGCACAAGGAGGTTCTTCCCAGCAAACTGCGATGATATAAGAACCTCAACAGCAAAACCCAGAAGATTCCAGGAAAAGCAACCATGAATTTACATGGATGGGGAAGAAATGTTTTTCCAGACCTGAAATCGTAGCTACGACACCCCACCAGACACCAACACATCAGGGGCTAGTACTAGCACACCGGCTACACCTTTGACCATTCCAAATATCCCTATAGAACCATTGCAAAATATGGAAAAGGGACCTAATAGGAGAGCAGGTAACTACTCGAAAGCGGCCGATAATTAAAGCATCATGGATTATTTAGCTCAATCACTCACTTCTATGTTTGTGTTGGAAGTACTACAGTCGTGCCCCAAGCAATGGAAAGCCTTACTTTCTACTTTAGGTGCTATTGACCCCGACAATACATGGATGATTGCATTCGACTTAGACAAGGCCACCGCTAGGCTTCCTTCCATGGTCGCCTTCCAGATACCAGTATTGGTACAGAATATCACTCTTCACCGATGTTTCATTGACGAGGGTGCTTCGACATGCATCATGTCTAAAAATGTGTGGTAGAAGTTAGAATCCCCCAAATTCAAACCTTCCGTCATCACACTCAGAGCATACGATGGTCGTCCCTCGACTCCCATCGGCCTCTACCAAAATGTACCAGTCTACTTAGACAGCAAGATGGTCCACATAGACATTGAGGTCTTCGATGCTCACTTGGATTACAACATAATCCTCGGGTGGAGCAACATGTATGCCATGTCTTCCATAGCATCCTCTGTCTTCCACATTATGATGTTCCCCCACGAGGATTGAATCATTACGATAGACCAGCTGACACACAATGAAAAGCATCCCCTACCCAAGACGGATGTAATTCTACCCTACGTAGATACAGCCGCAAACAGTCTTTCACAGTGCCAAGAATATGCCCTTGGCCAATTCATACCGTTGTCCGTCCTAGGGTCATTCCTAGGAGATCCTCCCATTATCCCTGAGGTATCACCCCATGCCACAGGGGATCCGGTGTGCATAATGTCCACATCAAGCACCGAGGTTATTCAGGACACAGGAAAAAGAAGTAACAACACTAAGGCATCGGCCACGAGAGCCTCTCTAGCCTATGCCGCCTCCCAAACCCCTTTCCTCTACCCTCTAGTTGGCTTCGTCTCCTAGCAGGTTTTGGAAACACTATTGTTACCCAACATATCATTGGTATTCCCAGTTTTGTACCCCATTCCCCCTTTCGAAACAGGAGCCACTAATGTTACTGCCATTGAGTTAAAACCCCTTCACCCCGAGGAGCCCCAACCCACCCAAGAAATGGTCGCAACCACCCCCGCAAGGGAATTTCCCATTACTAAACCAGTTATCACGGCCAAGAAAACCGAAAAAAGAGGAAATAAAGCGGTGACCCCCACCATGAAAAGGGATTCATCGGATTTCACAATATGTGATGTCATAGGAAACCCTACCCACATATGTCCGGAGTTGGACGAGTTAAAAACAGTCCTCATCTCTGAAGCAGACGTCTCAATGCCACGTTCTTGCAAAAAGGAACCTGCCTCAAAAAATACAGGAAAATCGCTACGTACCAATCAAGCATGGGCTCTCTCTGACACCTATGGGGACTATACCCACCATTGTCCAGAAATACCACGGTATAGGGACGCCTTACACGTGATCGAGCGATCCTATCAAGAGCATCGATCCCTCCCTCCAGTCTATCAATGACGAGCCACGTACCATCCTATATTTACAAGAGGAACATAGATTTGTAGAGTGGCCCCCAGTAATGCCCATTATACGTTGTACGTTATGTGATGAAGATGGCCACTACCTCGAAGAGTGTGAAGCATTGTAACTCATTCACAGATGGTATCTGATCAAAATGGTTTACAACGTGGGGCTACGGGCATCTCAATTCATATGCCTGTTATGTGCTGAAAATCACCTTTTAGAGGACTGTCACTACATACCTCGCTTTCGGTTAGCCCTGGCTAGCCTCCACTTAGCCATAGTTCGCCTTTCCCAAGAAGACGATATGGATTTCGAGTCCACAAGAACCTCCATGACCCAAGCAGAGGAGATGAGTGGGTCTATCATGTTCTTGTCAGCTGAAGAACGTCCTAGTAGGGAACCCCTAGTTACCCCTAACAACACTTCACAAAACACACCCACATGCACGTTATGCAAAAATACAGACCATATAGTCATTCATTGCCCTCACTTAGGAGAATTATGATGTTGGTTGCCCGCCTGGCCTCAGACCAAGCATGATGGAACCCCCATATCATGGATATTTTGCCTAATATGTCAGGGTAATCATTACGAGTGACATTGCACTTATGTATCATGGATCTGTCCCACTATCGACATGATTAATTCCATGGAAAAGAGAATGGATGACCTCAGGGAATGGCATGAAAGATACATCGCCGGATCAACGTCCCCACCACCGCAATGGTGTGTCAAGCCTGATAAGAATTCACACCACCCACGTGTACCCCAGGCAAAGACTAGGATAACATGTAGCCTATGTGATCTGAATGATCACCAAGTCAACCAATGCAGAGAACTAAAGCCCCTTCCAAAAAATCTCTACATAGTCTCTTCGCTCCCTCAGAAACTTCTCTCCAATCAAGAGAAGATCACACACACTTATTTCCAAATTTGCTCACACTTTCATCATATGTTGAAGTGTGCACATCTCCCCAAGATGATAGCAACTTGAGTGATATTAAGCCTACCATCCACCAAAGAGTAAGACAATTCTAAATGAACGACACAGAAATGGAAGCAGAAGACAACCTCTTCTATGACCAACCCTTTCCAAGCATCCACATCAGCGACATCGAGTAGCATAGAATCTCACACTATCTACTCTGTCAGCGTTGTAGTACCGTACACCATTTGCACTGGTTAAGATCAAACGTCAGAGGTATGCTTGCTGCTAAAAGCATTTAGGCACCTCTGTGATAAGAATAAATTCCAGCTACCGGAAATTGACTACCCTGGTGGGAGACTTGACTTTATGATCAAACAGGACTTCCTTACCATGATCCTCCCCCGTTGCATGACAGTGACACAATTCATCACATAAGAGTTGTGTCATTGCATGCCCAAGACATGATTCGCGCCCCCCGCCCCCCCGTCCTAGGATTTCCACTTTATTCCTATCGCAAAATACCAAGGTACCTTGCGCTTTTGCATTAATTTCTATGAGATCCCAAACTTGCACACTGCCATCGAACTCTTTGATGACACCCACCCTCTAGAACAAAACCTAGTACAACTAGAGATAGTTGATGAAAGTCATCAACAATCGCTGCAACATAATGATGCCCATAAGAAAAGGGTGAAAGCATCATTCGACCACCACATCACCCCTTGCTCACTTACCGAGGGAGAGTTAGCACTTCTCTATGATGTCACAAAAGAGGCCTTAGGGCCAGGAAAATTCGAAACCTTGTGGAAAGGACCCTATATCATCAAACATTACCTCCAACAGGGCATCTTGATGGAACTAGATGGGACCTACCTCGCTAACCCTGTCAACGGCCTTTACCTCAAGAATTTCTACCCATAAGGGCCCCAACAACCATTGTCTCCTAGAGTTAGAGTACACAAAAACCCCATTCACGAAAATATTTTTTACCCAAGGACTGATGTAAAAAACGTGCTCGAAGTGCTACCATGGATCACCAAAATGAACTCTATTTCAGATTTGTTGATGGAGCATCACGATGGTCCCAAAATTTAGCTGCAGCCACCTGGGTCATCTACCAACCCAATCGATCACCGCTGTGTTCAAACAACATGTGCATTGGATCAGTAGCAGAGAATCAGGCAGAATATGACGCCGTCATTGGACTTATGTGTGACGCCTTCCATCAAGGCATTCATCGTATGCATATCTACCTCAATTCTGAGTTAGTGGTATTGCAGCTAAACCAAACATTTGAGACCAGAGACACACACCTATTTAGAAAATATTTACGTGCCAAAATATTAAGAAGACAATTTGATCACATCATATTTTCACATGTATCAAGAGATCAAAACCAAGCAGTTGATCACATAGCTAATAACATCCTAGACTGGAATTCATCTCGAATAAACCATCACCCATAAAAAACAAAAACATAGATATCCATCAGCATAACACAAAATATATAAACCAAAATAAATGGTACACCATGTAGAGACAAAAAAATATCTCTCATATAAATATAAAAAAATATGTGTATCTGAGTACAAAAAATAGGGTAGTTGGCCCACTAGCCAGCCCGAAGATACAAAGGTCATCAAAAATAAGGAAAGCATCCTCATAATGGGTGCTTTCCCTGTGTACAAAACTACTCTATGGGGGGTGCCCCCTCAAGAGGAACACCTGGACCCACCACCGCTCCTAGTGCCACCACCAAAGTTGTTGTCACCACTGCAATAGATACCCATCATAGAGTGGGCCGATAATTCCTCTCACGGTCCATCATCGTCTCTAGCCACACCTCCTCGAAGTCGTCCATGAAGCCTCGAGCAGGCATACTCTGGTTCAAGCGGTCCACTCGACCCCGGAAGTCCTCTAGAGCAAGCACCTCAACCATAAGTGCTGCAATGTGTGCCTCAACCGCATCTGCACAGGCTCGCTCGGATGCAACCCCAACTGCAGCCAAGATGCTACCCTCACCAGAAGGGCCGACACCATCCCCACCAGGTCCATCGGCACCACCACCCGGTCCACCAGTGCCACCTCCCCCCTGGCCACCACGAGGATGTAGCGGAGGATCATGACCCACCAGTCGAGCCACTGGGAGAACTACCTCACCAACATCTACATGAGTAACCAAAAGAATGTCAACATCAATATAAAAACACACAAGTACATAAAAACTTGAACAAATGCAGAAAAATATAGCATATACCTACAGGACCCAAAACATAACAAAAAGGGAGAATGATATCTGGATCACGCTGAAAGTCCGTCCCTGCATACTAGTATGGCAAGAAAATTTGTGGGTTGGCATCAAACCAGGCCTCTATCATGTCATTCCAATAATGACCAACCATGCTACCACCGCCGCGCGGCATCACCGAAGCCCACCTCCTCATGCATGGCTCCTGCAGCCCCCCAATAGGCACCGCCACAACGGACCTCAGCAGCACCACCCTCTCATACATAATTCTGCAGCAGATGCTAGCATACGTAAATGATTTGGATCCATGTTTGACCCTATTCAATTGAAACACCATGCCATCCCCTCAAGCGGCGTAAAATTCCCACCCCTCAAGCGGCGTAAAAATCCCACCTGCTGGCCCAATGCCCAATGTGGAGAAAACGACCCCGCCAGCCGCACAATAATAGCCAGAGCACACCACTCGGCCACATATATCACTGATGCAATATTGATGCACCCCGCAGTCAGAGGTGCAACACCACAATGCCACTATGGGAATCTGCCTAGGTTCACTCTCTCAACAGAGAGTGGATACCTCAGAGCCTCACCCTGCGACAGTAACCTAGTCACAAAGTATATATCCATCTCCGGATAGATAATCAAGTTCATCCCCCTCAATACAAAAATATTGCGCCTCTTGCGTCAATGCTGTATAATATAACGTAATAGTTGGTCCTAACACTGAAGGAACTCATTCTTAGTAAACATCAGAAGGCCCCATGCGACCAACTGACAGTGCGCCCCAGCATCAGCAGCTAGAGTGGTCCGGATCTCGAGCCAATCTCGCTCTCTCCACACCAACTTGCCAAGAAACACAGACACCCATCAGTATAGAGATAAACAACAAAACATACAAAAACCCAAGTTTTTCTGTCACTCTTCCCTTTGCACGCCTGTCTCTCAGACTGGCGCGCCCTTGCACACCTGTTTTCTTTATAGGCGCGTCCTTGAGCACAAAAAAGAGTGAACAATGCGCCGTCACACACCTGTCCCTCAGAAATCTCACAAGGAGGGTGGCGCTTTGCCTAGATCGCCAGCACAATCTAGACAAAAATCCACTTTGAGGCCATACAAACCCAATTTGTACAGCCCCCCAGCACTATCAAACTGAAAAATTAAAATGCAGAATGTCATGAAAGTTACCTCGGCATAATATCACTAATCCCTGGTACACAGGCTGAATGCAACAACAAAAAAGGCTATGCAATCACCTCTGATCTCCCAAAACTCAACAAGTACAAATGAATAGGATTAGGGCCATAACCCATATTTATCTCCCTTTTCCATAACTTCAAAAGTCCATAACAGGAGATCAGAAGGTCCACTCTACGAACTGTAAGTTACACCATCATCAGTATGCCATGAAAAACGAAGGCAATGCCACACATTCGCCTTCCAGAAAAAATAATTTTTCAACACCGGAAGGTATGCACCCTCCCATATTCCTTTCTAAAGTTCATATTTTCGAATAATATTTGATGAAAAGAGGATGCTTTCACTGGAGGTAGTTTTTTTGTGCAGGCAGAACCGACAAACCATTCACAACACTGTCCAGTGAAAGTTTCGGAGCAAGTATCATTCTACCCTCAGCATGATAGAGTCCCAGAAAACTTTGCATATCCTAACATCATTTCTCCATCAGAAATAAACCATAACGTCCTCATACCTGACTTCGTTTATCACCACCTCACCCTGCATATGATAAATGTCTATGTTGGTCGCTAGAGCCCCCCCTCCATGGCGCTTGTTTCCTAAAGTAGACCATATATGACCGCACAAGTGACACCATCGCCTTACCATTTCAGTTCAAGAAGTACCTCATGCCCATCCATCTATCATGCATGAGGTCAATTTTTCCATTCAAACTCAAAACCCCCTTCCGAGATGACCAGGTTCTAGAAGCAGATTGAAATCCCACCTTTGTGCATCACATTTCTCCCACCATACCCCCATTTGCAACATTTTCCGCTTCATCATCCCCGCACATGAGACCAACCAATGGGACCCTTACCCCCATCAAAACACCATCCTCACTCCTATAGTGAGAAACCACCTTTTCATGTTTTGGGGTACCCGTCTCTGTGTTTTGTACAAACCAAACCCCATTATTTTATTCTTTTCGTAAGTGTACAAAGACCCCAAACAATGCCCTTTGCCACTTCTCCCTCATATTTCACCTTTTCTCCCATGGCTACGGTCCATCATTCCCCTTTTCCAAAGTATTTCACCCCCCATACACGCACCATCATGACATTCATAGCCGGTCCACACCCACCATGGAATTGCTACCAACTCCAGGGATTTTCCCTTCAAAAATAACTATGACTGCTGCCAGGCCGCTAAAGTATACTTCGACCTCGAGCCATTGAATCCCCATCATCCATTTTTAGTCACTTCCCACCAACATTCCTATGTTAAACCCGTCACATCTAGGTCCCCGACCCCTCAGGTTGGCAACCCTTGGTTCGGTTAAGGCTTCCTTTTTGTCCACCTCGACCCCACTTTTCCAAAAAGGAAGCGGTTCCTTGGATTACCCCTCCCCATGTAAAGGGGTATCCTCGGGTGGCACTGTGGGAGACAACATTATCCACAGATATCATCGATCCTCCGGACATTCGACTACAGCAAAAGCTTTCATGTCACGATGGTATCATACCTTACAACCATTGCACTTTGATCAGATCTGTCTAAGACCCGTGCCTCCATAAGCATCTCTGACAACAATGCTTACATCGGAAGGTCCCAACCAATACATATGTGTACATGGCACAATGATATGCCATACCAAGATTACGCATATGGGTACCACTTTCCACCTATCATTAAAGAAAAAATTCCCTTGAAGGTGTCAGCAATCGTCGTCAAACAACCACCAGCATTACTACCACAGTAGTGGCATAGACAACACATGTATCTATCAATTTTGTTTAACTAGCCATAGCATCCTGAGTATGGGACATGCCCGCCTTATTGAAATTTTGTAAATATTTTGTATACTTTGTCTCCTTGCAGGGGGTCCCTTAGGCCATGGTTATCTTGGAAACGATGTAAGGTGTTTTCAATTCCAATATTCACGTAGGCCTTTCTCTCTCTCTCTCCCTCTCTCTCTGTGTACGATACAAAAAAGAAACTATAATGTATTTCGGCTATATAGTTCTTCCTAGCCCTCACATATTAGGGGGAAACTGTTAACGCTGGAAAATCGTACAGTAGAATATGACATCAACTAATGTCAAGCCTAAGGATTTACAGGGCAGGAACACATTATGGAATCAAGAAGTATTTAAAATCTCTAAGGCTTTGAGAAAATCAGATTTGAACTAGTCATAAATGCTGAGTTGCGAGCTTTATCCTTCGAGAAGAGCGCCCTCTCTGCGCATTTTTTCTTGATAAGCGCGCATTCTTGGAAATGGAAAAACGTCACTTTCCGAGACCACACCAAGCAAAGGACTGTTACTTCTTATGTGGAAGCTTCCTAAGGATAGCCACCAGCGCCTCCTTAGAAACCATGTGAGCACACAAAAGAATATTTGAGCACATAATGGAATCATACCTCTCCCATGGGTCATTATTCATCATGTACAGAGGGAGGGAGGGAGGATTTGAAACTCACCTATATAAAGCCACCAAGATATGAGGAAATGGTGATCACATTATTATGCTGGCCAAAGTTTCCAAAGCAACACCAGCAGTGTGTGACCCAGAGTTGGAGCTAAAGAGGACTCGATCATTGGCCACCCAAAATCTTATTCTACCACAACAGAGAGAGAGAGGGAGACTGCATTAGAGGTAGAGCTTGGAAGGAAACATCCTTGCATCGGGACCTAGAGCCATTGCCTAGGGGACCTTTTGCAAGTGGGTAAATTTTCTTCTCCATTTCAAACATTTAATAAGAAGAGGCCATCGAGCCATCGTTTGCATTATTATCATTTTAACTCTCTTTATAGCTTCTGTATATTTGTGTTTTAGTTCTATTTTAACCAGAGAATACTTTAGCATAGTGATTTTCATTAAATGTTATGCTTTTTAGCTCCCCCACTTTCTTCCGGTTACCAATAGTTTAAAGAGTACACCACACTCTTTAAACTGGTGCGATTTCGTACACCCATGCGATAAATCCACCACAATAGATACCATACAAATGTATTTTGTTCTAAATGTAAATTTGCAATGTGTACCTTTTGTGTGTTTTGCACATTATTGAGATCAAAATATTTCTCCATCTGTAGTATCCATGTTATGGGATCCTTGCCATCAAAATTCCTCATATCCATATTTGGAATATGGTGGTTCTTCCATCCAACATTAGAGTTTATGAGATCACAATCAACATTTATTTCTTTCTCATCATGAGTTTCCTCTACTATCTTTTCACCATTAGGAAAAATTTCTTGTATCAACTTTGTCAAACCTTTGATGTCTAATTTTAGATCATTCTTCATGTTTTCCATGTTGTCTTTCATTTTTTCATTGATCTTAGCTTCCATGTCATCCATCTTAGCCTCCATGAAATCCATCTTAGCTTCCATTCCCACTTCAATGCCATCCATATTAGCTTCCAAACCATTCATCTTAGCTTCCATGCCTTTCTTCAAACCATCCATCTTATTTTCCACGCCTTTCTTAAAAACTTCCATTTAATTTTTTGTTGCTCTTTGCAATAGCGAAATTTGGTGCACTTTCTCTTGTAATTTTGATATCTCATGTTGTGTTTCTTCATCTTCATGAGTCATAGTAGAGCTTGCAGAAGGCTTAATTGGTGTTGAATTATTTTTAGGGGGAATTTTAGAACCCAATACTCATATCTATTCTTCAACATGGCCTTGGAATACATTAAAACTATTTTTTTTTTCAAATGAGACTTATGTAACTCGAAAAAAATACACACCTTTTTCTTGCTTTTGAGGAGCTCGATATTGAAATTGAATTATCTATGTGATTTCCAATCTTCAATATCTTAAATTTAGCTCTGAAGTAGCCCTCTAAATCTTCTTTCGAATGTCATAGGTCCGACCTAATTTGGATTCTTCAAAGAAAATTTATGCCCAATAGTGCACGATGACCTAATTATGGACTAGTTCAGTAGAGCGAACTTGTATGACTTGCCACGTCTCACTGTTTCCTTATTCGGCTTTGAAATTGATATAAAGAAAACTATAGTCTATGTAATTGCGGGCACTTTTTACAGAATCCAAATCAGAAGCTGAGAGAGAGAGAGTTATGACGTTTTTCCCATGGTCACCTCTTTGAGATGAAATTCGGGAGCCAGAAACAATCCTAAATGCCACATATCATATCTCCAAAAATGTTGCGAACCAACATCTAAAATTTTTACAAGTGGTTCCTCAGGCTTTTGGCTTTGCACTGTAAACATTTTGGCTTTTGAAACTTCGTATATGAAAAGTTATAGTGAAAATTCCACGATGACCTGGTTTAGTTGAAATTTGGGAGCCTAAAAAAATCCTAAATTCCTCATATTATATCTCCAAAAATATTGCGAACGAAGATATGAAATTTTTATAGTAGACTATTCATGATTTCAGCTTGGCGTTGTACAAAGTTTAGCTTCTAAACCTTCCTAGAAAAAAAATTCTTAAGAAAATTCCACAATGACCTTTTTGGAACAACTCTAATACCAAATGTTATGAAACTAGCTCCAAAAATAGAAGAAAAGAGAGATCGACGCCTTAGAAATCAGCCACTTCGAGGGGGAAACCTCCAATACATTACATAAATGAAAAATTCTTGGATGATACAAATGAACAAAACCTCCTTCTATATATAGGAGTCCATGGGCCCACAATATAATCCTAGCCGACCTAATAATAACAATGTAAGGGCACAATAATAACAATATTGGGGTTAGAGGGGTACAACAATAATAGTAAGGGGGCTACACTAATAACAATAAGGGACTAAACTAGTAATATAGGGACCTAACGATATCATTACCAAGCATTCTATTTTCCTTGGAAGGTTCCGGGTATAACAGACCATCCATGGACCTAGATAACGTAAGCATGATTAATGTTGTTTAACGATACAATCCCATGGCTCTTTGATCAAGTTACAAATATGGGTTCTTGAGGTTTAGGCTTGTATCATTTTACACTAAGGGTCCTCTTCTATTCAGCTTTGGGCTGCATGGTAAATTTTAACTTTTCATAATTTATTTTTCATCTAAGACTTTATACATGCATTGGGGTGATTTTCAAGTGTGGAAAAGTGAATATGCATATCCTATGAGACTGAAATTCCAAAAAGGAGTTGATTTTTTTGAGTCCATGATGCTTACTTAAAATTATACACTATTTAGAATTGTAGCAAAATAATATCATTGTATATTTTTCCAATTCTCTTTAACCCATTCATTTTTTATAGATGTTTCTTCTCTATTTCCATGTGATAAAAGTCTAATTTCTATTTATCTAGGAGAATTTCATAAGGCACTCCACTTCTATGAATCAAAAAAAGGTGTGGAATGGTCCCTTTAGGCTAGTCGTCTTTCACCATGTCTTATCCAAATCCTCAATGATCCCCTCAATAGGCAATAATTTATTCCTCAAATTGTTGATCTAATAAAGAAACATTCTTGTAAGTTTTCTCCTTCATTCATCACATCTCCATGGACGAGGGCGAACTTCTAACTACAAGTCAAGTGATAATTTAAGAGCAGGTTGGAATATGCTCAATTGTGTCGAAAAAATATCAATGGAATATCATGAATCTACAAGGGTTCAGCTTATTCTATGTTATTGATTCCTATGCTACCTCATTAAGCTGTTTCTTTTGCAACATGTGGTGTAATGACTAGTTATAACTATAAGAAACATAGACTTATCTTAACTCTAGATCCACCAAGTGTCTCGAGGGATAAAATATCTTGAGATATAAATCTCCCTAAAATTAAAAGAGATTTGATCCCTATGCATGCTTCATAAATGCATAATTAAAATATATCTATGCTAATAATTAATTAAGATAACTACAATCATAATAATTTTGTAACTATCTAATTAAATTTTTTAATAAAATTCTTCCATTTAGTAATACTAGTTACTATAATAAACTTAAATTAATAATAAAATGTAATCATTCAACCCCTCATTACATTGAAATGATAAGTAGTCTATCATTATTACTCCATCATTTGCATTCCCACCCATTTACAAATAAGCAACCATCAAATATAAATAGATATTTACAAATTATTTTTTGAAAAGTAAGTATACAAACAAAAAATACCATGCAAAACTACGCCTTCTATGGCCATGATGTTCTTTTTGGACAAATAGGTGTAATGTCGAAACTTAGCAAAAGGAAATTTCGTTACAGGTACAATGTCTACACAAGGATATTTCCATACAATGATGAATTGAACCTATATTACACACATGTATTAAACTCCAAAACAACCAAGATGGTTGTACTATTTAAACAAATTTCATATTTGGAACGAGTCATACCATGTAATAAAAAAGTGTTAAGAGGAACTAGTAATTTATTTTAGCTTCTGAATAGGGTCTGGCTAAAATTAGTGCATCTTTTAAAATTGACATATGGAATAGCACTCAAATTTGATCCCTGGTCATAACTATTGAATTAATGTCTTGGCCCAACATGCCTCGTAAAATAGATCCCATAGCTTCTCATCCATCAAAGAATTTTTCTACAAATACAATCTCTTCCACTTTGACCATACAACTGCCAAATTACATATGTCAATAGACTCTCTATTACATCCAAAATTTCTTCTATATTGTATGAATGAATTTTAATGCTTTCACATAGCGTGTACAAGGTTTTCCTTGCAATTACTTCCTTCCAATTCTTCGAGTGATATCCAGTGCTACTTATGCACAAGAAAATTTCCATTTTCTTTCCCAAATCTGTGAGTCCTTGGAGAGATTCTTTGGAATTTTCGACAATTCTAGCTTCAAAATTTTTCATGGGAAAAGGAACAGCCAACCACTTATCTAATCTGAATTTTCAACAAACCCCATGATTTCCCATGTTTCATGACAAACCTCTATAAAGTGCTCCACCGCATTTGGAGAAAAACTAAGAGAGAATCCACCATATTTTTTATAAAAGGTAGAAAATTCAATGATAATAGTGTCAAGTGAAACTGCAACTATTTTTGCACAACCCTTCTCCACTTGAATGTTGAAATTTTAGGTTATTCCAAACAACTGGGAGAAAACAAAGTTTATCTTCCAAACACAGAGATAATAAGCATTATGTGGACAAAGATGTGAGACAAGAATACTATTTCATTAAAACTAAAACTATTACAAAACTTGAAATACTTCAGAACTAGTGTGTTCTGGATTACATTCAGATTTTTTTTGTTAACTGCTGCACACACAGTGTTCACTTTGAAACTATGTCTCACTGCCTTTTTCTTTCTATTTTGCCTTCGGGCTAAAATTACAATACATAGTCAGCACTCTATTCTTTTTTTCGCATTCAGGCATATATTTATAACAATGCACTATTTTATTATATATTTTTTAAATATATATATTTACAATATATATGTTATATGTTATATAGTCCTAAGTCTGTAATAAAAACTCCGTCGTGGCGCATTACAATCATAAAACATTAAAAAATTTTAACATAGAGTTTAAACCTTATACAAATGTGTTTTGGTGGACTTATAACATTTTTATGCAAAGCGGCTAATGTTTTTATCGTATCCAATTTAGGCCATGTTAACTATGCCTTGAATTGGTGCGATAGCACTGTGATTGGTCAATGCTTGATACTGTGGCAGATCTCAAAATTTTATCCAAAACAATTTATATTCTTATCGCATCCATTTTCCGCTAGGTTGACTGTACACCCAAGTGATGTGATAGGCATGATATTGGCTAGCGGGTTGGTAACTTGGCATGTGGGTCCTTTGGCTTATCGCATGGACTGTGGACCATAGTGACGAGGCTCAAAGGCTTGAGAGCAGTCGTTGGTTGGTCGGCTGGTGTGAGGACATGGAGCATGGGCTCCACTCAAACAACATGGCCCAAATTCAAATAAAAAACAAATGGCGGTAAATGCAAATGATGGTTGGTGTATGTTTTAAAGGCGTGAGGACATGGTTTTAAATACAAAGTTGCATGGTTGAAACCATGGATTTACAAATCAAAACAGGGCTATGGCCATTACCAAAAATATGAACTTGTAGGGTTTCATCACAAGGTTTTCAATGCTTGACGGAGTGTAAGTTAAAAAAAAAATTCTTGCTACTGTTGTACCTCATATTTCCATCAGACTTCTATTTTTGTCCTCTTGTTTGCAGTTGTATTTGGAACTAATATTTCCAACACTCCCCCTTAATTTCAACTATTGCATTCTCTTGCATACCAAAAAATTTTCTCAAATAATTAAAACTCCGTTGCCCTAATGGTTTTTTCAATATGTCATCAAACTTCTCTTCAGCTCTACAATGTTGTGAAACAATTTCTCCATTTCCCGCTAGCTCTCTTATGTAGTGATACTTGGCATCACTGTGTTTCGTTCTCTTGTGAAACACTAAATTCTTTGATAAAGCAATAGCTGAGCTATTATCACAATACACTAGTGTGCCTTTTACTTGTTCATGACACAAACTTCTCAACATTCTCCCCATCCATACTCCTTGACATGTTGCTGCTATAGCTGCCACATAATTTGCCTCTTCTGTTGATAAAGCCACAATTGGTTGTTTCTTAGGAGCCCATGAAATGAATCCTAATCCCATATGGAAAAAATATCTAGAGGTGATTTTCCTGTCATCTATACTTCCAGACCAATAACTGTCAGTATATCCAATTAATTCAAAATTTTCTGAAGTGGTATATAAAATTCCATACCTCTCTGTTCCTTTCACATACCTCAGAATTATTTTTGTTGCTTGCCAATGTGCCTCCTTTGGCCTTTCTATAAATCTGGAAATTAAACTTACGTCATGCATAATATCCGACCTAGTTGTAGTCAAATACACGAGGCTTCCAACTATTCTCTTACAAAAACTTGGATCAACATCGTTGTCGTTGTCTTCTTTTCTTAGTTTTAATCCCATCACTATAGGAGCAATTTCTGCCTTGAAATCCTGCATGTTAAATCTTTCCAAAACCTTTTTAACATACTTTGCGTGAGAAATAAAAATTTACTTTCATTTTTCTATACTTCTATTCCTAAGAAGTATCTCATCAATCCCATGTGATTCATCTCAACTTCATCTTTCATGAGTGTCTTAAAATTCTCAATGAGGTAAGAATCATAAACTGTGAATATAGCATCATCAACATACAAAATAATAATCAACATCTTACCATATTTTTCCTTGATGTATAAAGTGGTGTCTCCTTGACATTTTTCAAACCCATTTTCCAATAGATAGGCATCTATCCTATTGTACCATTCTCTTAGTGCTTGTTTCAACCCATATAGAGATTTTTTCAGTATTCATACCTTGTGCTCTTAGCTTACATTCTCATAGCCCAGAGGTTGTTCAACATAAATTTCTTCCATCAAAACTCCATTCAGGAATGTTGATTTAACATCCATTTGGTAAAATTTCCACTTGTGTTGTGCAACTATGGACAACACTGCTCTTACTCTTTCCATTCTTGCAATTGGTGAAAATTTTTCCTCATAGTCTCTTCCTTGTTGTTGCTTGTACCCTTTCACAACAAGTTTGGCTTGTGCCTTTCAATCTTACCTTCAATAGTGCTTTTGGTTTTATAAACCCATTTCACTCCAATTAATTCTTTACCTTTCGGGAGATCAACTAATTCCCATGTCTTATTTTTCTCTATGGCCTTTATTTCTTCATCCATAGCAGCTATCCATTTCCTATATTTTACAGCTTCTTCAAAATTAATAGGATATTCTACAAGAAAATACAATGCAAATAAAGATTCAATACCTTCATTTTCTGCCTCTTGCTCATAAATCTCATTCAGACTTATGAATCCGGTTCCTCTTTCACTTGCTGAAACTGTGCTTGTAGAAGCACTCAAATCTACTCCTTCTGATGTGCTTGGAGAAGCATTGACATCACTTCTCAAGGGTGTTCTCATACCTTCTTGTGGTGTCCCTTTTTATCCTTGTGTTGGTGGAGGTGGTGCTGCTAATGAGGGATGTATTTCAGCCATTTCGTCTTGATCTTCATCATGAAACAAACATATTTTCACATTCACTACTTTCTCAATGCGTCCATCCCAAGCTTCTTCTTCAATAAATTGTACACCTCTACTTATCATAAACTTCTTGGTGGATGGGTTATACAATTTTTATCCCTTCGATTCTTCATTGTATCCAAAAAATATGCACTTGTCCCCCTTACTGTCCAAATTCTTCCTTAGCTGATCTGGAATGTGTGCATAAGCCACACAACCAAAAACTCTCATGTGGGTGAAAAACTGTTTTATGCCACTCCATGCTTCTTTCGGAACTCTGTTCATAACACTCTTTGTTGGGCATATATTTAGCACATATTCTGCACAATATATAGCTTTAGCCCAATGTTCATTTGGAATTTTTTTTTCTCTCTGCATACTTCTTACCATATCCATGATGGTTTTATTTTTCCTTTCAGCAACTCGATTTTGCTGTGGTGTATACCTTGCCGTAAATTGTTTGTGTATCCCATTTTCTCTACAAAAACATAGAAATTATTTGGAGATGTATTCTCCTCATCTGTCTGTTCTTAAGACCTTAATATGCTTCCCACTTTGATTTTCTACAAGAGCTTTAAAGTGAAAAAATTTCTCAAACACTTCACTTGTAAATTTCAAGAAATAAACCCAAGTTTTTTTTTTTGTAATTATCAGTAAAGGTCAGAATATAGTGGCCACCTGCTAATTCTGGTGTTTGCATTGGTCCACACAAATATGAATGGACAATTTCTAAGCGTGTTTTTTCCCTTATGCTCTTTCCTGATGGAAAGCTTTCTCTGTGTTTTTTTCCGAAGATGCAACCTTCACATAGGCTGTCTCGCTTTTCAATAAATGGTAATCCCTTTACCATTCCTTTTCTGTGCAACAAATTCAGACCTCCAAAGTTGAGATGTCCAAATCTTAAGTGCCATAACCAATTTTCATCTTTTTCTTTTCTTTGGAATGTCTCTTGTGTCACTGTTGCCATTGCAGCTCTTTTCTTCAAATATGCTCTCATCTTGAGAGGAAGCATTTTGTTTCTTGTCATATTCACTTGTGCAATCCTCTGCTTTCTTGGTGGTTTATCCATGATGGTGCATACATCATCTTCAAAGAAAACATTGCAACCTTTTTGAATGAGCTGTCCTATGATAAAAATGTTACACTTCATACCGGACACATATTATACATCTAATATGGATCTCTTTTATCCTTTCTTTGTTAAAACACTCACTCTGTCTTTTCCCATGATAGAGACCTTACTATCTGTCCCAAATGTTACTTGAGACTTTAAATTTTCATCTAACATGGAAAACATTGAAATGTTTCCAGTCATATGGTTGCTACATCCTGAGTGTAGAAACCATATATCTTCATTTTTCACTTCGGCCATATTACATGCTAAAAATAAATTCTCTTGACTGATATTTTTTTTTGTAAAATTAGCACTGGGTGTCTTACACATGTCACTCTGTTTCTTCAAAAATTCATTGGAATAATGGCCATAATTTTTACAATAACGACATTGGAATTGGGATTTATTATAACTTTTTCCATGTGCTTGATTTTGTCCACCTTGTTGGCTGTTGCCTTGGCTTTGATTCTAACTTTGGCTGTTGCCCCTTCCACTAGTATTTTCAGGGTTGTTTCTTCCTCTGTTTTGGCTTCTCCCTCTTCCTTTTCCTCTTCCTTGACCTCTTTCTCTTCCAAAGGACATTTGGGTCTTTAAGGCATGCTCCAAAGATGATTTTTCTATTCTACCCAATATTTTTTCATGTGTCATCAATGATGCATGAATCTCATCAACAATAAACTTTGAGAGATCCTTTGTCTCTTCAATGGTTGTTACGATCACATCAAATATTAAGAATAAGATCCTCAATACTTTCTCCACTATTCTTCTTTCTTCTACTATCTCTCCATGAGATCTCATTTGGGTAACCAACCCAATCAACAATGTAAAGAATGAATCTATTGTTTCAGACACTTTCATGCAAATGACTTCAAAATCTCTTCTTATTAGTTGAAGTTTTGTTGTATTTACCTTCTCCATTCCTTGGTAGGATGTCTGGAGGGTATCCCATGCATCCTTGGACCTCTTTGCTATTGCAATTCTTGGAGATATACTTTCATGCACTACTTGATAGAGATAGAAGAGGGATTTTGAGTCCTCCTTCCTATTACTCTTCAGGAAATCCTTCTTTTCCTTTTTTAAGACATTAAATGCTTGCTCATGTGCTGGTTCTTCTAAACCATCTTCAACTAGCTCCCATAAATCTTGAGAGGAAAATAGGGTTGTCATTATGATTTCCCAATAGTCATAGTTCTTCCCATTGAACTATGGGAGTTGATTATTTCCCATACTTGTGCTTGTGCTAGCTCCTGCCATAGTTAGCTTTATGAACTATGCTTAAAAAAATTGACTGTGTTTTTTCTAAATAAACCTTATTACTACTAAGAGACAAACTCTATCTTTCAAAGACTTCTCTGGATTGCACTCTTTTAAAGTAAACACAAAACAACTCTATTTTGGTAAATACGTTGTTTTTTTTAGCCTTCACACTGCTGGTCAAAAAATGCAACAAATCCTCCTTCCTTCATCCTCTTTGACAAATGTAAAGAGCCTGGACAAGATCCAAACAAAGTTTTTCTTCCAAACACAGAGATATAAATAGTATGTGGACAAAGATGTGAGACAATAATACTAATTCATTAAAACTAAGACTGTTATAAAATTTGAAAGACTTCAAAACTATTGTGTTCTGGATTACATTCAGAATTCCTTTTGTTGATTGCCGCACACACAGTGTTCACTTCAAAAAAAATTCTTACTGCCTTTTTCTTTCTATTCTGCCTTCAGGCTAAAATTACAATACACAGTCAACACTTTGTTCTTTTTTTTGCATTCGGGCATATATTTCTAACAATGCACTTTTTGATTATATTATATATTGTAAATATATATATTTACAATATATATGCTATATTTTATATAGTCCTAAGTCTTTAATAAAAACTTCGTCGCGGTGCATTACAATCATAAAAAATTAAAAAAATTTAACATAAAGTTTAAAACTTATACAAATGCATTTTTGTGGACTTCAAACATTTTTATGCAAAGTGGTTAATGTGTTTATCACAGCCAATTTAGGCCATGCTAACTCTGCCTTAAATTGGTGCGATAGCGCTGTGATTGGTTGGTGATTGACACGGTGGCGGAACTCAAAGTTTTATCCAAAACGATTTATATTCTTATCACATCCATTTTCCGTTGCACTAACTATACACCCAAGCGATGCGATAGGCACGCGATATGCTGTCAGGTTGGTGACTTGGTGTGTGGGTCCTCCGGCTCATAACATGGACTGTGGACCATGGTGAGAAGGCTCGAAGACTTGCGATCAGTCGTTGATTGGTCGACTGGCGTGAGGACGTGGAGCATGGGCTCCACTCAAATTACGTGGCCCCAATTGAAATAAAAAAAATAGTGGTAAATGAAAATGGTGGTTGGTGTGTGTTTTAAAGGCGCAAGCACAGGGTTTTAAATACAAAGTTTCATGGTTCAAACCGTGGATTTACAAATCAAAATAGGGCTATGTCCATGAAAAAAAATATGAAAATGCAGGGTTTCATCACAGGGTTTTTAATGCTCGATGGAGTGTAAATAAAGAAAGACATTTCTTGTTGTTGTTGTTGTCCTTCATATTTCTATCAGACTTCAATTTCTGTCCCATTTGCAGCTACAGTTGGAATAATATTTCCAACATTGAAATCATTTTTTGTTAAAGAATTAGTTCGGCTGTGATTAGTTTAGAATCAGTTTTGATTTAGTTCCATTTCAGTTTCTGGATAATCGTCCAGTTAACCGTCCAGTTTTCTTGTATAAATTCACTTTAATGAATCTATCAAAGGCGTGTGTTCTCACGATTTTGCTGTTTCGCTTCTTTCTCATTCTGCTGTTTAGTTTCTCTGTCTTCCGTAAATTTGTCATGGTATCGGAGCCTTGGGGTTCTTCTTGGGCAAAGGCTGGAGATTTGTTTGCACAACAGAGAAGCCTCAGATTTGTTTTCTTGTTTGCTGCCACCGCCTGTTTGCTGCTGCGTGAAGAAAACGACAGAGCCAGCGTGGGTGAGAAGGAAGGACGACCTTCATATTTGCTGCTGCTGGAATAAGACAGCAGAACCAAAGTGGGTGAAGAGAGTGACCTGCTAGTTGAAGACGAAGGTTGAATTTTTGAAGATCGAGGTTGGAGTCATGCAAAAAGCACCACATTCCATTCATAATCCTCTTACAAAGTAAATCATTTCTTTTTTAAAGCCTAAAAGACTTAGTATAGCATTTGAAGAACTAAACATTTGTGAAGATTACAAAGTGTATTATTTTCGATGTTTTGCTTCTCTCATACTTTGAAACACACATACTTTTAGTAGCAAGTTCTTGGGCGAAAGTGGACCTGTTGGAGTGGTCTTGCTATTGAAAATTTGGCGTTCGAACCTGTCTCCTATGTTGTTTTAAAGTTTCAGAAGATCTTGATCAAAATTAGCGAAACTCATTTGGCAGTGTGTTTTCTCCAGCAATGCCTTCCATGTTCTGCTGTGTCCTCTCCTCTCTGTTCTAAATCTGTTTTCAATTAGCATTAGCAATACCAGTCATGTAACTGGTGTGGTTCTTTAAAAACAAAAATCTGAAATTTTTGGTAGAGTTCTTGCGGCAGTTTTGACTTATTCGCTTCTAATTAAGGGAAAAGACTACTGGTTTATTAAAAGTAATTGTTTTTAAAAATGGCTTCAACAAGTCAGTTTGCCATTCCGACACCATTATTTAGTGGAAAAAATTATGATTTTTGGAGTCTTAAAATGCAAGCATGTTTACAAGGCTTAGGGTGCTGGGAATCAGTAGAGTTGGGGTTCCGAGAACCTGACGCAAATGAAATTGCTGGTATGACTGCTGCCCAAAGAAGACAATTTGATGACATTAAACAGAAAGAAGGTAGAGAAAAGTCTTGCATTTTAAATTCATTAGATGACGCTATCTTTCCTAAAATTACTGCTGCTAAATCTGCTAAATCAATTTGGGATATACTTAAGGCTTCTTATCAAGGAAATGATAAAGTAAAAATGGTAAGATTACAGACACTTAGAACCCAATTTGAAACACTTAAAATGACTGACTCAGAAACCATTGATCAGTTTATGACTAAAGTTATGGGTGTTGTAAATCAGCTTCGGATGAATGGTGAAGAAATTGATGACCAAAGAATTGTTGAAAAAGTTCTTAGATGTTTGCCAAAAAAATTTGATATGATCGTTACTGTTTTTGAATCAAGAGAATTGACAAAATTATCTGTGGAAGAATTAACTAGTTCTTTGTTGGCACATGAAGCAAGAATTAATTTAGATGTCAGTGATTTAGAGCATGCTTTTAAATCTAAAGCGTCAATGGATAGAGGTAGAGGCAGAGGTTTTCGTGGCAGGAAAAGTAAAGGTAGAGGACAGTCTCAGTCTGATGATAAATCACAGGTAACTGAAACACATTCAGAGAAGTCTCAAAATGATCATGGTCGTAGGTGGATAGATAAATCTAAAATTCAGTGTCACTACTGCAAAAAATATGGCCATTATAAGTCTGAATGTCGAAAACTACAGTATAAAAACAAAGCCAATGTTACAAACACTGAATGTGAAACATCAGATGCTTTATTTTTGGCATGCCAAGTAACTGTGCAAGTACCTAATAAAGATGTTTGGTTGGTTGACAGTGGATCCTAATAAAGATGTTTGGTTGGTTGACAGTGGATGTAGTAATCATATGACTGGTCATAGTGATTTGTTTTCACATCTTGATACATCTTTCAGTTCATCTATTGGTTTGGGTGATGATCGTCAGGTTAAAGCTTCAGGAAAAGGTGTTGTACCTATCTTAACCAAACAAAATGTTGTGAAGAATATTTATGATGTTTATTATGTACCCAATTTGAAATATAATTTGTTGAGTGTTGGTCAGTTAGATGCACATGGTTATGATGTTAGCTTTCACAACACTACTTGCACGATTGTTGATAAGCATAAGTCTCTTGTTGCAAAGATTCCAATGACAAAGAACAGGTTGTATCAGTTACATTTAAAAAGTGAGAAGTTGTATGCACATAATGTTTCAACGCCAACTAACTCTGATTTGTGGCATTTGCGATATGGTCATTTACCTATCAAAAGTATGAGTTTGTTGCAAAGTCAGTCCATGGTGAAAGGGTTGCCTTCTTTGTCTGATCATATCTCTTCATGTACAAGTTGTATTATGGGTAAACATAAACGAGATAGTTTTGCTTCAGCCACTAATAGAGCCAAAGAACAACTAGAGTTAGTGCATACAGATTTATGCGGTCCTATGCAAGAAAAATCAGTTGCTGGCAGTCTTTATTTTCTTACTTTCATTGACGATTTTAGCAGGAAAGTTTGGGTGTATTTCATCAAATATAAATCAGAAACATTTTCGAAGTTTAAAGAGTTCAAGGCCGAGGCTGAAAAACAAAGTGGCAAGTTTATTAAAGTTCTGAGGTCTGATAAAGGAGGTGAGTATGAATCTAACGAATTCATTGATTTTTGCAAACAACATGGTATTAAAAAACAAACAACAACCAGCTATACTCCACAGCAGAACGGAGTCGCAGAAAGAAAGAATCAAACAATTATGAATATGGCTCGAAGTTTGCTTAAAACACGAAATTTGTCTAAAGATCTATGGGCTGAAGCAGTTGCATGTTCGGTATATATTTTGAATAGATCGCCAACTTCCAGTGTTCAAAATTTTGTACCTGAAGAAGCATGGAGTGTACAAAAGGTAACAGTTTCACACTTTCGCGTATTTGGTTGTGTTGCTTTCGCTCATGTTCCGGAAAAATTGAGAAAAAGCTTGATGATAGGAGTGAAAAGTATATTTTTATAGGATATAGTGATCAATCTAAGGCATACAGATTGTTTAATCCTATAACTAAGAAATTTTTTGTAAGTCGAGATGTGAAATTTCTGGAAGATAAGTCTTGGAATGAAATGGAGAACAATACTTGTCCTGATCCTTTTATTCTGTTAGATGAACTTCAGACACCTGCAACAAGCACTCCAAGATTACAGGTTCAAGACAAAACCAGTAGTAGTTCATCCAGCAGTAGCAGTTCATCATCTTTTGAGTCTGATTCTGATAATCCTAAGATGAGAAACTTAAGTGATATTTATGCACAAGATGATGTTGATGATATTGTAAATTTTGCATTTCTTTCATTTCAACCTACTTGTTTTGAAGAGGCTATAAAGGACAAAGTATGGGTAGATGCTATGAATAATGAAATTGATGCTATTGAAAGAAATCAAACTTGGGATTTGGTTGATCTACCTCATGATAAAAACTCAATAGGTGTCAAATGGGTTTTTAAAACAAAGTTAAATGAGAGAGGTGAAGTTGATAAGCATAAAGCACGATTAGTTGCCAAAGGTTTTTCACAGCAACCTGGCATAGATTATGGTGAAACATTTGCACCTGTAGCAAGAATTGATACAGTTCGATTTGTATTAGCTGTTGCAGCACAAAACAAGTGGCCTATTTACCAAATGGACGTAAAGTCTCCTTTTTTGAATGGTGTCTTGAATGAAGAAGTGTATGTTGAACAACCACCTGGTTTCGAAATCAAAAATCACGAACATAAAGTGTACAGGTTGAAGAAAGCATTGTATGGCTTGAAGCAAGCTCCAAGAGCTTGGTACAGCCGAATAGACCATTACTTGTTAAATAATGGTTTCAGAAGGAGCGACCACGAGCCCACTTTGTATATCAAGAATGATCATCAAGGTAATATTTTGATATTGTGTCTTTATGTTGATGACATAATCTATACAGGTAACATGCAGTTAGATGAATTTAAATCTGCAATGAAAAAAGAATTTGAAATGACAGATCTTGGATTAATGAGATACTTCTTAGGTATCGAAGTGAAACAAACACAGGATGGTATGTTTATGAGTCAACAGAAGTATGCTACTGACATTTTGAAAAAGTTTAAGATGGACAGGTGTAAACCGGTTGATACTCCTATCGAAGTTGGTACAAAGTTGAGTAAAGATGATGTAGGTACTATTTTTAATGCGACTTTGTATAAGCAACTTGTTGGTAGTATTATGTATCTTACTGCTACTAGGCCTGATATAGCATTTGCAGCTAGTTATATCTCCAGGTTTATGGAATCTCCTAAAGACTGTCATTGGAAAGCTGGAAAAAGGGTGTTAAGATACATTGCAGGTACATCTACTTATGGTTTATCGTATACAGCCTCTGCAGATAGTAAGTTGTTGGTTATATAGATAGTGATTATGCAGGTTGTATTGATGATCAGAAAAGCACTTCTGGCTATGCTTTTCTATTTGGCAGAAATTTGATCTCGTGGTCATCCAAAAAGCAACCCATAGTTGCACTATCTTCAACAGAGGCCGAGTATGTTGCAACAAATTCAGCATCATGTCAAGCAGTGTGGCTAAAAAGACTTCTCTCTGACTTTCGATATACAGAAAATGAACCAATTTCAATCCTTTGTGACAACACTTCCGCTATTTCCTTGTCGAAGAACAATGTGTTTCATCAAAGAAGCAAACATATCGACACTCGTTTTCACTTCATTCATGAACTCATCAAGAATGGTGACATTGTTCTCAAATTTTGTGATTCCAAGGAGCAGTTAGTGGATATTTTCACCAAACCGCTAGGAAAAGTTAATTTTGAATTTCAATGTCATAAGTTACGTATAAACCATATGTAACCCTAAAAATTAAGGGGGAGTGTTAAAGAATTAGTTTGACTATGATTAGTTTAGAATTAGTTTTGATTTAGTTCCATTTCAGTTTTTGGATAACCGTCCAGTTAACCGTCCAGTTTTCTTGTATAAATTCACTTTAATGAATCTATCAAAGGCGTGTGTTCTCACGATTTTTCTTTTTCGCTTCTTTCTCATTCTGCTGTTTAGTTTCTCTGTCTTCCGTAAATTTGTCATTTTCACCTATAATTTTCTTTGACAAAATGAAAATCGTTTGATCGATATTTCCACGGTTGTTTTTTCCAACAAGAAAATGAGTTCCTTGCAATTTTTTCCATGGGATTCTCCTTCGTTCATCCTCACCTTCATATCCTGGATCAACTTTTGACTAGTTATCTATACTCCCGCGGGATTCTCCGTGGGCATGTAAGTAAAGTATTTGACGAAGTCACTATGATTTCTCGACCCTACTAGTCCATAGTTGTTGTGAATATTATAGATCATTGAAAACTCCTAAGAAACCGCACCCATTAAAATCCTACTCATGTAGCGATTTCAGAAAAACATCTCTAAGATCAACCTCAACCGGGGAGATTCTGCAGATAAAACAAAACAAACATAATCTTGTACACTCAGAGTTTGTGAAGGAACATAATCACAAACTTATTCAAAAATATTAAATTATTGATTGATCCTACGTATATTTTCATCAATTCATCCTGCAACTCAGGCATAGATCTTGAACTGAAATCCTAGACACTAAAAACTAGATTGAGATTAAAGCCTCTGAACACATATGTATTGGTCGAAGAAAACAAAAGTGAATTTACAAACATTAATCGCGGTGGCACCCACCACTGTATGATATTCAGAGGTTGATGGATATTCAGTTGAAGTCATTGAAAAATAAATGGAAGTTGGATAACGCACTACTGTTTCTACAACTCCATGTATAAAATGACTGATGTTTCTACGACTCCATATATAAAATGAAGTGTGTGGAATGAAATCAATATGTGTTTTGTGTATCCTCTAATGTGTATCAGAGTGATGCTGTGAGTGCTTGTTGGTGTAGAGGTTGCATGGAAGGAATCAATATACCTCTATGGAATATGTAATTTTCAAAATGGCGATCTTAGTTATTTTCTGGTTTATTTGGTGTAAAGACAATCTTGTTCATAGTATCAAAGCTTGGACCTAGGTTCAATTCTTTTAGCTGCACTTCAGGGGTATTGGAGGAACCATCGCACCTTTATTGAATTTTTAATTTCCACCCACAAGATTTTAGATGCTAGTTTGGAACATTTACAAATAACTTCGAATTTTGATATAATAGAAAACATATTCAAGTTGCATTCATGAGTCATGAGGAGTGTGAAAAATGGAGCAGTTTTGAAGCGATCGTGAAGAGAGAGGTTTTTTAAAGACTTAGTGAGAGTTGTGGTGATTGTTGTTTTGAAATATGCATTGAAAGTGTGGCAAAGATTTTGCAGAAACTGTTTTTGCTGGTAATTGACGGAGCCTTTGTGGTGAAGGCTCGGTGGTCTATGTTGAGATTTTTTGAGAGATCCCACTATGTGCAAAGCCCACTGTGAAAATTGTGAGCCCTGAGCTGAATGCTGTTGTGTGAAAACAACGCGGTTGGTTGTAGTTGTTTTGTTCGAGTCTACCAACATCGGTTTATGGTATTACTAGCAACTAGCACCAGTTTGAAGTAACTGATTTGTAAATATCTGAAACTCTTGACGACCTGCATTGGGAATGAAAAATTGCCCACGGTGAAAAGGTTTTATTTTATCGTTTTAAAACATGAACAGAAATACTTTCCACGCCTTCCATCAAGTGAAAGCCACACTTCGTTGAGTGAAAAGGTTGAAAAAATTCAAGTGAAAAGTTTGGATTAACCGAAATGTAGGGTTGGTGTTGTATAAAATGTTATCTTGCTTTGGGATTTTTTATTTTATGGTGAAAAGAAAGTTAGTTTTTTTTAAAAAGGAAAAAGGTTATTGGTTCATGGTG
Organism: Pinus albicaulis; assembly: GCA_034641835.2. Lineage (NCBI taxonomy): Eukaryota > Viridiplantae > Streptophyta > Pinopsida > Pinales > Pinaceae > Pinus > Pinus albicaulis. The sequence goes on along the minus strand of CM076583.1, from coordinate 891,166,142 downwards.
TGCATTAAAAGAGTGATAGGTTTTTTAACTATTTTCTCTTTATTAGTGTGGTGAGAGTATTATTAAAAATAAAAGGGAGTTTTCTTTAAAAGTGAAGTTTAAGATAAGGAGGTTTTATTCTCCTTATTTATGGTGACTGTGGTAAAACATTAAGGATATTTTATGGTGATTATATTTAAGCATTTTTCTTCTTGAAATTAATTTAGGTTTTGTGAATTTGGGTGCACTTGGCTTTAGATCTTGTGGATTTGGTTGCATTTTGGCGAAAGATTTTTTATCGTCATGTCAAATTTTTTGGTTGACACTTATTTTAATGAATCCAAAAACCTTAATCGAAGAAATTATGTGAATTGGAAATTCAAGTTGCTGACTATTTTAAAGGGGTATAATTTGTGGTCCATTGAAAGTGTGGATTAGCCCAAACCCATTATTCCAACTTATGTTTGAGATTGGGAGGAACCTGAGACAAAAGAAATGGTATCGCTGCATATGTCCATAGACGAAAACATTATTCCTCACATGAGAGGTTACAAAACATCCAAGGAAATGTGGGATATTCTTAAAATTCTGTATGAAACAACAAATACAACCGGATCTTGTTTTTGAAGACTAAGAAATTATCTCTAAAAATGGAAGAATTTGAAAATATAGGAAACTTCATATATCTTGTCAAAGATTCAACTGATAAGTTAGGAGATATTGGTGAAAATGTGTTTAGTACTGACTTGGTCACCATCAAATTAAATGACCTAGTGCCAGATTATCAAATTTTTGTTTCAATTCTCTCAATTAGAGAGAATACCCCTACACTTGATGAATAGATAGGAATTCTTATATAAGAGTAGGAGATGATGAAGAGCTTTAATTTGGGCTCCAATACTTCATACTTGGAATTGGTAGCCAACATTAAACAACCATACACATGAATACCATGGGACAATAAGAAAGGAGGAAACTTTCAACCAAAACAAAAAGTTATGAGACAATCTAAGTTTCAAACTCATGATAAGAGAAATTATTATTTTCATTATTGATCAAAACCTTGTCACCACTCTAAATATTGCTATAAAATAAAATTTAATGAGCCCACACAAAGTAACAAAAGGCTTAATGGAAATTTTGGGGAAAAAGAAACCTTAATGAGTGATGGATTTAAAAATATTAAACTGTTTGTTTATGATGTTACATTGTCTATGGAAAATGATGATGTGAATTCTCGGTTCATCGATTATGGTGCATTACCACATATGAATTTTAATAAGTTTTGATGAATATTATGAAAACATTAATGGAACATATATTTATATAGGAAATAAAAAATCACTTAAAGTTGAAGGTTATGGAGTAACAGGTGTGAATTTTCCTATTGGAAAAGAGAGACAAATACATAATGTGATGTATGTTCCTAGTATCAAAATGAATTCAATTTTTGTTTTTACTATTGGTGATAAATATTTGAAGTTGGAATTTGTTAAATCACAGTGTGTTGTGAATGATATTCAAGATCACTACAAGGTTATTGCCATAGGTACTATAGTTAGAGGCTTTTAGAAGTTCGGTGTGACCAGGACATGTCATTAAGCGTTAGCATCTACAACAATGTCAACAATAGAATTATGGAATCAAAGGCATGGACATCTAAATCGCAATTATTTAATGTTACTTCATAAGAACACAATGATTGAAGGTATTTCTGTTATAAATAATGATCATGTTGAATGTGAAGCATGTGTACTTGGAAAGAACCATAGGGAGGAATTTCCTATATATAAGTAAAAAAGGTAGAAGGAAATAATTGAATTAGTTCATACTTATGTATGTGGACCTATGAAAACTAAATCTCCTGATGGAGTATGGTATTTTCTTATTTTTTTTATGATAGATCTATGTATACATGGGCTTATTTCATAACAAATAAGAGTGGTGGTTTTGAGAAATTTAAAGAGTTCAAGAGTCTGGCGGAAAAACAAACTGGAAAGTGCATAAAAATTTTCATATACAATATCAAGATAATTCAATCAATATTGGAAAAATAATGAGTTTCTATAGAAATCTACAATTCCACATACACCTCAGCAAAATGGAGTTGCTGAGAGGAAATACAAAATACTAGTACAATGCGCTCATAGAATTCTTCAAGGTAATAATATTTTTAATAGTTTTTCGGCTGAAGCCATTAATGTTGTTGTTTATTTGAAAATAGGAGTCCAACCTAAATTTTAGAGCTCAACACACCTTTTGAAGTTTTTTATGGGTATAAACCCAAAGTGATTCATCTAAGGGTCTTTGGCTGCAATGCATTTTCTCATATTCCAAAAGATGAAAGAATAAAAGTTTATGGAAAGTCAATTAAGTTCATATTTATCAGTTATTGTGATGATAAAAAAACATACAAGTTGTTTTACCCAGGTTGTCACAAATTTCTTGCATGTAGGGACATGGTATTTCATGAGAATGCAGATGAAGGTAATGAATGAATAATATTGGTTTATGGCATGATACTTATGATTATGTCAAAATAGATACAAGTGTAGAGCATGAACAGGAACAAGCACATGAATATATACAGGTTCAGGAGCAATGAACATTAAGTAGTCATGAAACTCCAAGAAGAGGAGAGGATACTATGCAAAGTAGAAATAAATATGAAAGCAATAGAATACCAAGAAGTTCATCACATCAAAGTGAGGTACCGATAAGTTATAAATATTATTCATTAATGTATCTTGTTATGAATGTTGTAGAACCTTCAATCTATGAGGAAGATAAAGCATATGAAGAATGGATGGATGCAATGAATGAAGAACATAACTCTATAATAAATAATGACACATAGGAATTAACAAATTTTCCTAAAAATAAAGTTCCCATAGGATGAAAATGGTTGTATAATTATAGGTTTAATTTTTACGGAAGTATTGATAAGTATAAGTCTAGATTGGTTGCAAAAGGTTATGAAAAAAAAACGGAATTAATTATGAAGATAATTTTTCACCTGTAGCTAAGTTGAAGAATATTAGAATTATGATTGCATTGTCTACAAAAGATATTTGGAAAATGCATCAATTTGATGTCAAATCTGCATTTTTGAATAGTGAGTTAAGAGAATAAGCTTATTTGGTCTAGCCTGAAGGTTTGTAAAAGAAGGAGAAGAACATGCAGTTTGCACGTTGAATAAATATTTATATGGTTTGAAACAAGCACCAAGAATTAGGAGAATTTTGAGGTATAAAATCATCCTCCTAAGTAGATTATAAACTAATAGAAGAAATAATAAAATAATAAATTACATTATCAAATTTTAGTGGGAAAACGAAATAAATACTTTTTCAACTCATATTTTCAAATTATCTCCCAAAGGGTTTGCTCAATTTTTGAGAGGGAACACTCGTTGGGTGAAGAATTTGATTCCTCATCCAAAGAATACCCAATGTGCATACATTCGATGGACCCTTCTATATGAAAAATAATAAATAGATTAAAAGTGTGATTGTAGTCACGTATTTTCATGTATTTCTCCTTTTTTTTTTGTAGCAATATTGATCGAAAGTATGCAACATGGGTACTCCTTGGATGAAGAATTAAATTTTTCATCCAACAAGTATTCCCACTCGAAATATGAGTAAAACCTTAGGGAGATAAGTTTAAAATACAAGTTGAAAAAAATAGTTTTACTATTTTATTATTTTCTAATATTTTTACCTTTTTATGGCAAACGTGGTGAATCATTCCCCATGGTTGATATCATCATATTGAATCTTATTGGTTCTTATAAAGTTTATTTTGGTTGTACATTTTTCTTAGGAGGCTCATTTTATACCTCAAAAGTTTTCTAATGATCTTGGTGTTAGGTCCCTATATTACTATTATAGTCCCTTATTGTTGTTAGTGTAACCCCGTTATTGTTATTTTTGTACCCTTGTAACCCCCATATTGTTATTATTGTGCCCTTACATTATTATTGTTAGGTCGACTATTATTACATTATGGCCCCAAGGAATCCTATATATAAAAAGGAGGTTTTTGTCACTTGTATCATTCAAGAATTGTTCATTTATGTAATGTATTATAGGTTGCCCCCTCGAAGTGGCTATTTTCTAAGGTGTTGATCTCTCTTTTATTTTATTTTCGGAGTTGGTTTCATAAAATTTGGTATCAGAGCTTTGGATTCTAGAGTTTTGCTGCTCCAAACAGGTTGTCCTAGAATTTTCGCTATAACATTTTTTCTGCGAAGGTTCAGAAGCTGAAATTTTTACAAAGCGAAGCCACAATTCTGAGGAATTTCTTGTAAAAATTTTAGACCTTGGTTCAAAATATTTTCAGAGATATTATATATAGAATTTAGGGATTTTTTAGGCTCCTGAATTTCACCTAAAACAGGTCACCGTTTAATTTGCGCTATAACTTTTGTTCAGAAGCTGAAATTTTTACAAAACGAAGATGAAATCCTATGGAACTTCCTGTAAAAATTCAGATCTTGGTTCACAACATTTTCAGAGTTATGATCTATAGAAGTCAGGGTTTTTTAAGGCTCCCTAATTTCATCTCAAATAGGTGACTATGGGAAAATCGTCATAACTCTCTCTTTGAGCAGCAGATTGGAATTGTGTAAAAAGTGGATGCAACTAAACGGACTATAGTTTCCTGTGTATTAATTTCAGAGCTGAATGAGGAAACAGTAACATGTGGCATGGCGTACAAGTTCTCTCTATTGAACGAGTCCATAATAGGTCATTGTGGGAGATTGGGCATAAATTTGTCTTGAAGAATCAAAATCAGGTAAGACTTGTGGAATTTGAAAGATGATTCATAGTGGTACTACGAGGCCAAATTTCAGATATTGAAGATCCAAAATCACAGAGATATTTCAATTTCAATATCGAGCTCCTCAAAAGAAAGAAAAAGGTGTGTATTTTTTTTCCGAAATGCATAAGTCTTGTTTGAAGTATAAATTTGAATTGATTCCAAGGGCATATTGTAGAATATATATCAGTATTTTGTTCTAAAATTCCACCAAAAAAGAATTCAACACCCATTAAGCCTTCATAAGGCTCTACTATGGCTCATGAATATGAATAAGTGCAACATGACATATCAAAATTACAAGAGCAAGTGCACCAAATTTCACTCTCGCAAAGAGCAACAAAAGCTGAAATTGATGTTTTGAAGAAAAGCATGTAAGCTACGATGGATGGTTTGAAGAATGGTATGGGAGAAAAAATGAAAGGTTTGAAGGAAGGTTTGTCAAAGTTGATACAAGAAATTATTCCTAATGGCGAGAAGATAGTAGACGAAGCTCATGATGAGAAAAAAATAAATGTTAATCATGATTTCATAAACTCTAATGTTGGAATGAAGAGCCAACATTCCAAATATGGATATGAGGAATTTTGATGGAAAGGATCTCGGAACATGGATACTACAAATGGAGCAATATTTTGATCTCAATAATGTGCACAACACAAAAAAGGTACGCATTTCAACTTTACATTTAGAACAAAATACATTTGTATGGTATCGATGGCTTTCCGCCCGTAAAAAAATGGTCACTGGGTCAATTTTTATGGAGGAAATGATATCACATTATGAGGATACAAATAGCAACACCTTCTTTAGTCAATTGATAAATCTCAAACAAACAGGTTCAGTGGTGGAGCACATTGAGGACTTCCAAAAATTGAATACAAGGGTAACTGATATTCCAGAGGAACACAAGATTGATTCCTTCACAGGGACTTTAAAGGATAACATCCAACATGAAGTTCATGTTTGGGAACTTGATTCATTGGAGAAGGTATTCAGGTTCGCAATAAAAATTGAATGTAAAATTATGGCGACAAGGAAGCCTACCACTCACATCTATTAACATGGAATTGTTGCTATTCCTAGATTTCCAAAACCTACAAGGTTGACACCACAACAAATGAAGAAAAAATAGAAAAAAGGACTTTGCTATAGTTGTGATAGAAAATACACTAAAGCTCATAAGTGTGTTGAGAAGAAATTATTTTACATATATTGTGAAGAGGAGGAATAAAATGAGCACGAAACTTCAAAACAAGAGGATATACACCAAGAACCAACACTAGAATAAGAAGAAATGAGTTGGACCATATCATGTAATGCATTTGCAAGAATTACCACTCCTCAAACTCTCAAGATAGAAGGACATATCAAGAAGAAAAAGGTAATAGTGATGGATGAAGTTTATTAGTAACTTTAGTTTTATTGTTAACAATATTTATTGAAAATGAAATTGTTTACTATACCCAACACTATTAGGTCAAGTATGATGGTTACAATTGGAGGAACTATAATTGCTCTAAGTACCATAATATGGGCTGAACATGGAAATATCATCAAATTAGAATGAAAACTGAAGATATTCAAAAAACATCATTTCAAACTCATGAGGGTCATTATGAATTTTTGGTCATACCTTTGGCCTTACCAATGCACCTTCTACATTTCAAGGGTTGATGAATTGAATTTTCAAACCCTTCCTTAGAAAATTTGTTCTATTATTTTTTTGATGATATACTAATCTACAACAGGACTTGGAAGGATCATGTTCAACATGTTGACAGGGTGCTCAAACTATTGGAGGAGAAAAAAATATATGCAAAAACATCCAAATGTTTCTCTGGAGTAAAAGAGGTGGAATATCTGGGTCATATTGTATCTCACGAGGGTGTTAAAGTAGACCCAAAAAACTTAAATTCTATTAAGGAATGGAAATTTCCCTCAACCATAAATCAGTTGTGCGGATTTCTCAGGTTAATAGGGTATTATAGCAAGTTTGTTAAGAATTATGGGAGAATATCAGCACCTCTAAAAACATTATTCAATAAAGATGCATTTTCATGGACTCCTGAAGAAACTAATTCCTTTGAACATCTTAAAAAGGTAATGTGCCTTGCACCAGTCTTTGCTACACCAGACTTCACACAAACCTTTACTATGGAATGTGATGCCTCAAGAAATAGAATTGGTGATTTTTTAATGCAGGAAGGAAGAAACATTGCTTTTGACATTAATCCAATCAAAGGAAAGTATTTACAAAAGGCTATTTATGAGAAGGAAATTTTGGCAATACTACATGCACTAAATAAATAGTGACCTTAACTAATGGGAAGACACTTCAAGGTAAAAACTGATCATGATTATCTTAAACACTTTTTGGAACAAAGACTATATTTAGAAGAGTAGAAAAAATGGGTCACAAAGATGTTGGGTTATTACTTTGAAATCATCTACAAAAAAGGGAAGCTAAATTTCGTTGCAGATGCACTCTATGGAAAGGATGAAGAGGTGGAAGAATTTCTTTGTGCCATTTCTATTATCCAACCACATTGGATAACTGAAGCAAGGGATGAATGGAATAAGGAAGAAGAAGTGTCGACACTCATTCAAAACTTGTAGAAATATCCTTGTACATCTGATACATTTAGTTGGAAAAATTATTCCTTATGGTACAACGATCGCTTATATATTTGCAAGAATTCCCAACTAAAACAAAAGATTCTTTTGGAATTGCACACTTCTCCTTTAGGAAGACTGTCGAGATTTTTAAAAACTTACCACAGGGCGAGGAAATATTTTTTTTGGGATGGCCTTAAATCTGATATTCAAAATGTTGTGGCCGAATTTTTGGTTTGCCAAAAAAACAAAGTTCAGATAATTAAGACCCCAGGTCTTCTACAACCTTTATCCATTCCAAATCAACAATGGAAGGATATTTCAATGAATTTTATCACAGTTTTACCTAAGTCCAAAGGAAAGAGTGTCATCATGGTGGTAGTTGATAGACTTACCAAGTATGCACACTTTTTTGCATTATTTCATCCATTTAAAGAAAGTACAGCTGCTACTGCATTTATGGAAACAATTCAAAAGCTACATGGAAACCCAAAGATTATTGTAAGAGACAGAGATCCCATTTTTACAGGAACTTTTTGGATGGAATTATTTTCTTGTTTGGGTACTCAACTAGCTCATAGCTCATCTTATCATCCTCAATATGATGGTCAAACTACTATAGTGAATAAATTTTTGGAAGGATACCTTCGTTGTTTTTTATCTGATAAGCAAGCACAATGGGTCAAGTTGTCACCTCTCGCTGAATGGTGGTATAACACTTCCTTCCATACTGCAGCAAAAATGACCCAATTTATGGCACTTTATGTATATCATCCACCATCCATCACATCTTCTTTAAGGGAAAATTCTAGGGTTCAAGCAGTGGAAGATCACATCAAGCATCAACAAGAAGTTCTCCAACTCTTAAAGGATAACCTAAATTTGGCACAAAATCGAATGAAAAACTAGGTAGATCAACATCGCAGTGAGAGATATTCTGATGTAGGATACTGGGTATTTTTACAACTACAACCATACAAACAAATGTCCCTTAAGCAAGATAAGAAGGATAATGAATTTTCGCCAAAGTACTATGGTCCTTACAAGGCGTTGCAAAAGATTGGTACTATGACATACAAATTGGAGCTTCCTGCTTATTCGCGAGTGCATCTAGTTTTCCATGTTTCATGCTTAAACAAGGTTATCTTGGACATATTTCTAGTTCAAACAATATTTCCAGAACTTTATGAGGAAGGAAAAACCATATTGGAACCTAAAGCAGTCACGGAAACAAGAACTCGACAACTACCAAATCGATCAATATCAGAGTATCTCATCAAATGGAAGAACTTACCAACTAAATATTCTACATGGGAGGATGATAATTTTATATGGAAGCACCCGAAGCTACTCAAGCGTTGAGGAAAACACTTTTTTGAAGGAGAGGAGCATGTTAGGTCCCTATATTACTAGTATAGTCCCTTATTGTTATTAGTGTAACCCCCTTATTGTTATTGTCGTACCTCTATAACCCCCATATTATTATTATTGTGCCCTTACATTATTATTATTAGGTTGAATAGGATTACATTGTGGCCCCATGGACTCCTATATATAGAAAGGAGGTTTCCGTCATTTGTATCATCCAAGAATTTTTCATTTAGGTAATGTATTGGAGGTTTCCCCCTCGAAGTGGTTGATTTCTAAGTCATTGATCTCTCTTTTCTTCTGTTTTTGGAGTTGGTTTCATAGCACTTGGTATGTGAAAATGGATTCTTTATTTTATAAGAATAAAAATTGATCCTAACTTGTCCATCAAAGAATATGAATATGGGAATGTTTCTTTGATATTTGTATATTTTAATGATCTTACCATAACAGGTAAAGCATCCAATTTGAATCAAGAAATTAAAACACAGTTTTCATAGGTATTTGAGAAGACAGATCTTCGTGAGTTGAATTTTTGTTTAGGTTTGTAAGTTTGGAGGGATGCTGGCAAGACACTAATCAAACAAAGAAAATTTAGAAGGGAAATCCTTAAGATGTTAAATATCATTAAATGAAAGGCAATATATACTCCTTTAGAACAAATTGTCAAATTGTACAATGATGATGGAAATAAAGAGGTGAATGGCACCATGTATCATCAATTGGTGGCAAGTTTGAACTACCTCACCACTACCAGACCAGAAATAGCATATTCTGTTAGCACACTTATTTAGTTCATGGTTAAGCTTTGTCAAAACCACTAGAAAGAAACAAAGAAAGTACTTCCATATCTAAAAGGAACACTTAATTTTCATATTATGTATTCTAATGAATTTGATGTTGAGTTGGAAAGTTGTTCTGATTAATACTAGGCTAGAAATCTAGATGAAATGAAATATACTATGGGATACATGTTCAATATAGGCTCAGGGCCAATATCATGGAGCAGTAAGAAACAACAAATTGTTTCCTTGTCATCCACTGAATCTAAGTATAAATAATTATGCAATTCTTCCTCTAAGGAAATATGGCTTATAAGTATATTTAAAGATGTTGGAGAAACACAAAAAGCTCCGACAGTAATGATATGTGACAATAAATGCACTATCAAACTGGAAAAAAATCTTATATATCATGCAAATACAAAGAATATAGAAACACAACATCATTTTCTAAGAAAAAAAATGCAATCGAAATAAATTGAATTATCATATTGTAATACAAGTGAAAATGTGGCTGACATATTCACCAAGCCTCTTGGAAAAGCTAAACTTTAAATTTGTAGAAGTAAGTTGCGTGTTGTAGTAAATCCGAATTATGTGGTACGCATGGATGAGACTTAGACCAACAGGAAAGTCAAAATTTATGTTGTTATTAAGGGGAGGTTTCAGAACATTAATCACAATGATGATGATAATTGTATGATAGTCGGTGGTAGATTGATAGTTGGAAAAGTCAGTGAAAAATAAATAAAGTCTGCGAAATCACTATAGTTTCTACGGCTCCATGTATAAATTCAAGTGTGTGGAATGAAATATGTTAGGGTCCTATAATAATAGGGATCATAATTTTGAATGGAATTTTTATTAAAGCTTGTAATATGGCACACACTTTTGCCTTTTACAAAGGTTTTTCCATATTAAACAATGAGAAGAGCGCATGCCCTAAAAAGAGAAATCAAAGGACCAAAAGGAAGAAAAATATAAAGAATGAACCTCACAAAATCAAGCTGCTCAATCTTGATTCATTCATGTTTTAAATTTCATGCTGGTAGTTAGCGAAAAAAGATTTGGCCAAATTGTTTAATCTTGGTAGATCGGTAGTTAGCTAGAGAATAAAAAGAGCTCATTAGTTTAATGGGAGCCTTTGGAATATACAAGGTTAGCAATTAGATAGTCCTCTTTTCGAAGGAGAGACCAAAGGGTCAAAAAATTCCATCTACTATTTGATTCAGTTAAAAGAGCAAAATTCTTCTGATTAAGTGTGATGGAGAGCCAAATCTCATTGCCTTCATTATTTTTCATTTTCCCTCTCCATTACCTTTTCATTTTACCTTTTTTATGAAACTCCCATGCTCTAAAATCCCTTCTTAAACCCTTTCCCCCTCACTAAAAACCTATCCCCTTTACTCATTCCCCTTTACTTTTTATTAAAAACAATGTAAAACCCATTTTTTACATTGTTTTTAAATAAATTTTCCTCTCCCGGGTCCCACTATAAATAAACTATGTTTATCAGACCCTGACCCTTATTTCATTTAAATCCTAACTCGCACTATATTAAATCCTATGCTTTAATATACCTCCCCCCCCCTTTAATATTTCCTCAGGCCCTACCTCACATCACTGCCCGTTATATTAAAACCCCGTGGTGTATATTAAAACTCCATTTCATTTAAAATCCTAGCCCCACCGTTCAAAACCTACCCACTATCACTCCATCACCTGACCATTTTCAAATCTTCCCCAGATGATCCAACATGTCCCACAAATTTTTGCAACCCAAGGCCACTGATGTTTAAAACCTTCGAGGGGTTGCGAAATGGGCGGTTTCGAAACTCTCCCGACTACCACACATCACCCCTCTGATTCATTGCATCTCCTCAAACAAAACCATAAACCATTCTTGTATCGCACGATAAACCATGAAACCACCTCCTCGCATATAATAAAATAACCTGCCCACTGCACCTGTGTGACAAGCCTATTTACCCTACACCGTGTGATAGGCCACAATTGCTCACTTCCTTGCAGACCTCTGTTTTAAATTAAAAATTGTTTTGATTTTGCAGGCGATCTGCACACCAAGAGATAGGATAAACAATTTGCAATGCCAACTCCAAAAAAATGTTTAATCCAGACTCTCTGGATTTCGGATTAAAGCCTTTCTTCTACAGAGGATTAGGAGCGGAAGAATAAACTAAAGAAGAAATGGATCAGGATTATTAAGGATCATACAATTACTCCAAATACGACAAGTTTTATTCAATGTAAATGACAAAGTAAGGTAAAAGGAGAGTTTCTTGTGACAGTAAAAGGTAAAAGAAGTGAAACAGAACAGTCACGGGTTAAAGATAAAAAAACTGAGTTAAAAGGACAGAGTTAAGGAAAAGGAAAATAAAGAGGTGAAAGAAGAATTTCAATGACAACAGAGGCAGTAAAGAGATTATATAGATACAGACAATTTAAAGTGTAATGGAAAAATGAGAAAGAAAATTAATGAGGAAGACAAATCCAAATGACAAGATCACTCAGCATTAACCTCTTCCCAATCACATTGGCCACATCCAGCTTAATTTTGGTTTAATAAAATCTACCACAACTAATATTTCGGTCAGATATATTTTAGGATCAAATTTAGACGTTATTGTAAAAGTTAATGTTAGAGGCATGTTAGTCAAAGATATTTTAAAGTTAGCTCAGCAGTTAATTTGAAATTTATTATTGCAATAATTCTGTCAGAGATATATTTGGCTTGGGCCTTGCATGGTCACAAAAGTTAGAATTTCATTTGCTCTGTAATAAATACAGTGTGTCACCCTAGATTAGGGAAACCACTTCAGTCATAGTTAAATACTGCATGTATTCTTCATTATCAGTGTTGGTTGCTAGGTTGGGTTTTTCTTAGACTTTGAGTTGTAAAGATAATTTATTTGGAGCACGTTAACTATTTTTGAGGTGGACATCAGTAATACAAGCACTTTCACAATATCCTTGAGCTATGTTAATGGTGATGTTCTCCCTCTTTTGTTAATGTTTCTCGTTTGTTTTATCCATACTTTACATCAATCACCCTAATAGCAGAAACAAAAATTTTAGATTAAGATATGCTGCATGTGCACCTTAATTATGTCTGTCACTATTATCTTAATTTTTTCCTCTGCAAAGTTTAACTAAATAATTCTTAACTACTCTTTAGTTTCACGTAGTTATTATCTTGACATTTCCTTTTGAAGTTTAACTAAATAATTCTTAACTTCTCTTTAGTTTCTTTGAAACTGTTATCTTGAGGTCTTTCTTATGAAGTTGAGTTAAAGAATTTTTAACTTCTCTTTACCTCCACTGAACTGTTATCTTGAATGTTTTCCTCTAAAGAATTGAATGCGGAATTCATAGACTGTCTTCTCAGCTTTTATGTTGAAGTATAGTTAAATAATTCTTAACTGATATTTAGCTTTACTAAACTCACTATCATCTCATATTCATCTTCCCACAGAGATCCATTTGATATAGTTATATTTCCCTATGAAAACCCTTGAAAATTTGATGTACAATTTAACCCTTTTACGACTCCATAGCCCAATGGATTAAGCTTCCCACATTCTATCTATCCAACCAAACAAACAATCAAACAAACAATCGAAAAAACAACCCCAAGCTTCATAACTAGCCTAAAAATTAGAAGATATAATCATAAAGCCAAATCAGTTAATCATAAACATAGAGAGAGCCCTCCCTCAGCCTAGGAAGGCTAGGTCCTGGACTCCAAAGTGGTTTTATGTGTTTTCCTCCTACTTGTTCTTGCCAATCATTCAAATTATAGGGAGCTAACATAATGGCAACCATACTAGGGAATTATTTAGAAAACCTAAGATTATCAAAGCTCAATCAAGAACCCTGTCAAAATATTGTGTGAATTAAGTATTTTTCTTCACAGATTGGTTTGTCTTAAAGCTATTATAAAAAATTCAACCTCTCTGAACCTTGGTTCTAAGTTCTGGCTTCTTGAAGAATCTGTACTAGATCCCATCCTGACCTAAACCCTCCTGCAATAGTTGACAATCAAGAGAAAATCCTGCGGGAAACTCCTAGATCTTAGAGTTCAACTATTAGAAAGCCTATTCATAAGGCAAGTTCCCTCCCTAAAAACCTTAAAAACTTGCAGGATATCCAATTTGACTCATACTTTGAACAAATCTTGTAAAGGACTAAATCCTAGAATTGGATAACCTAGATAGTCTTGGACCCATCCATCTTACAGAAGATTCCTATTGTAGTAGCCTTTACCCCCACTCATACACCCACTGTTCACCTCCATCCATTCAACCCTCCACTTGTTAACCCCCCTTATTTTCCCCAACCACTAGCCATAGAAGCCTGATAAGCCCCATTAGGCCGATCCTTGCCTTTAGTGACTCTATCACAGGACTATTAGTCCCAAATCACCCTATTTGATAAAATTAGTTCTACAACTTCTTAACAACATGTGGATAGAATGGATGACTATTTTGATATACAATAGATAAATGATGAAACTATTAAGTTAAGAATGTTTTCCCAAATCTTAGGCGAAGAAGCAAGAAACTGGTTTAAAGGCGTAACCCCTAATAGTATACGTGACATCCCTGATTTTCACTAACTATTCCTAAATAAATGGGAAGTCAAGAAAAATCCTCTCCAAATATTGTCAGAATATGAAAACATCAAGAGAAACATAGGAGAAAGTGTCCAATATTACTGCGCTAGGTTCAATAGTGTATATACCTCCCTACCTCCTCACATGAAACCCCCAAAAGGTCTAGCCCTAATGAAATTTCCATATGGGTTTGACCCAGAGATGGCTTAGCAACTAAAAGAAAGATACCATCCTACATTAGAAGATATGCATAGGGGTGTGGTGAGTGGGGAAGCAAACTTGATTACCAAAAGGGCCAGAATGAAAAGCGAAAAGGGAGCCACATATAGGGAAGAAGCTATAGCCTCCACATCTGACACTAAGATTGATAACCTTTTTAGAACCATGGAGAAGATGATGGAGAGAATCAGCCTCAATGAGAGAGTTTTTCTTAGAGAAAACCAAGCAACTCCTCAGAATAGAAACCAGAACAAAAACAAAAAATTTAGGAGAAACCCCCCTCAAATAAGATAGATGGAAAAAAGAGGACCTGACCAGAAAATCAGGCATCCTTTCCAAGAAAACTATGTTGATGAGGATGAGCGGGTGATTGAAGATCTAGAAGAAAGACAAATTAATCTAATGGGAGTTAATAATGAGGATACTATTTTCCTCACTGAGGAAGAGCAAGACATATTTACCTCAACTCAAATTGAAGAAGAATGACAAGAATATGAGGAATATAAACAAGGATTCGAAAATTCTATCATGGAGGTGCATAGAAAGTGTGACCTTAGGAGCAAGAAAGCTCAAGACATTCCCAAGAGAAAGAATTCTGAAAATTCTGCTAGAAACACCCCAGAAACTCATCCTAAAAAGACAGTAGAAAGTTCAAATCAAATGGTTAAAATTTCTGATAAAAATAAAAACAAAACCAGTCTAGAAAGGACCACTAGAAAATCAACTATAAATCCTAACAAAACTGATTCAACTAGTATCCCTAACGTAAATCAATAATCTAAAGTTGTTGCAAAACTAATGTCTAATAAAACTTATTTAACTCTGCCAAAGACACAAATTCCATTTAGTATTGAGAATGAAATTGCCAAGATAAATACTTCCATACCTCTCACTGAATTAATTGGCCAAGATGTATATAGATCCCATGTTTTGAAAGCACTAAACATAGGAGAAAATATTGATACTGTGAATTTTAATGATGACAAACCTGAAATTTTGTTTGGACCTGAAGTAGAAGGTAAATTTCAGGAGGGAGGTGTGCCCCCATTTTATGTCAGTTTGAATATTCATGATAAAATCCTCCATAGTGCCATGTTAGAGTTAGGATCATATCATAACTTCATGACAAAGGTAATTATGGAGAAACTAGGCCTTGAGATAACTAGACCATACAAAGACTTGTACTCTTTTGACTCCAATAGAGTTAAATGTCTAGGCTTGATCAAAGACCTCTACATTACTTTAGAACAAATACCAGCCAAAAGCCTAGTAATAGATATTGTGGTGGCTAAAACTCCCCCTAAATATGGCATGCTTCTATCACACTCATGGGGAGCCAAGCTTCAAGGCACCATCCAAATGGATATGGCGTATTGTTAAGGAGGTAAATCCCCTCTGCGGACAGAGGCGATCCCTACTAGCCCAGCAGGGGTCTAGCAACAATCAAACAATGTTACGATGCAAGTTTCTAGTTACGAATGAAAAGACTAAGATGGAAGCCTACCTGGAATCCAATGCTATGATCTGAAGAAGAAGCGTCCCCGTTCTTCAGCCTCGGCAGATCACAATCCCTCCACGATCTCCGCGGATGAACACCTGCACATGGAAGAAACAAACATATACAAGCATAAAATCCGGCATACGTAACTAAACATCAGTCAGAAAGGATATTACTCATATTAACATGATGGAAAATAGAGTGGAACCATAATCGTAATCATCTATTAAATAACAAACAAAGAGAGATTACAACCAAGTTCTGACATCGTGGTCTCCTTCGGATGGGTCTCCAATCGTTCACGTCTCGCAAAGCTCGCCAGGGAAAGGGCAAACCTCTCCTGAGTCTCTCGACAATAATCTCCTTACTTGAGTCGGCCTTAAGGGGAAAAGAGGGCTCTTTACAGCACAAAGGCTCTTGGGAATATGGAGATTCAAATCTTAGGCACTTCCAGACTAGCTTGCCATGGAATTGAGCAGGCTTTTATAGATGGGGAAGGAGGGAGTTGGGATGCCTATTATTATGGGATTGGCCCTATCAACAAGGTAGGTTCCATGGGAGGTGGCAAAACCACTTCCCCTCCATAGAACTTCCGCAGCCAAACCTCCCAACCCAAGATAGGCAATGGTTTCTGAGTTTGTTGGAACTCAACTTCCGCCATATTTATTTAAAAAACAGTCCTTAAATTGGGTGGCATGACTACTTCTCTGTGACAGAGCGCCAGCTGGCGCGACCTCTTTGCAGGATTTTCCCCATTGGCGCGAGTACTGAACTGTATGCCCGCGCCAATGCAAAAAGAGATTTTTTTCATGATTTTTGCAAGGAGATGTCTTAAGGGAAATTAAAGCTCATGCTTAGAGGAATGCTTTGATGATGGTTTCAAGGCATGACAATGTTCACAGGTCACAAAATGGGTCCTCCATTGTGCGGGACGGGGAATGGAAGGGACGGTGACAAATTACTGTGTAACAGATGCCCCCTAAAGTGTGAGGCCCGAGAGAGAGAGGGGTGAAATGCTTTACGAGAACACGTTCAACTGAAGGCCCGCCGTCGGAAAACCTACGCAGAAAGATACAAGTGATATCTCAAGTACATGATGTATATGTGGTATGGACGCAGCCATCCGAAACAGAGTATGCTATAATCCGGATCCAGGGTATGGGCGCAGCCATCCAACTAGGATCAAACAAATAGACTCAGGTATGGTCGCAGCCATCCAATCAGTGAGTCATGTACATAATGATAATAATCCACAATCGCAGCCTGGATTACGACAGACACAATCCAGGGTCTTGCGCTCCATCTCGACCCAACAAAGTACAAGTTCAAGCATGTGAATATGTGAGCTGAAGTCGAACATGCAAGAACATCGTCGGATTACCAGCCAATGATGAAAGTTGTTAACCGACGCGAGAGAAACCACCAATAATGACAATGGTTCTCAAGGTACTACAGGTACAATCTACGGCGTGCGAATAAATGAGTTGACGTCGAACACCCGCAGAATCACTCGATCGGAGGTCAATGATGTAAACCTCGCGTCGAATGCGACGAACCTGCCATTGAGGCATGCAGGCTCCAAGGTACCATAAGGAGTCTCTAGACCAACTTCCTGGATAATGAGCTGAAGTCGACAGGAAGTGACCTTGATCGAAGGTGGGCCATAATGTTTCCCACATCATCGACACGAGACAAAGGAACATGATGTTTTTGTTGTGAATCAAGATCGTATGAGAAACAGAGGAAGGTTGATATTTGCAGAGGCCAACTTCTCTTGAACATATAAACGACACGACAGTGGACTTGGCAGTATTTGACATCAACGGATCAGAGGTCATGGTGACGAGGCAATGAACAGATGAGAGGTCAAAAGAGATTACCCAAACCCATGGAGGCAAAGTGAAGCAACGAGATGAGATGTCCCCAACCCGACACGAATGCGGACAAGTGCCATGTTCAAGAGCGACATACTGCCGACGACAACGACGATGGTTCCATTTTTCCCCCACCATTTCTGGCGAGTACCCCAATTATTTTTGATAACCAGCTTGAAGGGGATAGCATATGCTTGTGATATAAGTCCGCCCTTCGGGCGAATCCATCCTAGTGCATTTAACGAGTCCTAGGAAGGAGAAACTCGGAGAACGTCATTTCGACTAAATCCGATGTCATCAAGTTTTAACGAGTCTGACAAAGGAAGAACTCGGCGTCTTTTCATGTTTAGAGAGTTTGAAAAGACAGCTGAAAAGAAAACTCCACAGGTCCCTTTTCGTAAATAGTTCCCCAGATCCGAAAAGGTAGAAAACAATATCCGGGAAAACCTCCTAGTCGCGATAGGCTAGGGTATTCCTTTTTCGTAATCAATCCATCCCGGCCCGAAAAAGGGTTAAACTTATACTGGGTGGATGTCGATTCGTGTCCATTTTAACGAGATCGAAACGATAAGGGCCTCGGCGATCTTTTCATATTTAGAGAGTCGGAAAAGAGCTGAAAGATGACTCCAGAGTGACTTTTTCGTGTATTTACCGAGTCCGAAAAAGTATAAAATACAACTCGTTTCCATCTTTTAAGTCGCCAAAACCTGCTGCTGCACATACCAAGCAAGCGTAAAATCCATTTTCGACATAACACATGCAAATATTTGATAAAAATAACTTTTAAAACTCATTTAACGTCGAAAAAGTCATAAATATGTCAAATTGGTAAAAATAAAATTACTTTTACTATTTACCTTGGTGAAAAGCAACAGTGGTCCATTTGGAGCAGAAACTTCTGACGGTGATTGCGACAAATCCAGTTGACCATTCAGCTTCTCGTCTGTCACAGGTAAGAGGCGCTCCTTTGCTCTTTATTTTCATTCATTTTTTAATAATTTTCCCTTGAAAATCAGTTCTATGTGGCCACTTTTAAAATTTTAGGGCTGCGCCCATTGGCGCGGGTATCGGGCACGGACCCGCGCCAATGAGCTCTTTTATACAAAGGGCTCGCGCCATGTGGCGCGACTGTTCACAAAATAGCCGCGCCAGCGGCCGAACCTAAAAATCCGCCCAAAATTTCGACATTTAGACCAAATTGCATGGAATTTGAGGCTCATCAGAGATCTAACTAAGGGTTTTTGACCATATGAATGCAGGTAATCACTCAAAATGGCAATTGAATGGAAAGAACGAGAGCATGGAGAAGAGGATGAACAAGCCATGCAAATCCAAGCTTGCATGAATGCACTTAGAAACTGTGGGTTGAAAAATTTCTTCCTCACACCTTGTTTACGAGCTCAGCCCGAGCTCCTCCAGTATTTAATCAGTATCTGGGACGAACATGAACAGGTGTTCAGGTTACGAGACCAGGTATTAGAGCTGGAGGTTACCGATGTTTATTTTATCACTGGATTGTCCCGCAGAGGTCCAATCCCTGTATTGACTGGAAGCATACCATCTGGGGAGAAGATGGAAGAAGTGATGGCACGGGTGTGCCGAGGGGCACAAACAGGATCAGGAAGCAAGAAGGTGGATATCCACACTATCCCTGATCTGGCATTGAGAGTGGTTCTCCATACCATCACGCGGGCTACTGGGTCGCAGGCTCCGCACGAGGCCACAAAGGCCCAACTCCTGCTGGCCTCAGAATGCATGGGTCCCTTACTGTTCAACTGGGCAGCAGCAGTAACAATCAACATGAAAAGGCAGCTCACAAAATGCAAACAGGGAAAAATGAAACAGTTCGGTTATGGTTCTATCTTGGTATCGTTCATTCTGGAATGCTTACCAATCTTCCAGGGCCAAGGGGCCGCAGTGGCAGATCCGATACCACGAGAGCCAAGAATGGCTCGCTGGGCAGCATTGATGCCCAGATCTGGAGGTGGCCAACAGATGTCCTGGAGGCCAGAGTTTTTTAGGTGGTTACGGTGCCAGCTGATTGTCGTGGAAGACTGGCCCTATGCAGGAACTGACTTTACTGGGGACCCAGATCTCCCACTACCAGAAGGAGATGACTGGGACGAGGAGCTGGGTAAGACCTCATATTTTTTATTTTATGTTTATATGTTTTTTTGTTAATACACATTCGTCTTAACACAATTATATATGCATGCAGATGTAGGACCTGAGAGACCAGCCGGGATGTCTCCAATCTCCCGGAGGACACGGCTGCCCACAGGTTTCGGGGGAGGGCTGGGAGAGGGAAGGGCGTCCCGGGAACCTCGAGGGGATTGCCCGAGATCCCGAGACTATGCTCGAGCCCAGCGAGACGTCTGCAGGTAGCATACCGGCGCCACACGGTGGGGGTTCCGAGTCGGATCCAGAATCTGAGGCGGTCCTACTAGCCCCGGCGGTCTAACAATCGACAATGTTACGATACACGAAGGTTCCTAGTTACGAATGAAAAGACTAGATGAGGAAGCCTGCTGTGGAATCCCGTCTGCTGATGCGAAGAAGAAAGCGTCCCCGTTCTTCGACCTCGGCCAGAGATCACAATCCTCACAATCTCCGCGGATGAACCCTGCGCATGGAAGAAACAAACAAATACAAGCATAAAATCCAGCATATGCAACTAAATATCAGTCAGAAAGGATACTACTCATATTAACATAATCGAAAACAGAGTGGAACCATAATCGTAATCATTCATTAAATAACAATCGAAAGAGATTACAACCAATGTTCTGACGTCGTGGTCTCCTTCGGATGGGTCTCCAGTCGTTCACGTCTCGCAAAGCTCGCCAGGGAAAGGGCAAAACTCTCCAGAGTCTCTCGACGATAGTCTCCTTACTTGAGTCGGCCTTAAGGGAAGAAAGAGGGCTCTTACAACACAAAGGCTCTTGGGAATTTGGAGATTCAAAGCTTAGGCACTTCCAGACTAGCTTGCCATGGAATTGAGCAGGCTTTTATAGATGGGGAAGGAGGGAGTTGGGATCCCTATTATTATGGGATTGGCCCTATCAACAAGGAAGGTTCCATGGGAGGTGGCAAAACCACTTCCCCTCCATAGAACTTCCGCATCCAAACCTCCCAACCCAAGATAGGCAATGGTTTCTGAGTTTGTTGGAACTCAACTTCCGCCATCTTTATTTAAAAAACAGTCCTTAAATTGGGTGGCGCGACTACTGCTCTGTGACAGAGCGCCAGCTAGTGCGACCTCTTTGCAGGATTTTCCCCATTGGCGCGAGTACTGAACTGTATGCCCGCGCCAATGCAAAAAGAGATGTTTTTCATGATTTTTGCAAGGAGATGTCTTAAGGGAAATTAAAGCTCATGCTTAGAGGAATGCTTTGATGATGGTTTCAAGGTATGACAACGTTCACAGGTCACAAAATGGGTCCTCCATTGTGCGGGACGGGGAATGGTAGGGACTGTGACAAATTACTGTGTAACACCTATGCTACCATATCAACATTTTGTCAACCAAGAAGATTGTATAGGGAAACTCATATTAAATACTACTCGGTCCACTCAGACCTTGATTCATTCATCCTTTACAAAGATGAAAATATTAATGAACAATTAGCAGTTAATGAACAAGTGGAAATTACTGGACAAATAGCTAAAAAATAAGAAGAAAAGGAAGAACAGTCACACCAAATAAAAAATGAACAACAAAAGTTTGAACCTGAACCTCCGTGGAGCATGAGCTTTGATGGTTCTTATGGTAAAATTGGATCAGGAGAAGGTGTTTGGGTACACACCGCTAAGAATAACCATGCAGAGGGTCACTTTTACAAACTGAACTTTCAGTGTACAAATAATATAGCAGAATATGAGGCACTCCTTATGGGGCTACAATTACTGAAGAAATTAGAGGCCAAAAGGATCTCTGTCCATGGGGATTCTAAGCTAGTCATTAGAAATATTAAGGGAGAATATTAAGCTAAACATCCTAGACTAAGAGCATACAGGAATGCTTCCCTTGACCTCCTAAAAACATCCAAAGAATATGACCTTGCCCCTATCCCAAAAAATCAAAATATCCTTGAGAATGGACTACGATTTGAAGCCAACACTTGTCAACTAGCTCATACTAACAAAAAATACATAGTACAAGTCAAATACAGACCAACAGTCCCTGATAATATAAGATATTGGCAAGTTTTTGAAGGTGACCAATAGATTGAAGAATTCCTACAGTCCAGAAATGAGTTTGAAATTCCAGATTCAGAATTAGATCATGAAGAGGATTTCTCTATTGAGGAACAAACATACAAGGAGGAGTCCCATCATAATGCTGATATAAATCTGTTAGCAAATAAAGAGCAACATATGATAGAAAAGTGTGAAGATCCAGAAAAAGAAGAGTTTGAAGTGCTGCAATTCAGAGATAATACCCTGCCAAGAGGACATGTCCCTCTAGAAGAAATTTTTCATTTTAATGAAGTCACTAGAAAATGGAATCCACTGGAAAAAATGTAGAGGAGTGCAATCTGGGTAGTGAGAAAGAACCCAAGATGGTAAAAATATCAAAAACATTGTCAGCACCTATAAAATAGAAATGCATTTAGTTATTCAAATAATTTACTAATGTGTTTGCCTAGAGTTATGAATACTTGAAGTCTTATGATGCTGATATCATCCAGCACAAAATTCCACTCCAAGAAATCCATAAGCCCTTTAAACAGAAATTGTGTAGAATAAATCTTGTTCAAATTCCACTAGTTGAGAACGAGATAAAAAAAATGTACGATGTTGGGATGATAGTCCCACTCAGGCACTTAGAATGGGTCTCAAATCTTGTATCTTTGAAGAAGAAGACAAGAGATATTAGTCTCTGTATTGACTTTAGAAATCTCAATAAATCATCCCTGAAGGATAACTACCCTTTACCAAATATGGACCACATATTGCAAAGGGTTGTAGGCTCCAAAAGGATCTCTCTTCTTGATGGTTTTTCAGGGTACAATCAGGTGTTGTTACATTCAGATGATCACCACAAAACAACTTATACTACACTTGGGAGCACCTTTATGTATGTAAAAATGCCTTTTGGGTTAATGAATGCTAGAGCCACCTTTCAGAGAGAAATGGATATTTCTTTCTCAGAAGAAATAGCTTTCTTCATTGTAATGTATCTTTATGATATCACAATGTATTAAAAAACTGATGAAGAACATCTAGCTCATTTGAGAAAGTTCTTTTAGAAATGTAGAAAGTAGGGTCTATCTCTAAATCCCAAGAAATCATTATTTGGCCTTCACGAAGGAAATCTTTT
The DNA here is from genome assembly GCA_034641835.2 of Pinus albicaulis. Classification (NCBI taxonomy): domain Eukaryota; kingdom Viridiplantae; phylum Streptophyta; class Pinopsida; order Pinales; family Pinaceae; genus Pinus; species Pinus albicaulis. The sequence goes on along the minus strand of CM076583.1, from coordinate 891,143,026 downwards.
AGGCCAAATCATATCTGAAGAAGGGATCAATATTGACCAAAATAGGATTGAGGGAATATTGCAAATCATTCACCCAATAAATATCAAAGAGCTTCAATTTTTCATTGGAAAGATAATATTTTAAAGAAGGTTTATACCAAACCTTTCAGAACTCCTGAGGAACATCACCAACATGCTCAAAAGAGAGTTAGGAGTCAAGTGGACCAAAGAAGAAAAGAAGTATTCTGACTTACTTAAGAAAGCACTTACACAAATTCTAGTTCTAATTAGCCCTGACTTCACCAAACACTTCTTTATATTTTCCTTTGCATCAGACCTCATAGTTGTTGATGTATTATTGCAGGAAAATACAGAAGGACAAGAGCAACCTAGAGCATTCTTCAACCTAGCTTTAAGAGATGCACCTTTGAAATATAATATCATATAAAAACAAGCTTTTTCCTTAATCAAAGCACTAAATGATTTCAGAGTCTACATTCTGCATTCACACATCATTGCATTTGTTCCCAATACAGTGGTTAAAGACATCCTAACACAAGATCCTGATGGAAAAAGAGGAAAATGGATTGTTGTCATCTTGGAGTATGATCTAGAAATCAAACCCACCAAATTAATCAAAGGACAAGGATTGGCTAAACTAATGGCTGAAACAAATTTTCAAGCACTAGACATGAATATGATTCACTCACTGGATGAACAAGAGGAACTCGTGACTCCACCTATTGAATAAGCATTCCTAAATTCTCCCTGGTAAGTAGATATATTGTATATGATTTTTAATCTAAATTTTCATCCTGGCTTGTCAAAAATAAAGGCCAAATTCTTGAAGTTAAAAGCTGTAAGTTTCTGCACTCTCGAAAAAGATTTATATTGGAAAAATTCTGGTGGTGTATTACTTAAATGTTTTCCAAAAGAAGATGCAGATAGGATTATGCATGAATTTCATGAAGGAAATTGTGGAGGCTGCCTCTATTTTAATACCACTGCTAATAACATCCTTAGGGTTGGTTTCCATTGGCCTACCATTTTCCAAGACACCCGCAAAATGTTAGTTACCTATTACAAATGCCAAATTTTTTAGGGAAAAAGTAAGTTGTTGTCTTTGCCATTACATCCAATCTCTGTGGAAGATCCTTTTCAACAATGGGGTCTAGATTTTATTGGAGAAATCCTCCGTTCCTCCTCTTCCCAACATAAATGGATCCTTACTGCAACTAAATATTTTACGAAGTGGATAGAAGCCATTCCTTCTAGGATTTCCACTGACTCGGTGATTATTAAATTCCTTGAAACCAACATTCTTTCTAGATTTGGCTGTCCTTGGAAAATCATTATTGATAACGTGGCTACATTTAAATCTAAGAAAATAGTGGATTTTTGCGACTGATATCACATTACTTTGGGACACTCTATAGCTTATTGCCCTCAAGGTAATGGGTTGGATGAATCCTCAAATAAGATTTTGGTGAACATCATTAAGGAGCTACTAGAGGAAAATAAGGTATCATGGAACAACAAATCCTTGCATTCACTATGGGCAGATAGGCTAACAAATAAGAAATCAATTGATATGTCACCCTATCAGTTGGTCTATGGAATGGATGTAGTCTTCCCAACAAGTTTTGGGGTGCCAGTAATGAAACTCATTCAAGAAGTACAGTTTGAAAAAAATGATATACAAATAAGAATAAGCCAAACCATTCAGCTGTAGCAATCCAGAGGAGTATACAATAGAACATAACTCGTACAAGAAAGCATTAAGAAAATTTTTGACAAAAGGACCAAAGAAAATGATTTCAACATTGGATACAAAGTGTTGAAGTGGGATTTAAGAAGAGAGAACAAAGGAAAAAATGGGAAGTTTGATAACTTATGGAAAGGTCCATACATCATTCATTTTACAAGGGCTAATAATGCATTTTTCTTACAAGAAATCGATGGAACAGAATTATTTGGAGGTCTTTTCAATGGCAGGATGCCAAAGCATTATTTCAATTAGAAATCTAAGTTTAAATTTTATTCATTGTATATAACGTTGCCTAAACAAATCTCAAAAAAAGTTGATCTAAAAAGAAAGAAAAGAAACAAAAATGAAGAAAAGAGGGAAAGTAGAAAAGGAAAAATGTTAGCCCCATACTGATGCCAGGATACTTGGTTAAACAGATCGTAGCATATGAAAAATTCATGTGCTTCCCTCAAAATTAAAATTCTTCATTAAAACCACAAATATGTTCAGTTCAAAAAATACATATGAAGGAAAGAGAGCCACACAAATAAAATATTGATGTAAAACATAAAAGCTCTTTGGCCAAATATTACAATGGGTGGCCTCTTAGCTCTCAGCCCTTCAAACGATTTCTCTTACTCTTTGTATTCCTCACTTCCTCACTTCCTCACTTGCCCCCTTTCTCACCCTCACAAGATACATATTTATACATAAATATAATTTATTCCATTCCATAATTTTATCCACAGAAATCTCAACTTAAAATCTAAATTAGATTAATATTTTTTTGGACTCAACTAAGTCCCGTTTATGGAATTCCTCATCCCTAGATTATCTGCCTAATTCAACTGCACTAAATCATTAATTATTTAGGAATATTTACAATAATCCTCACATTTATATTTTCTCTCTTAATTAATTAAAAATGAGAAAAATAATTAAATAAATAATTAAAATATCTCACCCCCTAAATTACATAAAGGAATAATAAAAATTTAGCTTTGATGTTCCTGCATCAGACTCCCCATGTAGGAAAGTTTCCATAGACTCCTGTCTTTGAGGTCTGTCTCTTTTCTGTAGCAACGCGACAGCCACAAGTCTTGATGACTTGCTCCCTCTAGGATTCCAAAATCTGTTTTTCCACTGGTACTTCAAAGTATCAACTCGATTTGGTAACTCGTCACTCACTCTGTCGATTGGATTCCATAGGCTTTTCCAACAATTTCTTTCGCTAATTCCTTGGAGTAACTCTTCTTTGTTGAATTCTTTCCTCTCCAACTGAGCTGAAAACTCAACTTTTTGTCATGAAGAATAGTCAAGAACTCCTTCTTGATTACAACTATAGTCTCTAATTGCTTTTATAGAAACAACTTTCTCGTCCAGTGTTGTACCTGAATTCATCAACAAACTATTACTTTTAAAAAGATAAGACCTTTCGGTCTCGTTTGATGCTTCAAGCACTAATATTCCATCATTAGATTTCCAAACTTCAGTAGATTCTATTTTGAAATGCTAGATATTTCCATTTTTATCTTTCTGATTCAATATTTCTGTCTCCTTTATGTCTCTACAAACATAATTTTCTTAATGTTCCTAATATTTCATAGCAATGCCAAAAAAATTATGCTCAATTTCTCTGAGTTCGACATCATATCTGTTAATGTCAATTTTTGTACCTACAGTTACATTATTATCTGAAAAGTTATAACATTCATTCAACTCTATAAATGTTAAAAACATTTCATCCCTATCACACTTAGTAACTGCAATTCCTTCTGGATCAGATTCTGCAATCTTCATTTCTCCCTCAGGTTCCTTAATCCACCATACCAAGAACTCGATTTCCATATGAAATATTTCCAACACTCCGTCACAACCTTCATTCCCAGCTTCATTCTTATTTTGGGAATCTTCCTCAGTTTTCCTGGTTTTAGCATCATCACATTGTAAAATTCTGTCAGCAAATTCACTAAACAAATACATTTTTTTACCTCCTTGGAATATCTCTTCGGCACTTCCTTTATGCTCCTTCTCCATAACAGCTTCAATTGATTGTCTTACCCCAAAAAAGAATTCATTTATAATTTCTTCTTGTTGCAACAAATTAGTACCTTCCTCCTCTAAAAGGCATTCTCCATCAGACTTCACCTCAAGATTTTCCTTTGTCTCTATGACAGTTTCATCAGGTTGTCCACCATCTTTCGCACATCCTGCAAACATACATAAACTGTGAGATTTAAAAATTCAAGGCTTCATAGCCTCATCTGCTTCTCTCGACAACAGATCTTCAAATTCTTCTGAACTATCCCAATAGTTCATGAGATCTTACTCATTGGTCTCTTCACCCAGAATTTCACCCTGTTCTAGGCCAAAAATGGAAACATCCATTTTTAACTCAACCTCTCTGAGTTCTTCACAGCTCAACATCGGCTTGAGCTTCCTCAGCTCTTCTGCCAACTGTATGTTTACCTGTTGTTCCCTCTTTGCATATAGTCTCTGCCACTTTACCTTATTTCTCATGGTCCAACCATGTGTCTAGTCTTCCACATTTTTTTGCAACAATTCTATTAACAATTCAAGGTGAACTGTTATCTCAGCCTTTTCCCACTCATAATATTCATCCATCAAATGTTCACATATACCACTTACCTTGGAATTTTCCTTCTTCTTCCTTCTGCTATGGTCTTCATCAGATCTTCGAAAATGACTATCAACAGTCATATTCTCCTCCTTTTTGAACTTCATCTGTTCATGTGTGGATTTCATTCAATCCTCCTTTCAGTAAGTCCTCACACTTTCCATTCAACAATGCAAGCTTTCTTTCGACGCTTGACGTCTTTCGGTTCTTTGTCTTAGAATCAGTCCTTGGGAAATTCTCTTGCTTCACTTTGCTGCAAACAACACTTTAGTAACTCATGTGTTACAATGAAAAAAAATTTTGGTGTCAGGCTCTGCCGATCATGCACCCCATTACATTCAGATTTTTTACTTAGCTTATGACTCTTTGACTTCAGACTTACACCAATTCTTCCTCTTGGATGAAAGTACTCAATCTTAACTCAAACTATCCAAACTTTCATTTGAGTCTAACATCTATTTTGAATTCAGGCTTTGCCCCAATAATTATGATAGTGGATATTTTGACTTAAGTCAAGTTATACCATCCTCCAACAGACATACACCCCTAATACATTTTTAGGATATAAAATCTTCACTCTCTTCCATACTTCATTCTTATGAAAGATCATCGATTTCCCATTATCATTTCACATGATGCTGGAGTCTTTAACTTGAAATGCATTTCACTTTCCCAAGATTTATTTTATGGTGAGAATAAATAAACCATTCAATTTCCAACATTCAAAAATATCTTCTCAAAATTATGTATCATACATTATGTTTCCATTAAGGTTATTAACAACCTTTTTCTTCGCAAACTCAATTCTCTGGATTCCACTCTTGTGTGCCATCTTCGTCATTGTTAAAATTTGCATGCTATTCATACCATAAGCTCATCATTTTAATGAAAACATGTTTCCTTTACTTTTATGCACCATAAAACATCATATCTTCACCTGTGTACAGAGAACAAGCTATTTATATTTCAACCTCTTCGATGAATGATGTACATCTCGTACATTGTGTCCATCCTAAATATCACCTCCTTAGATACCACCACAAATATTTTATAACATCAAACAATTGTGTTTACAATCTTAAAACACAAACCAAAAGAATTATCCCATTCCAACTACAAGCTTTGGTCCAAAATGACTTAACAAAAGCTACGAAGAATCCACATTAGGCATAATAAACCCTCGCACATAAAATCCATGTTTCTCTATACATACCAAAATGATGCAATGACAGACTGCCATAACCACATTCTACACATATAAAATGCGTTTTCTAATTAAAATCCCCAAATGGAGGAAACCTCATATGCAGAAGCATTTCAATTTTTTTCAACCCTATGGTTATAAACCCAACCATAATATTTATATACTTATGCTTTTATCCATTTTTCATTTTTTATATTATATAATTTATATAATAGAAATCATTAATAAGCCACAGTAAAGTTCGTTATCTTACCTTCAAGCTTCCTCTGTGATTTATATATTAAAACCTATGTCTTAGAATTTCATACTCCATAATCTAGCATTGCTGGCAAATTTGAGACCATCCATTTTCTTTGATTAACAAACATGTCAATAAATTAATATATCGGCCCCACACTTAATACCAACTCACCTTGATTCATTGCTCATATGCACTCACCAAGCTTATTTATTGTTTACGAATGCCGATCAACATTAATCTAGGTCCAGAGCTATCCCAACTTACCTATCCACCGTCCATCATGTGCGTTCATTACATCGACGACAATCGCATTTCAAATAGCATGATGGTTAAATATTTCAGTCATATACGAAATGGTTGGGTTTAAAGTGTGAGGTGTCACCACCCAAACTGTATCGCATGACTTCAAACTTTTACCACTTAACTATTCAAAACTGTGTGAAAACCCGTTGTTGGTTTTCCAAAACTGTCTTCACTGTTCACTGCAATTATATTCGACTTTTGGTTCTATTGTCACCATCTCTTCTCCTCCCAAAGAAGCTAGTTATTTATTGCGTTTACTTCCTATACCACTTAGAGGTGCCCATGTACATTTTGTGAGCCTCTTCTCGTTTCCTTTGCGATTCCTTTTTCCTTATGAGATTACTTAAAAACGAAGTGGCATATCCATTGCAAATGATGCTAACTTTTGTAGTTGAACCCATGGTTCACACAACCCAAGATCGCTATTAAACAAGCCAATCAACATTGCCAGAAAAAATTTAACCCAACTAATAAACAAATGTGTTGCCCATTAAAGAGAATTCAACTTATCAAACTTTGTTGTATGTAACATATGTTACAGAAAATCGACTTACGCAGGGATGCAGCTACATACATATACCGACGGTCTTATGACATCATACCTATGGCTCTTACGCGTCACTACCATGGTCTCAATGCTTGAGACGGGTTCAACCATTGCCATGGACTCTTTTATAGTTTACCAATGTTCACACTGAGACTTTTAATAATTCTACAGAATCTCGTCTGTGAGAAATGTTTCACTGTTTACCGGATGTTACACCTTCTACAGCACGAGCTCACAGTTATTCAACACGTCGCCTATGGCATGTATGCCATGGCATATATGCCTGTGGTGCCACCACTAGATATTGCTATGCCAAGGTGTCTCCACACAAAAAATTTGTTAAAGCCATATTATGTTAACGCGGATGCTAATTCACTAATTCCGTGGATTATAAAATAATACCTATGATAAAAAAGTTTTGCAACTCCCCCCTGTGCTATGCATGGTACTCAAATGTTAGGATTACCTGCAATATCACGTGGAAGGTAATGTCTCATGTCGTTTATATTTTTATCCCATTTAACACATTACTCATGTGTCTACGCTATGGCATCGATGCTGATGTGGTATGTCTTCTTCACCTGTGATGGTGCCTTCACCCAAATGCGTTAGGCCCTCATGCAACCTCCACAATTTTAGATTACACACCCAAAACAAGCCTACATTCTTATTGCGAATGCATTCACATTCTTGTAGTCACACACTCAATATACAGCAGAACGATTCACATATAAATTGCAGATTCAATGTGCCACAATATATTTCAAACAACTCTTAATCTGACAATTTGACCTACTCTCCTCACTCACAACAAGCAATAAAATGAAACAGCCTCAACGTAGGAGAGACTCATCCTCCAACTCATCTCCTTTGCTCGGATACTAAATGATGCCAGGATACTAGGTTAAACAGATCCTAGCATATGAAAAATTCATGTGCTTCCCTCAAAATTAAAATTATTCGTTAAAACCACAAATATGGTCATTTCAAACAATACATATGAAGGAAAGTGAGCCGCACAAATAAAATACTAATATAAAACATAAAAAATCTTAGGCCAAATATTACAATGGACGACCTCTTGGCTCTCGGCCCTTCAAACCATTTCTCTTACTCTTTGTATTCCTCACTTCCTCACTTCCTCACTTGATCCCTTTCTCACCCTCACAAGCTACATATTTATACATAAATATAATTCGTTCCATTCCATAATTTCCTCCACACAAATCTCAACTTAAATTCTAAATTAGATTTATCTTTTTTTGGACTCAACTAAGTCTCATTTATGGAATTCTTCTTCCCTAGATTATCTACCTAATTCAACTCAACTCATATCCTTAATTATTTAAGGAATATTTACAATAATCCTCACATTTATATTTTCTCTCTTAAGTAATTAAAAATGAGCAAAATAATTAGATAAATAATTAAAATATTTTACCCCCTAAATTACATAAAGGAATAATAAAAATTTAGCTTTGATTCTCCTGCATCACATACCAAAAGAAAATGAATGTTTCTGAAAGTATGGAAATCAAAATGCCACTACTTTCAAGAAGGCCTTGTTCAATCATACAATCTCAACATGATTGTAAAAATTTTGAATTTTTGCTGATAAGTTTGAAAATGAAGATTTTCCAAACTGTTTAATCTCGGTTTATCAGGAAATAGGTAGAAAATGACATTGGTTCAAAAGCCTAATCTGAACCAATAGCAGAAATAAGGGATAGATGGTAAGTTAGAAGTTCAAAATGAAAAATGATGTCCAAGTTTGCAAGTCTAAATACACCCCAAAAGGAAGAAAAAGTATTTAAATCATAGTTTTGGTAGGTATGTATGCAAAATATCTATCAAAATAATTGAATATGTTTCAAATTTTTCAAAATTTCAGGTTGTTTATTCGGGCTCAAGATCAAATATATTTCAGATTTCAGTCTGTAGTAAGCATGGATTTCACTTTTTGAAGGTCACAGTCACAAAAGTTGCAGCAAATCATGATTACAGAATGGGAATCAGCCAAATAAAATAGGCTATTGGTCTACATAGTTCTTGACAGCTCCTAAAGGAGCTTCCCTCCCCAGTTGGAGCCATTGTTAGGGTCCTATAACAATAGGGATCATAATTTTTAATCGACTTTTCATTAAAGCTTGTAATATGGCACATACCTTTGCTTTTTGCAAATTTTTTTCCATATTAAACAATGAGAAGAGGGCATGTCCTAAAAAGAGAAATAAAAGGACCAAAAGCAACACAAAGACAAATAATGAACCCCACAAAGGAGATAAGGATAGATCATGAAAGTGTTGCACATTTAACAAAAGCAACTACCTTTATTTTAAGTTTACTTTTGCATATAATATTGCGTGAAGCTTTTCCGAAATGCCACAATTCCTTATGATCAAACTGCTTAATCTGATTCATTCATGTTTAAATTTCATATTGATAGTTAACGAAAAAATATCTGACCAAACTGTTTAATCTTGGCAGATCAATAGTTAGGTAGAGAATAAAAAGAGTGCATTTGTTTAATGTGAGCCATTGGAATCTATAAGATTAGCAATTAGATAGTCTGCTTTTTGAAGGAAAGAAAAAAGGGTCAAACAAGCCCATCTACTACTTGATTTAGTTAAAAGAGGAAAACTCTTCCGATTAAGTGTGATGGAGAACCAAATCTCACTGCCTTCATAATTTTTCATTTTCCCTCTCCATTACCTTTTCATTTTACCTTTTTCCTGAAACTCCCATGCTCTGAAATCCCTTCTTAAACCGTTTTCCCCTCACTGAAAACCTTTCCCCTTTACTCATTCACCTTTATTTTTTATTAAAAACAATATAAAACCCACTTTTTACATTGTTTTAAAATAAATTTTCCTCTCTCACGTACCACTTTAAATAAAATCTATTTATTAGACCACGACCGTTATTTCATTTAAATCCCGAATCACACTATATTAATGTCTATGCTTTAATATACCTTTCCCCCTGCTTTAATATTTCCCTGGGCCCCACTTCACATCACTTCCTGTTATATTAAAACCATGTGCTGTATATTAAAATTTCATTTCATTTAAAATCCTGGCCCCACCTCTCAAAACCTACCTGCTATGAATCCATCGCTTGACCGTCGTCAGATCTTCCCTACCCGATCCAATGGCTCCTAGTAATTTTCGCAACCCAAAAAAATCGATGTTTAAAACCTTCGGAGGGTTGTGAAATGGGTGGTTTCACAACCCTCCTGACTGCCACGCGTCACCCCTCCACTTCATCGTATCCCCTCGAACAAAACCACAAACCATTCTTGTACCGCGTGATAAACCTGAAACAACTTTCTCACATATAATAAAACCACCTACCCACTGCGGCTATGTTACAAAGATATTTACCCTGCACCATGTGATAGGCCACCATTGCTCGCCTCCTTGCAAAACTTTATTTTAAATTAACAATTTTTTGAGGTGCTCTGCACACCAAGAGATAGGATAAACAATTTGTGATGCCAACTCTAAAAAAAAATTTAATCCAGACTCTCTCGATTTTGTGTTAAGGGATATATTCTATATAGGATTAGGAGGAGAAGAATAAAATAAATTAGCAATGGATCATGATTATTAAGGATCAAAGAAAACGAGGTTTATTTAATGTAAATGACAGAGTAACGTAAAATGAGAGTTTACTATGATAGTAAAAAGTAAAATAAGTGAAACAGAGCAGTCACAGGTTAAAGATAAAAAACAAAATTAAAAGGACAAAGTTAAGGAAAATGAATATAAAGAGGGAAAGAATATTTTACAGTGACAACAACGATGGTGAAGAGATCATACAGATAAGGATAGTTTAAAGTTTAAAGGACAAATCATAAAGCAAATCAATAAGGAAGACATATCCAAATGACAACATCACGTAGCATTAACCTCTTCCCAATCACATGGGCCACCTGCAACTTAATTTTGTTTTAGTAAAAACTACCAGAGCTAATATTTCAGTCAGAGATACTTTAGCATCAAATTTAGAAGTTATTGTAAAAGTTAATGTTACAGGCATGTTAGTCAAAGATATTTTAAATTTAGCTTAGCAGTTAATTTGAAAGTTACTGTTACAGTAAGTATGTCAAAGATATTTTTGGCTTGGGCCTTGCATGGTCACAAAAGTCAGAATTTCATTACTCTGTAATAAATACAGTCGGTCACCCTAGATTAGGGAAACCACTTAAATTGCAGTTAAATACTGCATGTATTCTTCATTAGTAGGGTTGGTTTCCAGGTTGGGTTTTGTCTAGACTATGAGTTGCAAAGATCATTTCTTTGGATCATTGTAACTGTTTTTGAGCTGGACATTAGTAATACAAGCACTTTCATGGGATACTTGAGCTATGTTAATGGTGATGTTATCCATCTTTTGGTAATGTTTCTCCTTTGTTTTTTCCATAGTGTACATCAATATCTCTGATAGTAGAAACATAAATTTAGATTAAGATATGTTGAATGAGAACCTTAATTATCTCTGTCACTCTTACCTTAATGTTCTCCTCTGCAAATTTAACTAAATAATTCCTAACTGCTCCTTGGTTTCTCTGAAACTGTTATCTTGAGGTCTTTCTTATCAAGTTGAGTTAAACAATTCTTAATTTCTCTTTAACTCCACTGAACTGTTATCTTGAATGTTTTCCTCTAAAGACCTAAATGCAAAATTCAGAGACTGTCTATTTTGTTTTTATGTTGAAGTATAGTTAAAGAATTCCTAGTTGCTCTTTAGCTTTATTAAAGTCACTATCATCGCATATTCATATTTCCACAAAGATCCATTTGATATAGTTAGCTTGCCCTGTGAAAACCCTTGAAAATTTGATGTACAATTTAACCCTTTTATGAATCCATGGCCTAATGGATTAAGCTTCCCACATTCTATTTATCCAACTAAACAAACAATCAAATAAAAAAATCAAACAAACAACCTTGACCTTCATAAATAGCCTAAAAATCAGAAGATATAATCATAAAGCTAAATCAGTTAATCATTAATACAGAGAGAGCCCTCTCTGAGCCCAGGAAGGCTAGGTCTTGGACTCCATAGTGGTTTGATGTGTTTCCCTGCTACTTGTTCTTGCCAATCTTACAAATTACAGGGATCTAACAAAATCAATATGTGCTTTTTATTTTGTGTATCCTCTAATAAGTGAACCATCTCCGACTGATGATTGTCCATCTGGTTAAGATGAACATCCATTGCAAAACAATAGTAATGCCCCTCATCTAGTCAAGTCTTTCATCCTCCCACGATATGATTGGTCCTACACTTCTCCATCAGAATATACAAAACCAAAGGCATAACACAATGCCAATACTGACAAGGAACCCTATACAAGAAATCAAAATTGATCAAGCAATGATGTACTGATGTTGGTGAGTTCGTGTCATGATCCATGATCTCACCATGTGCTCCTAAACAAATTCCCACAAAACCACCTATCCAGGGGTTATGTTCCCTAATCTGTATAGTAGCACTGGAATTCTCTAAGCCAATATCTCATGAATTCTTGTGCTAGAGAAAAAAAAAAAGTTGAGAAGCACAGTAGAAGTGGATATAATAATTACAAAGGACCCATCTCATTCTAATCAAATTTTAAATCTTGAAGGGATGTAATTTAATAGACAAAATAGAAAACAGACAGATGTCAAAAGGAGATGAGAAATATATACAATTCATAGCTTGACAAATTTCAGAAAGAGACACCTTCGGTGTAACATTTGTGATAATCAAGGAGAGCTTTTTCTTTCACTCCTGTCATAAACGAAATCAGAGATATATTACAGTGATCGGGACAAGGACATAGTCATTTATTGAATGTTACTTTGTGAAGGAACGTTACATTGGAAGGTGTAAAAGGGAGTTTGAGAATTCTTGGAGACTGCCCTTTTATTAAAATTTATGCTAAATCATGCACACACCTTTTTCAATTTGAAGGGAATACACTACCCATACTTCTCCATATCATTCCAAAACAATTAATTGAAGTAATTTACCTTGAATCATGAATCTGTCCAGTTCATACAATCACAATATTCTACAGTGCATTTCCGTTTTCAAAGTTTCCTACACGTCAAAAACTTTACAAAGTAAAAATTGCAAGTGGGAAACCTTACCATCTCTCGTTCTTATTAAATGATGGGTTGTTCAAATCGTATAATTGAATATAACCAGTACTACATTGTAGTTAGTATGTGTATTTGTTTAAATATAGCTAAATAAATTCTTCATAAAACAAATAGAAATGGAATTGAAAATGTTGTGGTAAAATGTTGTGTTCCAGTGAGCACCCTACGTTATTGGTTGTAATGAATATTTACAATTTTATATTTTTGGGATTGTTTGGTTCACATTGTTATGGAGAAACTTAGTTTCAACTCAATGAGATGTCAATTCCAAGAAACCCTTTTTGCATAACCAATTTTCTCCTACAAAGTTCATGGGAATTGTACATGATTGGTAAGAAGTTGACTGCAATTGTGTTTATAGAATTGAAGGCATGGGAATATGGAACAAATCTTTAAATGTTATCTCTCAAATGGTATATGGAGCTGGGATGATATATAATTTGTGATTTAGCATTAAATTAGGTTTTAAATTAAACTGTAAAGAAAAGTTAATTAATATTTATGAATAATTAGTAATAAATATTATTTTAGTGTTAATTTTAAAAACTAAATTACTACATTAAATTTTTGCATGGTAACTAAGAGCAATTTTCTATGTTTGGTTTGAAGAAAGAATATAAAACAATATTAACAAACCAATTGAAACATATGAAAAATTGAAAGCTAATCTTCCAATAAATATTGAACAATATTCAAAGTGGGATCCTACTCATACCGAGAGGGAGTTTCAAATGCACCAGAACATTAATCATGGATAGGAAAAGGTAAGGATAAATAAAATAAAATATAAAATATAAAACCCTTGAATTCAATTTCTTGTTATAAGATCAATTTCTTGAATTTCTGATATACTTGGAGGAAGAAATTATAAAATCTACGTGTAAATAAAATAAATTCAACAAAGTTAGGAAAAAATGCTCAGAGATCCTAAAAATTAGTAACTATACATCAATAAAAATTTCTTGCTAAAATTAGGAAAGAAATGCTCACAATATTCTAAAAACTAATAAGTAATTATCATAATATTTATTAATTATTTTTTTTTGTTAAAAAAAAAAAATAGGAAAAGACAAAAAAAAGAATATACCTCAAATTAAAAAATAATAAAACTTAAATTCTTTTTTCCTGTATCATCTTAAATTGAAAATATTGAAAAACCTATAATTCTGGTAAAAAAAAATATTAAAAAAAATTAAAAATAAAAATAAATACTAAAACTAAAAACAAAAAAAAGTAGTTAATAGATATAAAAGTTACTCAATAGTCCATAACAAAACCTCGACCAATAATCTTCCAATTAAACAAATATAAATAATAATAATAATAAAATCCAAAAAAATCCAAAAATTAAATTATGAATGGGCAATATCATTTTTTTTCGTCAAATCGAGTAAAACGGAATGCTTAATACCATGCCCCTTGATGCCATGTCTAAAGCGGAGATAGAAAGTGCAGCTTCATGGGAGCCCACCTCCATTTTAACATTAAAAATAGAAACAGCCAAATATGCACATGGATAAGGGAATGACAGGCACCGGCAGACACATAAGCCTCAGTTTTGTAGTGATTGGAAATGACGAATCCTCCATCTATAGTATGGCAATATACAAACGCACTTACCAGATTGTGGTTTTGGCGCCTTGAATTTGTTTTTTTGGGATAGTTTATTTCTGTATATTGTATGGATAAAACTTACGATCCGAAAAAACTCTATACAAAATTTATCAAAATTTCCATTAGAAAAACCCAAAAGAAATATAAAAACATCTAACAAGTACATAATGTCAAGGAGTTAAAGAGGTTCCATACCCTAAATCCGCTTGCCAGCTTACTTTTCTTATCAATTTTATCAACATTCGTAGTATGAGCCAATCAATCGACCAATAAAACTAAAACTATATCGAAACCATGCAAGCTATCGCACATTTTTTTTCAATTTCGCAAATTTGTTTTTCAATTTCACGATGAAGGGCGTGATTATTCGAACATCTATTCGTACATGGAGAAGATTGCAATTATATGCTTCGTGACTTGGTACCACATCTGAAAAAAGAGATTGCAATTATATGCTTCGTGACTTAGGTACCACATTTGAAAAAAGAGATTGCCATTATATGCTTCGTGACTTAGGTACCACATCTGAAAAAAGATCAGGCGTTGATCCAACAGAGACTAGATATTCTTATCGAGAAGCCGCATGCATTTGTTATATTTATTGTGGGTCGGCAAGAAATTGCCCGCATTTCTGTAGTTATTGATTGGAGAGAATGTACAAATGATCCGTTAAGTCCGCCCACTCCACAATGTCAATTCAAACGGTCCATGAAACGGAGAGGAAGAGATGGTTGAGCAGTAGTCTAAGTGTTTTTGTATTTCCTGAAATCTAATTAGAAAGGAGGAAAATCATCATTTTCTCTTGATTGGGGTTTTGGGTTGAGCAGTAGCGTATTGAATTATAAGAAGGTATTTAAAATTATATCTATCTAAAGTGTATAATATAATAAAAATAGTTTTTATTTTTAATATATATTTATATATATGCGATTTATAAATATATAATTAACAATGATATGATTTATAATTAAAATAAAAAAATTGCAAGCAATTTTTAAAACTTAAATATATCATTTATTAAAATTTTAAAATTTTAAATAATCTTTTATTAATTAAAATAAATATTTAATTAATTTTTTAGTTAAAATAATTTATTATTTTTATATGATAAAAATGTTCATGAACTTTTTTTTAATTTTTTTTTAATTTAAATCTTAATAATTTATATAGCTTAGTTTTATTGTTTTTATAGGTTTTAAATATGTTATGTAATAAAAAATATACTTAGTTTCCTATATATTCAATATATATTTTATGTGTGAAAAAGAAGGCCATGTCTTTGAATTTCAAAGCTAGTAAAATAAATTCAATACTCATTATCATGTAATTGAAATTGTCTGTAATTTATTAAGTATTGGAAATTGTATAGCATGTTTGAAAGACTGAAATAAGATAACTAATTTAAAAGTAAGATAAATGGATTCGTAGATTTAAAAAGAAATTATTCTAGTGGAGTCAACAATATACGGGCCAAAAGAAAATGCATATTTCTTTCCATCACTAGTAAGAATCTCTCACGCCAGTAAATAGGTTATAGAGAAGAGGAAATCTAAATGAATCCTCATGCTGTGATCATTTCATAAAATGGCAAAATTTTATGTTTAAAATATAGGGTATGGCTAGAAAGAAAGATTCTACAAATGAATGGATCAAATGTTAACATCTCAACCTTATGTTACATGATTGAATGTTTAGTATATGATGATTTCTTCTTCAATTTTTGAAGACTTAATAATTTATGTGAATGTTTTTAGATAGGATGATTTCTTATTCATTTTTGGAAGACTTATACATTATGTGATGATTAATGTGGTTTTTTTTCATGTACTATGAAAAGCCAAAATCATGATATAAAGTCTATGTAATGTATTGTTAACATATACAAATAATATGGATCTATTTTCAATATTTCTATGAAACATGGATGGGTTTCATGTTTATATATATATATATATATATATATGGTGTACTTATATATATAATACAAGTTCATTGAAAATGTAAAAAGAAAACCTTATGTTTGGGTAACTTGTGTTACATACCTAGTTGATAATCAGGGGATCTTACATAATTTTCGAAGAAGAAATCATCCAATCCAAAAATATTCACATAAATTATGAAGTCTATATCCTAAACATTCATTCCATGGAACATAAAGTTCGTATGTTAACATTTGATCCATTCATTTGCATAATCTTTCTTTGGAACAATACGCTATATTTAAACATAAAAGTATACCATTTTATAAATATTTGATAGCAATTTGAAATAATTAAATGATTAGGGCATGAAGTTTCATTTATATTTCCTCTTCTCTATAGCTATTTACTCATGGCAAATATTCTTACTCGTGATGGAAACAAATGTGCCTTTTATTTTGGCTCATATTTTATTTTATTTTTCTAAGTTAAGCTATTTCTATTATATCATAATGAACAAAAAGTTACAGGTCTCTTCCTGTGAGCTGAGCAAGTTCAGTTCATAGGGAAGTTTCAAGAGCCTTGGACTGCCCCTGTCGGGGAAACCAATCCTAGGATGCGAGGAAAAGCTTGCTACCCATGGCGAGAAACCAGCGGTTAAGGTTTTCAAAATTAAGCACAAAACCCATGAAACACAATTATTAAACATGAACAAGCTCATGGAACAGAAAAAACCTGGACTAATGAGTGCCTGCATTTTTATCACCGGAGTTGGGTGCCTCTTCCACGATTCTACAGACGTAACCACTATCCTCTTTCTCCTTGCACGGCGCGTGGTCATTGAGTTGGAGACGTGGCAAGACTGGAGCGTTGGGCTTGCCCACAAATACATCGCATTTGGTCTATTCCGAGTTGGAAACACCACTGCTGCCGCTATCGCCATTGAAGTCACTAGAACCTGTGCTTCTGTTGGAGGCACTCAGCACCGGAAGGGACTTCATCTTGCGAGGGATGAAGGTTGGCTCAGGGGATATGGTAGACTTACGAGGACATTTTTTTCTTCAAGAGGGGGAAGGGACAGACCCAGAGACTCGGAATTGGAGTGAAAGCTATGCATTCGAGTTGACAGGGGGCAAGTTATATGGTTCATTCCAGTCAAAGGAGAGGTTTAGGTCACGACCAAGGGAAAGTGACTGAGGATGATGGGAGACATGGCCGCGTCCACCAGCTCTCTTGCACCTCTTCCGATGGCGACGAGGCATGAAAATCCAGGGAGTAGAGTCGTCGGATCAATGGGGGGCCGAAGTAGGCTTCGGGGGCAAGCAGAAGACAGAGTGAGGTTGAGCTGGGGGCGAGCGGGGGGGAGGCACTAGAGGCGAAGGGGCAGACAAGGCCAATCACACAAAGAACCAACAAGAGGGCTAATTTTAGTTTGGGAGAGCCGAGGTGATGAATTTAATAGCCATGGTGAGCAAAATAATGACAAGGGAGAGTAGGTATGTCGAGGTGAGGGTGGCGGAGGGTGAAGTTATGGCACCCTCATGCTAGAAATAAACACAGGAATTCATCCCAAGGTAGGTCACATGAAGCTGGTGTGTGGCATCCCACATGGCCACCCCGTGTCCCTCTTTAGCGATGGAAATCACCTGCATCCCTGGTTGTCTCATATTTTGTTGATCGCACTAGAATACTTTATTTTTTAAATATTCGAAACTATAACTTGAATAAACTTTCTAATTTCAAATCCATTTATTTTACTTTCAAATTAGTTGTCTTATGTACCCGAAACAACTAAATTAATCTCTTTATGTACTCTCAGAATCGTTCATCAATACGAAAAATATTCCAAGGGAATTTATATATATCCTAAAATAAAAAATCCAATTTAATTCTTATTTGATATTTTAAAACATGTAATACAATTTCTAATACTTAATAAATTACACACAATTTCAATTACTTAATAATACGGTAATATGTATATTGCTATAAAAGCATGAAAAAGAAAGCGATGTCATTGAATTTGAAGCTTAGTATGATAATTTCAATAGTTAATAAATTACATACAATTTCAATTACTTAATAATTAAGGTAATATTTATATTACTTTAAAATCATGAAAAATAAGGCTATGTAATTGAATCTCAAACTTAGTAATGTAAATTCAACTTAATATTGAAATAACATCTGTCGATAAGTGATTGTCCCTAATTACCAAAAATCCATACTATTTGAACTAAAGATTCTTATTGTTACGTTTGGGTATTGCATGAAATAAAATCAAAGTACCTCTTTCCAACCTACATAAACACTGGAAGTATTCTTTTCAACGACAGTCCAAACAAGAGAAACATAGTGTTCTTTCAAACTGCATAAGGAAAAATGGATAGATCATGAAGTATCATTTTCCAAGAATTCATATAAAGATTACGAGGGTTATAAAATATTACCAAGATTAACCTCTTTCAAAAACCCTCTGGGATCCATACTTTTGGCAATAATGAAAACTCTAAACTACATATTACAAAGGGAAGGATCATAAACTTTGTTCTTTCAAACTACATAATGCAAATGGATAATCATAAAATCTCATTTTCCAAGAATCCATATAAAGATTACCAAGGTTATTAAATATGACCAATAATTTTGGCAATAATGAAAACTTAAAACTACATATTACAAAGGGCGGACTCATAAATTCATATTTTCCAAGAATGTTTATATTATTAAAAGTTAAAGAGGATTACACACTAATTTATCTAAGTGACGTTTTATAGTAAAAATTAGAAAATATTACTACGCTAATTTATCTCATGCTCATTAACTAAAGTAAATCTAACACACCAATATATACACCCATAAAGCTAAAATAATTACACACCTTTTCATTTAACTTATACAACCCTATAAATTACCACACTGGCATTAGATATATTTTTTCCTTTTCTGCAAAGGGAATAAGAATTGCACTTAAAAGAATACTTTCTTTTCTCCAATGAGAATAAATGCTATATTTGAAGAGAAAGTTATTTCCTGTAAAGAGAATAAGTGTTATATTTCGAGGAAAACATAAAGAAGGAACAATGTGCCCAATGCCTTCAAAACAATGACTACAAACTCTAAAACAAGAGGTCTACGCAAAAATATTATTAGATGAAAGATAAATATATAAACTTAAAGGAAACCAGCTAAGAGAATCAGGATGTTAGAGAAAATTAACATAATAGTAACTCTTTTTCAATATTTTCTTTCATAAACATAAATGTATTAACGAAATAGTAACTCTTGTTTAACATATTCTTTCATAAAAAAAAATGTACAATAAAGAATAGATACACAAATAACATAATAATAACTCTCTTGTTTAACATATGCTTTCATTAACAAAAATGTACAATAAAAAATAAATACAAAAATAACATAATAATAAATCTTGTACAACATATGCTTTCATAAACAGAAATGTACAAGAATATATTTACAAACTAAAAATAAGAACAGTAAGTAAACTTATAGTGGATAAATGATATAGACACTACAATTGACAATGCCATGTTTTCGGCTCACAACCCATTTAAATGAAGAATTGCTAATAAGTAGAGATAGGAAATTTGAAAATAAGAAAAATAAGTAAAATTATAATGGATAACAAATATAGAAACTACAATTAACACTACCATATTGTCTCACAACACATTTAAATTAAGAATTCTAAATTGGAGATTTTATTCACCCATTAGTTAAAACAAAATCATGTTTTTGCAATTCTGTAATTTCGATATATGTATAACTCAATTAATAAATGGTAATCCATTGTGTGTGATTAGATATTTTAGAATAACAAGAACTACTTTCAAAGTAAGCTAGCTACATATTTATCCAAGAAAGATTAATTAAAGAAAAATATAACAATGTGGAAACGTTTAAAAGTAATCTAGGTACATATTCATCCAAGAAAGGTTAAGTCAATAAATATATAACAAGATGGAAATGTTTATTTGATACTCAGTCATTCTACTTTGTTCAGGACCTCAGTTGGCCCACCCTAACACACCAATCGAATTTACCACCCAACCATATCCAAAGGAAACCCTTTTCCTTGGAACCCCCTAGCTCTATGAGCTCACAAAAAATACCAACAACTTCAACAATAGTGAGAAATTTCAGGTAAAATAAGGAACATATCCTATCTTCCTCTCACATCCCTTAGTCTCAATCAACTAGGATAAATTAATGGTATTTTAATCTACTAGTTAATTAGTCATTTTAGCAACATTTCCCTACCTTTTTTAGACACTTCCCCATTGGGAAAAATCCTTCAAAATTTATAAGCATTGAGTGGAGTGACCCGTCACCCCTTCATGGAAATATTAACGTATTTCTAGTTTATTATAATTCATATTATTTACCACCCTCGCCTAGTTGGCAACCTCTTTTTTTTTTTTTCTTAATTATTTAATTATTTTAATTATCTAATATTCATGCCTCCCATGTGTCTTTTCTAGAAAAAATTCTACTATTGATTTTTCAAAAATATGTAATAAATATTTTTGTATTAAAATAAATTTTAGTTTATATTACACACTAAAGTGGGTAAATTGGAGTTAATTCAACTGAAATTTTAATTTAGATTAATTAGCTTGGTTTATGTAAGCCCTTAAGTGGTGTTTTTCCCTTAGATTATAGGGATTCCACACTCCTATTGTACATCTCTCTTGACTTGTTAGGACTCCAAGCCCTTTCCCTCTACTTAGGAATCCATGTCCTAGTAGAATCAAGAATCCATGCCTTGATATTTTGAAAGTTAGGACTCCCAGCCCTGATATTTCCCATATATTCTCATCTATTCCTATTTGAAACTACATGGTTTGCCTCAAGGTAGTGATTATGATCTCATATGCATCTGATGATCGGTTGGAAAGTCCTTGTTTCCCAGACCTTCACATCATAACCTCATAGATTAAAAGCATAAAAAAAATCATAACTAA
The DNA here is from genome assembly GCA_034641835.2 of Pinus albicaulis. Classification (NCBI taxonomy): domain Eukaryota; kingdom Viridiplantae; phylum Streptophyta; class Pinopsida; order Pinales; family Pinaceae; genus Pinus; species Pinus albicaulis. The sequence goes on along the minus strand of CM076583.1, from coordinate 891,121,694 downwards.
TTTAATTAAATCACATTTTACCCAAATTTATACAAGAATCTCAACATTCTACTTGGCATTAACTAAGTTCTTTTCCAAATCTTGCTAAATAGTAGGTCAATCATGTATAATCATATACATCATAAATCATCAACAAGATTATGTTATGTTAACTACTCCACAAAGTAGATTTTATTATTCTGTCACAATCATAGACCATCATTCATGCCAAAAGAGAAACATAGTTAATATGCACTTAACCAGAATCATTATTGTACACAAAACCATACATATACATAAGCCTGGCATATATAATTTGTATTCACCACAACAAAATACGCTCCAGGTGTCACTAAAACTGACTAACCAAGAAGGGACACTCCCTACTACCACTCTTGGGCTAAAATTAGCCCAAATTTTGCCTACACTCATAATATACTTGGTTCATTTTAATTCTCTTATCATAAAGGTGCTAACCTATTTGATATATTTCTCTTCATTCCAATTCATAACTAAATTCTTTGCTAAAGTGAAACCATCTCAAACCAAAACACACCACTCTTAATTAATTAAGCTGTAAGGCATTATTATTTGAAAACAACACCCCTAGTTGCCACTGTGTCCATGTTTGAGCCATTGGATCAAATGTTAGACGATTGAAAAGTTGTAGGCCATTAGATCAAGTAAATATTTTTATATATGTTTTTTATAATGTTAGTTTTTTTATTTTTAATAAGTTAGATTGAATTTAGGTTTTGGTGATGATAGAAAGGTTTTAATGTCATGTTTAACATTTTGACTATGTCAAATGACACAAAATTGAAAATAAAAGTAAATTAAATAAAATGATTGACATAATGTAATCAACATTTTAACTAGGTAAAAATACAATAAAAATTAAAAATAATAAAATAAAATAATGATAAACTATAACTACAGCCCATGGTATTGACCCATGGTATTCATGTGGAATGTAGTTTCTTTATAGGGGGACTAAGATGGCCTTAATCAATCTTAACTCTCGATCTAAACTAATTATTTAATAAAAATATTTTTAAATGTTTATAACCATTATTCTTTTAAAATTTTACATAATAAAATGTATCTAAATTTTCATACATCCAAACATACATTATTTTTCTTGTTCTGTATTAGTTTTGTTACAACTATTTTATTATTCCAAAATATGTGGTTTTTTTTGTTATATATTATTTATGTTACAACTATTTTATAGTTCATGAGTATTATTTCTTAATATATAAAAAATTAAATTAGTAATGAAATTTTTTAAAATATGTCATCTTTTATAAATTTCCAAATTATTTCAGAGGACATGATTTATCTTCAGCAATAATGATGAATGTTATTTGATAACAACTGTGTCCATGTTTGAGCCATTGGATCAAATGTTAGAATATCGAAATGTTTTAGGCCATTAGATCAAGTAAATTTTTTTATATATGTTTTTTATAATGTTAGTTTTTTTCTTTTTAATTAGTTAGATTGAATTTAGGTTTTGGTGACTTTTAAGTTAAAATGTTGTTATTAATTTTTTTTAGATTTTAACCTCAATTTTTTAATAAAATTTAAAAGAAATAACTTAATCAAACTAGATTTAACATAAATTAATTTCATGAATAAAAAAAAATTGTAAAATACATAAACATTAAACTTTTGGGTACATAAGCATAAATTTTTTATTTATAATAAAATTTATATCATAAAATTAAACTCCACACAAAACAATTAATTTATATTACACCGATAAAAATAAATATAAAAAAAGGAAAATAACTATTTATATAGTTAAATATTACATTTTTGTGCTACTATGCTCTCCAACAAAATATGATAAAAAGGTTGTAATGTCATGTTTAACATTTTGACTATGTCAAATTACACCAAATTAAAAATGAAAGTAAATTAAACAAAAATATTGACATAATGTAATAAACATTTTAACTAGGTCAAAATAGAATAAAAAATAAATAGTAAAATAAAATAATGATAAACTATAAATACAGTCCATGGTATTCATGTGGAATGTAGTTTCTTTATAGGGGGAACTAAAATGGCCTAAATCAATCTTAACTCTGGATCTAAACTAATTATTTAATAAAATTATTTTTAAAGGTTTATAACCATTATTATTTTAAAATTTTACTTAATAAATATACAAACTTTTTCTTGTTATGTATTATTTTTGTTACAACTATTTTATTATTCGAAAAATACATGGTTTTTTTTGTAATATATTATTTATGTTACAACTGTTTTATAATTCATGAGTATTATTTCTTAATATATAAAAAATTAAACTAATAATGAATTTTTTTTAAATATGTGATCTTTTTTAAATTTCCAAATTATTTTAGAGGACATGATTTATCTTGAGCAATAATGATGAATGTTCATAATTCTCATTTCCTAAATAACACTAAATTGACCTTTAAAAGGATAGGTAACAATTGTTTGTATCAAATACAAGGATATAGAAGAAAGGAGATATGCTGAAGAGAAGCTTGCAACCTTACAACAAGCCCTAAAAAGGCATAACATTGAATGTATGGAATCCATTTTCCCTGATACACATGAGAAGTGCAATGAAAAATATTGGAATTTGGAGAATGTCACAAATCTTATCTCATGTTCCATTCATTTATATTTGAAGTATATGGAAGAAGAAAAGCACGACAATGGATACTTATCAAGAATGTATGATTCTTTAGAAGGAAACGACGTTGACAAGGCTATGGAGGACCAAATAGCAGAATCAAAAATAAAAGAGGACTCTTCAGAAAATGGGTTCCTCAAATATTTTGGAATCCAAATGAGCCACATTATCTCACTGATCCAAGAAAGTGCTCAAAAAGAGATAGACAATAGTGATATAGAGACAATTTATTCATAAACAAGAGAAAGGAGAAGCATTCCAATTATAAGGAGGATGCAGAAAATACTAGACAAAAGACACATGCCTATTGCAATCAGTTGAAAAAAAAGGTATCTCTAAGGGAGGAATCTATTATTTAAAATATCGGGAAAATAATTTCATTTCAAAACAAAAATGTAATATCACTAGGGAAGGGAGTTATTACATTTAAAATTTGTTCCCATTCTGGTCCATACAAAATTTGATTCTTGCTTTTTATTTTATCGGAAAATAAATGATCTGTAAAAGGCACTAAAGTCTTGAATTATGATCCTTAAAGAAGTCGCTAGATTCCCTGATCATGAGCTGATTTTTTCTCATTACTATTGGGTCTTCATGATGTTTGTTATTATGGTTGAGGTGAAAAGTTCCAAAAAATTGGGATATTTGTAGATAATTTATTAATATAAATTATCTGGACTGAGATTAATTAATCATCCCGAGGGTTAAAAAGGACCCAAATATCTCTTATCCATAAAATTGACGATTAAGATAACTCTATGCTCTATGTTCAAATGACATGTGAAGGTGGATTTACCATACTTAAGTTTCTTAGTATTCTCTTATGAAGTACAACATGTCATAGTGATAAGTTTTTATTCCATTAAATAATTCTAGTTGTAGAGTAGAGTCTGATTTCTAGGAGTAGTATTAGAGGAATTCAACATTGCCAATGTGAAAGAAGCAAATAATTTCGTGGAAGGGTGAAGTCTGCCCAACTTCGTCATAAAAACAAAGTGCATCCTTCATGTAGAAAAGTAAATAAATAAACATGTAGATTTCGTCATATACAGGTCTTGAGTACTTTGGCCAAAATGTCTCATTCATTCTGAAAAAACACATATTACATGCAATTAATAACAAATAATTTGTTGCACATAAATTACCCAATATGGATATTTTTATTTGAGGTCCAGTAAACATAATTCTCGACCCCTTTTTCTGGAGGATCAGTTGGAGCCGAGAAAGTTCCTAATACCTCTTCTTTCTTATTATCTTACAACGTTTCCTTTGCAACATGTGGTGCAATTGCTAGTTAGGAATTAATCCAAATACTTCTATATCAAAAACATCCATACAATCTATAATACCATAACAATATACAATTTTATGTAATTGATATGACATATAATCAAGTTATCTATAAGAACTTGACATTCCACATGTTTTTCTTCCCATATTCCACACTAATCCTTCATGTGCAATATTTTTAGTTCTATAGTATATCGAGCTTTCCATGTTATAAATAGATCTCACATTAGTTTTATAACAACATTGATGGTCATTCCTATCATATAATCAAATTTTCATGACAAGACATAGTAAATCATATATATACAATTGCATGTCAATCTAGTTACCAGACATTATGTTGTATTTATAAGTACTGACTTATGTTTTCTCCCTCTAAATTTACCCTTTTGTTTCAGAAGACATAGATGAAATCCCAAATATTAGGAACCAATTACTGTTTTCTCCAAAAGTATAATCCTAAGAATAAAAAAAAATTGAAGGTCAAAGAAAAATTATTTTAACTTCTCAAATCTTAGGAACCAATTAATGTTTCTTCCAAAATTTTAATCCTAAGAATAAAAACAATTTGAATGTGAAAGAAAAATTATTTTAACTTCTCAGGGTAAAGTGGAAACACCTACTTTGTAACACCGACTTTTCCTTGAATTCCACAACCATTGATGTTATCAACATTCATTGCTTGAGAAGTGGAAAAACCTACTTTGTACCATGTGATTTTCCTTAAATTCCACAGCCATTAATGTTATCCACATTCATTACTTGAGAGCCAATTCAATCTTGGTTTAGATTAATTTCATTCCAATGTATCAATTTTCAATCTTCAAGTAGAAGACAACTCAAAAATTAGGTTACCTATAGCATAATATCAACACCCATTTATCAATTACTCATGATTTCTGTTCAATATCTAGGTAGTTAATTTGGTTTTTACGCCTTATTTCTAAAAATTAATACATATAACAAAATATTAAATAAATCTATTAAAACCATATATTTCTCAAACTCTGAATAATCATGTTGATTGTATGTAAGATTTGCACCATCATAATGACATTTCTAGCATAAAGTTAAGATTCATTTCCCTTTTTTTTTGTTTCTCCCCTTCTTTATTTTTTACAAAGAATAATTACTACCCTCTCAAAATATTACAACCTTTTGCAGAGCTACTGGCTTCTCATATAACTATACATCCCAACACAAACTCCTAAATCCAACAATTTCTTCCATTCAACATACAATACAATCATATTAGGTTTGTAAGTCATGAAAGAATTCCAATTCATCAAAAATGTGATCTCACTTTTCTTCAAATTTTCCCTCAAAAATATCAACAACACATTCTTGTAAAATAGGAACTAAAATCAACTGTCATTAACCTCATACCTTAGCCTTTACGCTTAGATAAAACAAATTTCCAATCACATAAAAGGTTTATCTCTAAACATGATATTCTCTTAACTAACCAAAAATAGTTTTCAGAATCTCATGAGTTCAATCCTCTAAATTTCTCTAATTAATTTATTTAAATACAATTCAATTAATAGGCAATCCTTAAATTCATTATGGAAATTGTTATGGATTTCCCGAGCACAACAATATGAGCTAGACTTAATTTGTCTTAAGAAAATAGAAAATATATTTCATCAACTTATCACAATAATCTCTTTCTACATTTTGAAGCATTTAAAAATAAATTTAATCCTACCTCAATCAAGCACATAAAAAAATAATTACAATAATAGAGTATAAATACCTAGTCCACATTTGACTACATATATCAAGATAATATATTACAAGCATTCTAAATCACCAAATGGTGTCAACTATACCAAACTTATTTTATTCATTTATAACCAAAGGAAAATAATGCATTTAAATCTCAAAAAAATTCTTCAACCCAACATTTATTCCAATAAATTCAAAGATGGGTAATCAACCCTGCTTAATCATGTCCATGAGATTTCATCAAAATAATTTCTTCATTACATACGCATATAGTTACTACCTTATAGATATCCATGATATTTCTTAAAAAAAAATTCATTAAATACAAAAATAATTACTTACCTTACAAATATAAGCTAGTATAGATTATAAGCTCATACATAACATAACAAGTACATCGTTCAACTATCCCTAGAATGGTTTCTACAACCGTTCACACCTACAAGTCTTTTGAACCCCTTTTTTATTAGGAATTGTATGCTTCAAACTAGTCCTAGAATAATTTCAAGTTATCCCATGAAGAAAACCAACCTCAATCAAGCACATAAAAAAATAATTACAATAATAGAGTATAAATACCTAGTCCACATTTGACTACATATATCAAGATAATATATTACAAGCATTCTAAATCACCAAATGGTGTCAACTATACCAAACTTATTTTATTCATTTATAACAAAAGGAAAATAATGCATTTAAATCTCAAAAAAATTCTTCAACCCAACATTTATTCCAATAAATTCAAAGATGGGTAATCAACCCTCCTTAATCATGTCCATGAGATTTCATCAAAATAAGTTCTTCATTACATACGCATATAGTTACTACCTTATAGATATCCATGATATTTATTAAAAAAAAATTCATTAAATACACAAATAATTACTTACCTTACAAATTTAAGCTAGTATAGATTATAAGCTCATACATAACATAACAAGTACATCCTTCAACTATCCCTAGAATGGTTTCTACAACCGTTCACACCTACAAGTCTTTTGAACCCCTTTTTTATTAGGAATTGTATGCTTCAAACTAGTCCTAGAATAATTTCAAGTTATCCCATGAAGAAAACCAACCCTTAATCATCACTTCAAAAGATCACAAATTAGATGAAATAAAATAAAAAAATTCCTTTCTTAACCATTAAGAAGGTATTCATAAAACATATTTTGACTCTTTAATGTTTGTGAATTAGTTGTGCACCTATATTGATAGTTAAAAATGACTTGTTGGCGATAACTTACATTGAGTTATAATTAGCCTGGATAATTTTATTATCAGGATTAGTATGGGGAACTCCACTATGACATTTCAATCTCATAATTCTTATAAAATACCAATCGATACACCCTACGTCTTCATTCCATACTCAGCCATTGTTTTTCTTGGTATATGTGATTTCATCTGGAAAAATGGTTCTTTTTTCTTCTTTTAAATGTAGAATACAAACACATAGATATAAGATAGAACAATATTTCAATTCTTTTGCAAATGATCTTCTATCTAATATATAACGACATTTACATCGTAAGGCATCACTATTTGAAAACAACCTTCGTAGTTCCCACTCTGTCGATGTTTGGGCCATTTGATGAAATGTTAGATGATTGAAATATTTTAGACCATTAAATCCAACGCCTCCGTCAACCTAACTAACTAACTAGCTCAATGAACATTACTAATGTCTTCCACATTTCTATGAAATACGATACATCCTGTAATTTAAATAATTTCATGGTCTCACCCTCCTATAATTTAAATAATTTCATGGTCTCACCCTCCAATGGTTAGAAAGACGCAGACGCAATTCAGCCTCCCTTTGAATAATTTGTCAATGTGCTGCTCCACATGGCTGAGACCGACACCAATATCACATGGCCTGTGTGCTTATGTGAAAACGTTCCATAGCTAGCGACCTCTGCTGGCCGTGAGAATGCCAAATTTACTTCACTTGCTCTTGACTACCACCAAAGGCAAAGATGACCCTCTACCTAATACAGTATTGATTCCTACTAACTTGGCAGTTTATGAAGGCCAGATGGCCCTACCCTAATTTTCATTCACTCAGTTTTAATTCGTGTATTTGATCTTGTATTCTATCTAGCTATCTAGGCTCAGCGACTCTTAACTAGTGGCGACTACATAGAAATTCCCTACACATATTTTGATCAAGGTAGTGTGTGTATTTAATAAATAAACATTTCTTGTTTTTTTTTTATTATTAAGTCAAATGATGAAAGAACACAGAGAGTATATACATAATTACAGAAAAAGGTGGTGCTTGTTAAGGATAGTAATGGGTAAATACCTCGGCTTTAACTAGCACAACACCTTTAAAATCCCCCATATGAATCTCACTTCCCTCGGTATTCTGAATCCCCCATATGAATCTCACTTCCCTCGGTATTCTGAATCCCCCATATGAATCTCACTTCCCTCGGTATCCATCAGAATAGCCACCAGATAACCCTTCTCTTCGTTCAGCTTCCTAATGTTCCTCACAACATTACGATGCCAATCTTAGGTACCATGGCACAGATTAATCCTCGGAACATTAATCCCTCCCATGGTCAACGCTTCAACCGGCTCGAAACCACATGAAGAAGGCCCAATCGTACACACCAGCTTCTTCCTTATTGTACTTCGAAACCCACTTTCCTTCAAGTTAGCCTCTGTTACACTGTCCTCCTCAATAAGGGGTGGTGGTATTGTAGAGATTTTCTTAACAATAACGTCGTTAGAACCATTATTATTTTAATTTGTAATCACAATCTCTGGGTCTGAAGCTGGATATTTTCCCATTTCTAGCACTGCCAAAATCTTATGATTGCAGAGCTTTTGAATCGATTTTAATGGCCGCCATTGAAGGGTTTTGACAAAGGAAATTGCAGGGATCAGAACCTAGAGCGGGGATTTGTTGAAAGAAAATGGGTTTTGCAACAACTCTACCATTGTATTAAAGATATGAATTCGAGCAGTGTTCAAAATTGAACCCGTCACAGCCCTTCAAGAGGCCTCTAACACGTCAGAGAAGTGCTAAGGGAAAATTAAGCAGCAAAAAAAAATTATATTTTGATTTCTGAAAGTTTTAAAAAAAATTATAAAAAAATTATAAAATCTCCCATGAAGGGCTGGCAATCCGCCTGACATTTCTGAAAAATCTTAGAGGTAGATATGTGTTATCCTTGGAGGTTGTACGCAGGTGGTTGTGCAACAATGAATATAGTGTAGTGAATATTCCCAAACAGTCACAGATTCAGTAGATTTGCTAAATCCCACAAAGGTGTCAACCGTCCAATCCATCACACAGAGGATCAGTCTTTCTTTATATCTAAACCCATTTCCATGTTCCAACCAATTTATGTTTGATGGCTCATTAACTTCGTTCTGGACTTTGGTTTTTGTCTGGAGATTTTTCTTCTGTTTCTCTGTATTTTTACCGTGTTTTGTTTTTATGTCATCCTGGGCTTTTTTTTTGTCATGAGATTCCTCTTCTATTTCTAGTATTTGTATGGGGTTTTGTTTTTATGAAGGATCATCAAGCATTACTTAGCCCCTTGGTAAATATAGTGATTTCTACCAGGTAAAATCTCTAGGATAAGGTTATGATAGTGTGATATCAAACCTTCGGGATATTGTTGATACCCATGGTTGCAGAAGATCATTCATTCTTGGCCATTCTTATTCACACAACATAGGTTTTCTTTTCCATATTCTTATACTTTTGTTACATAGTTAAATTCAAAATTTTATTATTTGCAGGGAATATTTTGCCCAATATGACCCAATATTGTGTATATATAGCAGGTGCAACTTGTTTTGACAATAAGGATATCCTTTCATTTTTTGTACCATCGTCTCTTGAGCCAGGTTGCAGTAATGTAACAAGATGACCCAGTTTAGCTATGCGGCACACAAAAGCTAGTGCACCAAATGTGAATATAGTTGAATTTTTTTTCTTCTTTGTTTGTGACCTAGTTTTTCTTGTAGGATGAGGATTCTTAAAGTTGTCTTTTTTTCCAGCATTTGAAAATTGAGATATATATTCATCCAATGTCTCCTTGGATTTTGCAAGTAGTTGATTAACCCACACAAAATTAATATGGGTTCCTTCTTCTGAAGTGGCTTCCTGTTGCTTGCATAAAGTTATAAGAGCATTTACATGTGCCCCCACCTTGGTAGGATGCATATTGAAAGCCTCCAAACGTTGGAGAAAATCATGAGCTAGTTTAGTTGCTCCATGTAGGGTAACTTCGATGATAACATTTGATATCGTTTGCAGAATAAATATTAGATCAGACAATACTTCAATTTCTTCAAAATTGCTTTTCATTCCTTACCTTGTTGAAGAAGAGTGTTATACATAGTTACGGGGGAAAAGAACCAGAAATCTGAGTATTTTCCTCCCCAAACATGCCAGTATTGTTTTCCGTGCTTTCAATAACATTTAATTTTTTATTAGTTTTCTTTAGATTTGGTTAGGGTTATGGTTTAGTGAATAATTAGGTAGATTGAGGTCGGGTGTTCTTTTACAGGATTTAATGTAAAAAGTGGAAGCTTTAGGTGCGATGATAATTCAAAAAATTGACTTGTGATGTTCACTAAAAAATGTTTTCAAAGTTTTCTGATGGTCCATTATTTTAATGGTTGTTAATTTTTCTTTTTCTTATTTTTATTTTTTTATTGAAACCTACACTTGATCACTTGATCATGAGGAGTAATGAATTCTTGTTTTCTGAAGCCCTCCACGACATTGTGTTGTTAATTCACTGTTTATTTTATTTTATGTAAATGATATTTAATTCACTTCAAATCATAAAAAAAAATTAATAGATTCCAATATTATCATAGTTGTTGATGTGGGTTCCTATTTTTATGTTATTATATTACTGTTTGTTTTATGTAAATGATATTTACTTCACTTCAAATCACTAAAAGAGTATAAAAATTCCAATCTGTTATCATTGTTGGAAATATGGATTCCTATTTTCTCAAGCCCTCCCGAATGGTGTTATATCATTGTTTACTTCACTTCAAATCACCAAAAAGAGTGCATAAATTCCACTATATTATGATAGTTGTAGATGTGCAAAATCTATCTTGGATGCATTTTGAACAGAGCTAGAAAAATCCTGAATGATGGCAAGATGGTTAGCCTACAACTATGAGTATTGAATTTTGAAAATGGTACCAAAGAAAAACCATATATGAGTTGACATGCCTTGAATTTTGAAAATTGTATCAAATCAAATTTTCTCTAACATTACATAGGTTTGGCCTTGCTCTTGAACTATTAATTTGAACTAATGCTTAGTTCAAAGAAAAACCATATCTGACTTGACATGTCTTGAATTTTGAAAATTCTATCAAATCAAACCTTCTCTAACATTACATTGGTTTGGCTTTGCTCTCAAACTATTAATTTGAACTAATGTTTAGTCTTTTTAAAAATTTTGGTATATCTTTGAACTAATGTATAGTTTTTTTAGAATTTTCTAGCTATTTTGGTATGTATTTGAACTAATATATAGCATTTTTAGTTTTTTCCTAACAATTTTGTTATGTTTAACATATATTCTTTAATATGAGTATTGAATTTTGAAAATGGTACCAAAGAAAACCCATTTTTGACTTGACATGTATTGAATTATGAAAATTGTATCAAATCAAACCTTCTCTAATATTACATTGGTTTGGTCTTGCTCTCGAACTATTAATTTGAACTAATGTTTAGTCCTTTTAAAATTTTTGATATGTCTTTGAACTAATGTATAGTTTTTTTAGAATTTTATAGCTATTTTGGTATGTATTTGAACTAATGTATAGTATTTTATGTCTAACATATATTCTTTAATAAATGCATAATGTTACGAAGCAATGTGAATATATCATTTTACCAAACCATTGTCCCCAAAATTATGTCTTGGATTTTCCAAGGTACATGTATATGTTGAATACATCTCTCCATCAAAACTATACGGATACATCCTCTTACAAAACAAAATATCTTTTGTGATTATTTGTTGAACTATGCTAACCTATAGCTTTCCATATATATATCATGTAATAAAGTATAACTAATACCTTATACTCTTTTCTATAAAGGGTTGTGAAATCATTATAATAATGTATTTTCACTTGAGAAATAATTTGACTATTAAAATTAGTAAAAGAATATTTTGATTTAAAATCAAGTTATTTTGGATGTTAAATTTTATAGATATGGGTAACTTGGTTGTTTTACCTATTATATCTCTAGATTTGAATAGATAACCATTCAATCAGAAAACACATATTTTTAACTTTTAAACCTAATTAGACTTGTGCATCAAAGAATGAGCCAGTGAGGTAGTGAATTTGTTTATGGGAGACAAATAATATGGGATGTAAAATTTGTTAGTAAAGTTTCATCTTTCATATCTCTCACAATAAATGGGGTATATTTTTAAAATTATTCTATATGTTAATGTAACAGCTTTTTATTAACACAAAGATTGTTGCTTTTTTTCCTTAGAAAAATGAAATGTAAAGATAATATACTATTGTCAATTGAAATGTAATTTTTTCTTTTAACTTTTATTATCGAAGATTGACATGAATATATGCCCTTCTAATTGAAATTAAGACTCCCCCTTAAAATTTTATCACTGAATTCGAGGTCCATGAAGTTCATGAATGGCAAATGCGCTAGCAAATTTAGCTCGAAATCGCTCTAACAGTTGATTGATCTAGCACTTATAAGAGCAACAAAACCCATGGCATTTCGGGCACTGAGGGACAAATACAGAGATTTTCGTGTCGATCCGAAGCTTCGTGAATAACTGAGATATCGATACGAGTGAATTTACAGACGCAGAGAACACCATTGGTACCGTTCTCTCTAAATGACGACATTTTCAAAGGGCTTCAGCTGCTTTTTGTGTTTTCCTTTCGAAACGTGGTAAACCCCCGCATTCTTGGCGGCCTAAAAAGCATGAAATGCACCTTGCAAATTTGAAGATGTTTTGAACATGGGTCATTGATCTTGCCACCACCACTTCCAGTAATGGGATCGAATGGTGGCGGTGGTAGATTGGAATTCAAACCCTTTTTCTTTGGTCTGGAAAAATAATGAAGACACCTGTAAACAAATCCCCCGTGAGATATATCCTTGGTTGTATCTTTCCCAGGAACTCGAAGGCCATCTATAAGAAATATATATCTTGTATGAAGAACCCTGTAGGAACCCAAGAGAAAGAGACCACAAGTAAAACAACAGCGCAAACCTTAGCAAAGCCCTGAGTAGAGCCACATCAAAAGAACCTCAGGAAAGACATGGTCCAGCCCAACAGAAAGCCATCAAGAAGAGCCAAATCGCAAGTTATTAAGCAGATAAAAGTGCAGCAAACCTAAATCCAAGATCAACAAAATAGAGCCAGAGCTAAAGCTACAAGAAGACCATAAGCAAGAGTAAGAAAAAAAGTCAACATCGCCAATTTCTTGTAGTTTTGGGACCAATAATCTTCAGAGTGGGAGGTTCGTCAAAAAGGCAAACACGTACATGTAGCCTTAAAGGGACATAAATAAAGTAGGTAGTAATTGAACAAAATTATTTTCTACCATCATGATGGCACAAATCTGAAATCTCACGTGGATACCTATGTATGTATAGGGTCCATTTCTCTATTAAAATCAGCTTGGAGTTTTTTTAATACAACCACAAAGGGTTTATTTCTCTGGTTTTAACACTGCCAAGCATTTGATTTGGATTTTTATAGTCTTTGGTGATTGTTGTTTTTCCACTTAATATGTCAAATATGTAACATAGTTTGCTGTAAATTTTAAGCTATTCTACGTTAACAGTAGAAATTTTAATTCCAAGAAAAAAAAAGGTTAGTAGTCTTATATCCATCCATAACATTCAGAGGTTCCCCATATTTGGCTATCTGTAATCTCAGGGAGAAAATACAGATCAATGTTTTCAGAGAAAAAAAGTGTGTCTCTTTCAATAGAGGCAAGAAAAATATGCTATGTTTTATTTGTATGACTCTGTTAAGCACATGGCTAAAATTTCAAACACTTCTAGCCCTCAGAATGTATGAAAGGAGTGACCAAATTTAAAGCCTCTAATTGTATGGTTTATTGAGGAATGGTGGAATAAGTATCATTGTTCTTATTTTTGGGAATCTTTCATATTTATAGCAACTTCATCTCAGGTTATTCAACATTGATAACTTTTGAAGTAGGTTTCTTTTATTTGAATTTATCTTTTTGTCTCTCTTAGATGCTACATCTAGTAGCCATCCTCTAATGGTGGCCTCATGGGAACCTCATCTCAAGAAGCTAGGAAAGAGGACCCGAATTAAGGGGAAGTAACCCCTATTCTCTTTCTTGCGGATTTTTTGAGATTTTAAGTTTTATTTTATTTGTGATTTAGGCATTGTCTTCACATGTATTATATGATGCAATTTGCTTCTGTTGTCAAATATGGTTAGAGATAAAAGTATATATTTTAGACTAAAATGAAATTTAGATTTCCAACTCTTAATAAGATCATTGTCCAGAATTTTGTGGTGTTCTCTATAAGATCAGACTCAATAGTTGTTTATGCTCCTTTTTGGCTATGCTCATTTTTGTAATGTTTCTTTTTCAATAATGATTCAAATTGGACACTTAGTCCATTTGACATAGTTGTGTCACTTTAGTTCTATGCTTAAGAGCACATTTCTATTAATTCTACATAGCATTGTTTGGTTTCATCAACATGGTTATAGTGCTTCTAATTCGTGGTTTACCGAGTGATTTATTTGTCAATAGTTGTTCCAAAGAATTGTTTTATGTATCTTTCATATGAAGAGAAAATTATTGCAGATTGAACATGAGTTTTTCTATAACTTTGCTTTTTATTAAAAATACAAATTGGGAGCGGACACAATATTTTTTCGTTCCTTTACTAAAATTGATCAAAATCACTACAGATATCTTGCTCAGCAACTATTGGATCTCCTTAAGAATATAACGACATTTCCTTTGCAACATCTGGTGATGGTGCAATTTCTAGTTCAATTCTTTTTCAATTGATCTGTTTACAACCTCTGATATAGTATAAAAAAAATAGGAATTGAATTCTATGGTTCTCATTTCTTTATTTTAAACTATCAAGGGCATTTTAAGGTCAAATAGTCATAACTAATTCAAATTTAACTTCTAGGTTATTAATATGATGATTCCAATCTTAAACTCAAGTGTCAAGTTTCTTTCAATATATTAGGTCTTTTTATATTTTTATTTTTAGTTTTATTTTTTGACCGTTTCAATTTTAAGGATGTGTGACTTATATTTTTGGATTATTTTATAATTGTATTTAATTTTTTTTTTACCGTTTTGTTTCGTTTTTTTTTCTTTTTTTCTTTTTTTTCTTTTTTTTTCTTTTAACTCCTTGGGGTCTTGAC
Organism: Pinus albicaulis; assembly: GCA_034641835.2. Taxonomy (NCBI): domain Eukaryota; kingdom Viridiplantae; phylum Streptophyta; class Pinopsida; order Pinales; family Pinaceae; genus Pinus; species Pinus albicaulis. The sequence continues at coordinate 891,106,586 of CM076583.1, read as the reverse complement.
CGTTGATTCTCTCTTCATGGTATAAATGTGTATGTCAGATCAGCCATTCCTCATTATCCTGATGATGAACTACAATTGGTAGTTTGGAAGACGTAGATTCCAAAAATTCCTTATGTGATTTCCCGCAAGATTTATAATTAAAAAATTTCAATATTATGACTTTAATATAGGAACTACATGAAGAGAAGAAAAAAATTACCATGAAAATTGGCCATCATTTTTTTTTTATGACTTTAATATAGGAACTACATGAAGAGAAGAAAAAAATTACCATGAAAATTGGCCATCATTTTTTTTTTTTTTGCAACAAAACCTAAAGATACAGACAAGAAATTGAATTTGCACAAAAAATTTTAAAATCATAGCACTGTACCATAGAAAGAAGAAAGATATTAAATTGAAATCAAAACTCGAGCCTTTGGAAACAGTCTCAAAATTATAACCTTTAAATGAAATAATAAGAAATTGAAAGAGACTCCAAATTTAGTCTCTCCATAATTTTAGGGAATTATTTCAAATGTATATCCTTAAACCATAAAACATGAACATAAATTCCACATTAAATCTCCATGAAAATTAAAATTTAAACCATGAAAAGTAAAACAAGATGAGGTAATAACTCAATGCTAATGTGGTAGAGTGCCCTGAGAATTATTTTTTTAATTATTAAATCAGAGGGGATTATTACTTTAGAATTGCTGTACTTGTGTTAATTTTCTGTCTTTTTCTCAAACTCTAGCCTCAAAATGTCTAGAAACAAAAAAATAAACAAATATTTTAGTTACTCCCAAATCTTAGGAACCAATTGCTATTCAATAGCTACGTAATTCATTCGGTTTCTATGCCTTATTTCTTAAAATTAATACATATAAGAAAATCTTAAATAAAGCTATTAAAATCTTACATTTCTCAAACTATGAATAATCATGTTGATTTTAAGTAAGATTTACACTATCACAATGACATTTCTAGCCCAAATTTAAGCTTCATTTCCCTTTATTTTGTCTCTCTCTTTTTTTTTATGAAGAAGAATTACTACCCTCTCAAAACATTACAACCTTTTGGAGGGCTACTAGCTTATCATACAGTTATACATCCCATCTTCTCATACAACTATACATCTCACCACAAATTCCTAAATCCAACAATTTCTGCCATTAAACATGCTATACAATAATATTAGGTTTCTAAGTCATGCAGCAATTCCAATTCATCATAAATGTGATCTCAAGTTTCTTTAAATTTTCCCTCAAAAATATCAAGAGCACATATTCTAGTTAAATAGAAACTAAAATCAACTTTTCATTAACTTCATAACTTATCACATAAGCTTAAATAAAAGAAATTTCCAATCACATAAAAAATTTATATCTAATAATTCTATTCCCTTAACTAACTAAAAATAGTTTTGAGAATTTCATGAGTTCAATCCTCAAAATTTCTCTAATTTATTTAGTTAAATACAATTCAATCAATATGCAATCCTTAAATTCATTAAGGAAACTATTATGGATTTCCTAGGCACAACAATATGAAACCTTCCTTAAATATGCTAGAATTTATTTTTCTTAAGAAAATAGAGGATATATTTAGTCATCTTATCACAATACTATCTTTTATACATTTTGAAGAATTTCAAAATAAATTTAATCCTACCTCAATAAATCACATACAAAAATAATAACAATAATCGAGTATAAATACCTAGTCCACATTTGACTACATATATCAGATAATATATTGCGAAAATTATAAATCACCAAATGGTGCCAACTATAGCAATATTATTTTCTTCATTTGTAACCAAAGGAAAATAATGCATTTAAATCTCAAACAAATTCTTGTATCGAACATTCATTCCACCAAATTCAAAGTATGTGTAATCAACTGTGCTTAATGATGTCCATGATATTTCAACAAAACAATTCTTCATTATATACACATATACTTACTTACCTTATAGATATCCATGATATTTCATCAAAATAAATTCATTAAATACAAATATAATTACTTACCTTACAAATATAAGTTAGTATAGATTCTAACCTCATACATAGCATAAAAAGTACATCCTTGAGCTTTCCCAAAAGTGGTTTCTGGAACCATTCACACCTACAAGTCTTTTGAAGGACTTTTTTATTAGGCGTTACATACTTCAAACTAGTCATAGAATAATTTCAAGTTATCTCATGAAGAAAACCAGCCCATAATGAACATATAAAACCATCACAAATTAGATAAAAGAAACTACACAAATTTCATTCTTGACCATTAAGAAGGTATTCATAAAACTTATTTTGACTCTTTAATGTATTTGCATTAGTTGTGCACCTATATTAATTGTTAAAAATGACTGGTTGGGGATAACTTACATTGAGTTATAATTAGCGGATAATTTTAGAATAAATATTAGTACGATGAACTCAATCATTACACTATAACATTTCAGTCTCATAGTTCTTACACAATACCAATCGATACACACTAAGTCTTCATTCCATACTGATCCGTGGTTCTTCTGGGCATGTGTGATTTCATCAGGAGAAGACGGTTTTTTTTTAATGGATACTACACAAAAATAGGTCTATGATAGAACAAAATTTCAATTCTTTTGCAACTGGTCTCCTATCTAATATATAAATATTTCAATTCTTTTGTAAGTGAACTCTTTACGACTTATAATAGAGTAGTATAAAAAAATGAAGTGAATTCTATGGTTTTCATTTCTCTATTTTAAACTATCAAGAGCATATTAAGAGAAATTAGCCATAACTACTTCAAATATAACTTCTACGTTATTAGTATGATGATTCTAAGCTTAAACTCAAGTGTGAAGTTGTAACAATTATTTTAAAATTTTAATGATTATCCACATTAATTAATAGTCAATATTATCACTTTAATATAGAAACTACATGAAGAGTAGAAAAAAATACCATGGAAATTTGCCCAGATTTGTTTTTATTATAAAAAAAACTAAAGATACAGACAAGAAATTGAATCTGCATAAATAATATTAAAATCATATCATTGCACCATAGAAAAAAAAATATGAAGTTGAAATCCAAAATAAGCTTCAATTCCAATATTCAGAAATAATCTCAAAATTATAAGCTCTAAATGGAATAATAAGAAATGGAAATAGACTCCAAATTTAGTCTCCCAATAAATTTAGGGAATTATTTCAAATGTATATACTTCAACCATAAAATATCAAGATCAATTCCAAGTTAAATCTCCATGCAAATTGAAATTCAAACATGAAAAGTACACCAATATGAGGTACTATCTTAATTCTAAAGTACAACAAGATGAAGTACAAGCTTTATGCTAAAGTGTTGTATTATTTTTAAAACCATAGCTTTTAAGTGTTAGAGTGCCCTAAAATTTTTATGTTTTAGTTATTAAATCAGAGGGGATAATTAGTTTACAATTTACATATATATTTCTGAAATATTAACCAAAAATAAACAAGAAAATTATTTGAGGGTTTCTTGTCAATTCTCTATCTTTTTCTCAAAATCTAGCCTCAAGGCAGCAAGAGTCTAAAAACAAAACCTAAAATGGTTTTTCACAACCATTCACACTTACAAGTCTTTTGAGCCTATTTTTTTACTAGGCATTGCATACTTCAAACTAGTCCTAGAATAATTTCAAGTTATCTCATAAAGAAGGCCAACCCATAATCAACACTTAACAAGATAAAAAATTCGATAAAAGAAACTACCAAAATTTCATTCAACCATTAATAAGGTATTCATAAACATATTCTGACTCCTTATTGTTTCTGCATTAGTTGTGCACCTATATTCATATTTAAAAATGACTTCTTGGGGATAACTAATATTGAGCTCTAATTAGCGTGGATAATTTCAAAATCAAAATTAGTATGATGAACCCAATCATTACACTATGACATTTCAGTCTCATACTTATTAGGCAATACCAATCCATACACACTAATTATTCATTCCATACTAAACCATGGAATTTCTTGGCATGTGTGATTTCATCCGGAAAAGATGGATCTTCTTTCCCTTTAAATGGAAACTACACACAGATAGGTCTAAGATAGAAGAATATTTCAATTCTTTTTCAACTCATATCCTATATAATATAGAAGGATATTTAAATTATTTCACAACTGATCTCTTTACAACTTTGATAGAGTATTATAAAAAAATAGGAAGTGAATTATATGGTTTTTGTTTCTTTATTTTAAACTATCAAGAGAATATTAAGAGCAATTAGCTATAACTAGTTCAAATTTAACTTCTAGGTTATTAGTATGACGATTCCAAGCTTAAAATCTACTGTGAAGTTGCAACAATTATTCTAAAAAGTTAATGATTATCCACTTTAATTAGAAATTCCACTATTATAACTTTAATATAGAAACTACATGAAGAGAACAAAAAAAACTGCCACGGAAATTTTCCTTGAATTTGTTTTTCGCAATAAACCTAAAGATACAGACATGAAATTGAATTTGGAGAAATAATATTAAAATCATAGCATTGTACCATAGAAAAAAATATATATGAAGTTGAAATCCAAACTAATCTTAAACTAGAATCTTTGTAAATAATCTCAAAATTATAACATTTAAATGGAATAATAAGAAATGGAAAGAGGCTACAAATTTAGTCTCTCCATAATTTTAAGGAATTATTTCAAATGTATATCCTTAAACCATAAAACATGAAGATAAATTCCAAGTTAAATTTCCATGAAAATTGAAATTTAAACCATGAAAGGGACAAGAAGATGATGTACTAGCTCAATGCTAACATATAACAAGAAAAATGTGAAGTACAAGGTTTGTGCTAAACTGTTGTAATATTTTTTAAATCACAACTTTCAAATCAGGTGCTAGAGTGCTCTAAGATTTTTTTTAATTATTAAATTGGAGAAAATTCTTAATTTGAAATTTAAATATATATTTCCAAAAATAAACAAGAAAATTATTAAAGAGTTATGTGTCAATTTTACGTCTTTTTTCTCAAAATCTAACCTCAAATGAGCCAGAGTGTACAAACAAAAAAACATTTTTTTTAAACTAAACAACAATATGAGATTTTAGCTTTAAACCTTAAAAAAGGTAATGCAAACACCTATTCTAAGAGCAAATAATCAGACACACATCACAATTCAACCTAGATCTAAAATCATTATTTATATATTCTAATATACTATAAATACTAGCAAGAAATTACAAATACAATAAAATATTTTTTGAATATCACGTGAAATGGTGGGCAAATAAATTTTTCAATGGAGACATCACAATTGATTGAAGGAACCGTAGAATAGTATATAATGGGGAATGGCTTTATATTAAAGGTCAGTTTTAGGCAATATATGTGTTATTGGAAAATTTTAGAATGTTATTTTAAAATATTATTAAAATTTTAGAAATTGTTATATAATATTATATGAGTTAGAAAGAAGATCCGACACCTACTGAATTATCATAGGGGTAGTCACATAAGTTCATATTTTGTTGAATTATTATAAAGTTATTTTAAAATAGTATTAAAACTTTAGAAATTGTTATATAGTATTATATGAGTTAAAAAGGAAGATACGAGACTTAATGAATCATTCTATGGGTAGTCATATAAGTTTATATTTTTGTTGAACTATAAAGTAAGTGGTTAGCATTTATTTTTTTAATAGCATGTTTTACGTTTTTAATAGCATGTTAAAAGATACACTAGAAAATATTTTTTATAATAATTTAAAGATGGGATTAATCTGTTTTAATTTTGGTTGGCTTTTAACTCATTGAGGTGGCCAAAAGACTTTGTTTTCTATGGGCAGGTTGAGGCTACCAAGTATTGAATTTGATGATGTAACTTATTTTTTTTGTTAAAATGAATGAATAGAGAAGTACTGAACTTATATGTGTGTGTGTGTGTGTGTGTCTATTAATAATATATAAGTTTTAAACTAATATAATTGAAAAAATTAAATTAGTTTAGATCTAGTTAATATATGATTTAGTATCAGTACGGAGGGATGAAATTCTTAAAGGTGTAATTTTTTTCTCAAATTATACACTCACCTTTTTTAAAGTTCTACACTCCAAAAATAAGGTGTAGGTGCAAACCTTCCTTTTGGAGTGCATAACTTGAGAAAACATTTGCACCTAAAGGGAAAGTTTGACCTCTCTACGCACTTTTTGGCCATCTAGAAATTTGATCCCTATCTATTCATAATAAGTTCGATATTAGATCAATATAAGCTAGTATATCTAAAGCGAATATATATCATGATATATTAATATATATTACAATATATAAAATTGAAACTTCCATTAAATTTAGTAAGTATTAAACCAAAATTTTGAAATTTAATAATATTAATATAATACTATAATAATAATAATATTATATTTAATAGCAATATTAGTATTTTAATATTATTTTTAAATATTAAATTTAATAACAAATTTTATAATAAAATCACATCACACTAATACTTTTAAATATTACAATTTTGATGTGGAAGCATTTATGTCTTTAAGCATTCTTTCTTAATTAATATTGTTTTTTTTGTCGTACTAAATAATTAATTGTAAATTATTTTTAAATTTAATATTTCCAATGATTTTTACCATTATAATAATATTTTAGATATATTAAAATTATATATAAATTAGAAAGATATTTTTTAAAAATAAATTAGTGACACCATAACACTGAACTAAAATGATAATGTAGAGTTCCCAAGAACAGCTTCCCAAAAGATTAGTCACGACTCACACCATCACACTGAACTAAAATTATAATGTAGATTCCACAAAAATAGCTTCGGAAGAGATCGGTGACACCATAACAATAAACTTAAATTATAACGCATAGTCGAAACAAAAGAGTTTCGAAAAAGCTTACAATTATTATATGTTGCACTACATTCTAAAACCACCCTAGCATATTATCTTCATAAAAGAGGAGAGGGAGTCTATTGTTGAAGGCAACACTGGAACCTTATAATGTAGATTCCACAAGAATAGCTTCGAAAGAGATGGGTGACACCATAACAATAAACGTAAATTATAATGCATAGTCGAAACAAAAGCGTTTCGAAAGAGCGTAAAATTATTATATGTTGCAGTAGATTCTAAAACCACCCTGCCATATTATCTTCATAAAAGAGGAGAGGGTTTTGTTTATTGATATTACAAATTAGTTTTATTGGTTTTTGTGAGAATTTGGTAATTTTTTCTGAAAAAAAGTTAGATTGTTGGAGTGTTTGAATTGATTTTTTTGTGGAAAATGGATTCATTACTATCAAAAACTCTTGGGCACCCAAAATCCTGAAATTTGACAACTCTAACTGAGATTTTCAAAATTTTATCATAATCTTGCGATAATCTCAATTATTTTCTTCATTAATTTGTAAACTCTTTAAGCTATGCTAATTTTAACTATGAATTCTTCTCCCACTAAAAATTTAAGCATAAAAGGTGAGATTTGATGCCTTATACCCAAATAAATATGGAACTATAAGTTATTACAAGTCAATGATAAAGAAATGAAATAGAGAAACTACCGCGTCTTTATTAGTACCATTAACATCTGTCAAGCTTACCATTAACATCTGCGAAGTCTTTGCCTAGGCAAGAAAGTTGCAATTTGATGCATTGTACCAAAATAAATATAGAATTATATTTTATTATAAGTCAATGGTAATGAATTGAAATAGAGAATATTTCTTATTACCAGTAACATATGTGGTGCTAGTGTCAATATTATATAAAAATTGAAATATTTATCACTAACAACAACATGACTGCAACAAGAATCAAATTCTTGAGCTTTTGTGTTTTTGAGTTAATGTGAAAAATATCATGGGCAAGCTCTGTATTTATTGGAAACTCGGGGAAAATTATTTTGTTGAGACAATTTTTCAAACACTTTAGAGCAAATAAATAACACACACGCAACCATTAAATGGACGCACATAAGCAGAAGAATAGTCATTGTGAATATTTCACATTCTTTCGGATGCAAATAAACAACACACACTCGGCATTAGATGAAATCATCTTACCAACTTGGTGTGGCGCCTCTGATATTTATGGTGCCTACAGGGGAAGTGTATGTGTGGTTTCTACAGGTGAAGGCTAATTGGGGACCGCAGGTCTCCTTTTGTAGACAGTGAAGGAATTTCATGATCTCTCTTGTTGTATTCCATAAAATAGAAATTTTAGAGGCAAGGGAAATAATTTTCTCTCAAAACAATGAGTTCACATAGAGTTGCCGATATGACTTTAACCAAGACAACACAGTTGCTAAGGTTTACACACAGTCGCAGAATTCACTTAATTATTTCTGAACTTTTTTTGTTACAAATTTTAAAGGCAATGGAAATGATTTTCCCTCAACAAAAGAATTTTTAAAAGTTTTGGAAATGACTTTAACCAAGAATATAGTTCCAAATTGCACGTATAAGGAGAAAATAAACTTCAAATAATTTCACTCTAAGAAAATAAACTTCAAATAATTTTACTCATTGTGAAACAGAGTAAAACAAAGTTGTTGTGGTAAAACTGATACATGAAATTTTTTAAAAACACAACATACACTTTCATATGGAGGTTGTGTCTCCTTCACCACAGTAAAACTATTTTTCTTTATATCCACCACGGTTGCCGAAATTAACACACAGTAAAACCTCTAAATGTTGTTTTCACGAGCCCACCAAAATTTGCTCCATGATTTTCTCCTTCTTTTCTTTCCAGACTTACATCCCCCACATTACATTTCTCTTCTAAAATAAACATGTAAAATCAAAACATATATATCTAAGACATGTCTTTCTAGACTTACATCTGCGGCATTAATACATAAGATGCACCGCCATCATTTTATAAACATTACAGAAGTGGTGTCAAGTAAATAACACTTGAATACTAAATATTAGTTTATACAATTTTTAATAAACGTGCATTAAATTTCTATTTGACTTTAATTATTTAATCTATTGCCGAATGGGTTATGTACTCTTCTCAGAACCTGTCCTTCTCTACAAACTCAATCTGTAACATGAAAAAGATTCATTGAGGTATGGCTTCTCGTTAGTGTATTTAATCATATGGTTGAGATTAATTCTCCAACACTCCTCCTTAATAGTAACTTCCGCCATTGACCATTCCCAAAAAATCTTTGAGATAAAAAAAAAATCACGTGCTAATGGCTTTGTGAAGATGTCTGCAAATTGCTCTTCTTACCTGCAATGTTGCCACACAATCTCACTTTTGGTAACTAATTCCGTTATGAAATGATATTTAGAATCAATGTTCATTTTCCTCTTGTGAAACACAAAATTATTTGATAATGCAATTGCTAGACTGTTATCACAAAAATTAGTGGTTTCTCCATCTTGCTCATGACATAAATCCCACAACAACCTTCTCATTGAAACTTCTTGACACGTTGATGTTGTTGTGGTGACATTCTAAGCTTATGTTGTTCACAATCATACTATCGTATGCTTCTTGGAAGCCCATGAAATGGCTCTCGAAACCAAATGAAAAACATATCCTAACGTGCTCTTTCTGTCATCAACACTTCCTTCCCAATCATTTTCAGTGTAACCAACCAACCTAAAATCATCTGTGTGGAGTACAAAACGACATACTTCTTTGTACCATTGACATACTATAAAATTCTTTTGGTTGTTTGCCAATGTGTCTCCTTAGGTGTCTCCATGAACCTCGAGACCAAACTCACTGCATACATTATGCCAGGCCTAGTTGTGGTCAAATACATTAGGCTTCCCACCATACTTCTGTATTATATCGTATTGACATTGCTCCTGAAATCCTATTTTCTCAACTTCAACCCAATGATAGTTGGAGTTGGTAATGGATTTTTGTTATGTATATTATACCTCTCTAAATGTCTACAACATAATTTGCTTGAGAGATAAAAAAATCCATTTTTTGTTTGCTTCACTTCTATGCCCAAAAAAACTTAACAAGCCCAGGTGAGTCATTTCAAACTCACTTTTCATGACTACTTTGAAATCAGCAAGGAGGAAATCATCACTCCCTGTAAAAATCAAATCATCTACATAAAAAATTAAAATAAGAACCCATTGTCCATCAAGTAAGCATCTATCCTGCTGTACCATGCACGTGGTGCTTGCTTTCGCTCATAGACAAATTTTCGCAACCGATACACCCTCTCTTCTTGGCATTCAATCTCATAACAAAGAGGTTGCACAACATACACCTCCTCTTTCAGAACTCCATTCAAGAACGTTGAATTAACTTCCATTTGATAGACCTTTTGTTATGGTCCTATAATAATAGGGTTTATAATTTTGAATTGACTATGTAAAGTCTTGTAATATTGTACATACTTTTTATTTTTACAAAAAAATTTCCCATATTAAAATAAATAAATAAAGTGTAAAGAGGGTAATTCTTAAAAGAAAAATCAAATGACTAAAAGAATAAGATCAAAAAATAATATAAGATATGAACCCCACCAAAAATTTATAAAAATAGATTCTGAAAGTGATGCAAATTTAAATGCCACTAATTTTTACTTTACTTTGAAAAATAAGATTATGTGCAGCTTGTCAAAAATTCCACAATCCATGATGGTCAAATAACTTAATCTTGACTCATTCACGCATTTTAAATTTCATGCTGATAGTTAGAGAATAAAGATCTAGCTGTTTAATCTTGGCAGATCAGTAGTTAGGTAGAGAATAAAATGAAATCATCAATTTCATCTGAGCCATTGGAAGTCATAAGGTTAGAATTAGATAGTTTTTTTTAAAAAAAGAAAAATAAAGGGCCAGCAAGCTCACATGCACCAAATAAATGAAGAAAAAAATGTTAGGATAAATGATGGGTAGGTAGATTATTTCACAAAGTCATGAAGAGCATCAAATCGGTCATTTCATATTATTAACTCCCTTCTAAAACTCAATTGCCCTTGTAAAAATATCCCTTTCCCTTCATTTCAACCTTTTCCTCTTATTTCATCCCTTTCCCTAGTTAAAAATACATTTTCGTTTGGAAAAGTAATTTCCACTTACTAATTTCCCTTTTTCCATTTAAAACACACTAAAATACACTTATCCTAAGTTTTAAATAATGTGAGGTCCCATTGAAAAATTCTTCCCCGATGTTATTTTAACCCATTCTCTCTGTTTTTTAAATATACCCCATCATATTCATTCACCCTGTATTACATTAACTCCCACACATATATTAACCCCTCCCACTATTATTTTAACTTATCCCTTTACTATATTAATTCCCCATTATAATATAAACCCGGGTCCAACATTACACAACCCCATCGCATGTATTACTCCTGATCCCATATATCATTAGCATATAGCTTATATCACAAAATTTTGCATATATCATCTTGCATCATTCATTACCAGGCCCCACCAATACAAACATCCATCATATTCGTCCATCCATTAGATCTTTATTCCTCAGATTCAATGGCCAATAGCTAATTTCACACCCCCAAATGCCCAAACTTTAACACCACTGAGTGGTTGTTAAATGAGCAGTTTCGCAACCTCGTTCCCCTGCTATGTGGAAGCCCAAGATTCTATCGCATTCTCCAATAAAATACCACTTACCCTCCTTTTATTATGCGAAAACCACCGGGCTATTTTCCGCCCGTTACTATGAAAATGCCCTCATTTGAATTTGACCATGAGCGCATAAATTTAAACACTGTTGGTTAAAAATCATAAAGACCGTCCTAAAAATATTTTTCACCATTTCTGTTCAAATTTGCAAACAAAAATCTCTACCAAAGTTGTCTGTTAACACAAAGAACTCTGTTGACCTTTTTTTAAGCCATTTCAACCAGAATTCAAGACCTTTGCTACTAGAAATGCTGAAAATTCAGTTTGGAACCTAATATAAAACCATTGAAGCCTATTTCGCTTTCCAGAAAGCCCATGTTGCTTCCAGAACTCATTCTGCAAACTAAAATCTTCATTCTCCAGGTATTCCTGAAGTGCCAAGATGTTTTATTAAGCAAGCAAGTGATAAGTTAATAAATTCAACTAGTTTAAAAGCTTTGCAGACCATAAAAAAGCCACTATTGCCTCCAAAACCCTTTTTGCAGACCTAATTCATATTTTCAGAGGTATTCCTGAGGGCCTGAGACTATTTCTTAAAGCCAAAAATTAATTAATTTAATAAAATAAAAAAATCTATGGCTTCCCAAGGCATTGTGACTGTTAATCCCCTACAACCTCCTATTGTTGATGTTGAACACACTCCACTTGCAGACAAAGATTTCAAAATCAGATACCATGTCATTGATTTAAACCTCCTTCAAATCTAGTGAGCCATCGACCACGCTGATGATATCTACCTTTGGGAATCCAATTTTCCCAGGTATTTTTCCCACAGACTTTCCAATTCCCAGAGATCATCAGGCTCTGTCAAGCTAATTATTTTCCCAATGAAAGAGCCCTAGTAACCTACAGCAAGGAAATCTTGTTCACCATTACTGCAGAACCCATAAACCAAATGCTTCAAATTCAACCCAAGCCTGATGAAGCCCCTTTGTCAATTGAAATCCTTACTAAATTTTATTTGAAACATGACTTCCCAAAAATATTTCAGATCTTCCAAACCTTTATTCCTTCATCAGTTGAAACCACAAAGAATAACCCTCCTTATCCAGGCTCAATTTTCTTGGAAAGAACCAGGAAGATTTCCACAATGTTGTCTTGTATATTAGGATACTTTACAAATGAGTATGAAGATGCTTCAAAATTAGGTATCTATCCATATTTTTCCCAGGTCAGCCTCGTGCATCCACATTTAACTTTGCTCAATACTTATTAGATACTATCCATGAGAAACTAGTTAAAATACCTGAAGAAGGAGTGTTTAAGTATTCATCTGTTTTGTTTCATATGTTCCTGTAATTCCAATCTGAAAGGTTTGCAGTTAGCCTTCAAAAACTAGACACTGAGGGTAATCCACAATCAATTGTCTTATGGACTTACTTGATTACTTGATTAGGAAATACTCCATAGATTTTACCTACAAAAACTTCATTGATTCATTTATTCACCCTATTGTTAATATGCTAAGTAGTAGCAGTAAAACAAGAGTCAATGATGAGATAAAGAAGGTCTTACAACTATCTGAACACAGTAGAACAAGGGACTGGTATTTATATGAGAACCATACTAAAATTAGAGTATATGGATGTCAACTCACTCCATATAAGCTACCCAAATACCTTCCAATGAGGTTATTTGCACTTGATTATATCAGGGGGATCCTAAAATATGATGAAGTGATTTTTTTGTCAGCCAAGAAGAAAACAAAATTTAAAATAAAAAACTAGATTGGTTCTTTCATGTGCAATAACATGATTGCTGGTCAACAGGTAGAAAAATGTTTACAGGAATTCAAGTTCAGTCAAAGTTTCAAGTGGCAGTATGATCCTTTAGGAGTCATCATCAAGTTAAGAATAAAATTTAAATTAACTCCTTTTGTCCATGATTCCAAACCAGAAATTTAGAGATACTCCAACCAATCGAAGTGGTTTGAGAATACTTTGGAAGAGGTGGAGAAACCAGTTGAGACTAGCTCTTTTCCGCAAACTATAGCCCTTCGAGATACGAACTCCAAGAGGCCAAGATAATAAGGATCATATTCAAATCAAACCACTATGGAAACCAAATTCAATCTAATGTACAGGAAGAAGCCTGATCTAAATCCTGTAAATGAGCAAGTTGAGACAATTGAAATCATTGATACATAAACAGTGGTTAAAGGCAATGCACCACCTCCAGTTTTAGAGTAAACTCATCAACCATCAACCTGTAACACTCAAATCATTTATAAGCAACAAAATGTAGAGGTATATTCATCAAGTAAAACAGTTGATAAAGAACATGATATCATGGAGAAGTAAAAGGAAATCAAACTCAGGAATGAGGCATTAAAAGCATTCACTTATGCCCAATGTTTGAAGCAAACACCTAGTGACTAGAACAGGTTGCTTTCAGCATTTTATTATAGGACCAAGAAGATGCAAATGACCTTCTTGCAACCCACAATACAGAATCCAAAGTCATTAGTAGATTATAAGAAAATAGAATATGAAGTCATGGCTAAAGATTTTCATCCTATAGAAAAAATTGAATTTTACAAGCAAGCTGGTAAAATGATACATTTTACTATGACTAATAGAGTTATGAGTGTCGAGAAATTACAAAATTCTCTAGAGAATATAAAAGCTCAGTTAAAACTAGAGAAGGCTTCCTCACAAGCCAAGGACAACAAAATTAAATCTCTGGAATAATTAGTCATAGAAGTAGGATATGATCCCCAGAATATCGAAGTGGCAGAAGAACTCATCAAGAAAAATAATGCATACATTGCTACATTGAAAAAAAAACTGCAATTGTCTCCTACTAAACATCCACAGGCTGAAGTAATTCTGGAAAATGAAGGACAAAAATATGAAATGATGAATTTGATCACCCAATTGAAAACTCAACTGAAAGAGATGGAGAATGAGATGGAAAAATTGGTTGAGGAGAAAAAGGCCTACATGGAATCGATGTCACTGCTATTACTACAATTACTACAACATTTCCTTCTACTTTAGCAGCTCCAGTGGCAACAACACTTCCAGTAGCTACATTAAATCCAACTACATCAGCAAGAGATTCAACAACAACATCAGCTCATCCTAGTGATGAAGAAGGTAAACTAATTAAAGCCATGCAAGATATGTCAATACAAAAAAATGGAATAAATATACTTAAAGAACAAATAAAAATTCTAGAGGATGAGAAGAAGTTGATACAAATCATGCATAAGAATGAAGCACAGAAGTCAAGAAGATTGACTGACAGAGTACAGAAGTTAGAGAAATAATTGACACTAAAATAACCACTTGCCCAAGCAATGCAACAGTTGTGGGCCAATATCATTAACTCTATTAATGATATTTGGCCATCCATCCAAGTTATTGTTGAGAAGAAGGCTTTGATCAAGGAAGAAACTAAATCTATTCAAAAAGTGAAGGACTAACTTCAGAGAAAGCCAGAAGAGGCCACTGAGATCATTAAGTTTCTCAATTCTAAGAATAAACAAGAATTAGAAGAAATTGGCATTAGTGACAGAACTGAAACAATCCTGGAAGTAAGAAAGGTAATTTCCAAAAGAAACTTAATGACACAACTTGAAGATAAGTGTCAGAACATGGAGTTAGAAATAACCAGATTCATGGTGAAATTTGATGTTTTGAGGCAGAAAGGTCTACCTAATCCTTTGGTTATCAATTACAGATTGATGAAACATGAAAAATATGACAATAAAATGAGAGAAGTGGCCAAAGAACAGTCCAATAATTCTTCCATGAAAGGAATTCCTATAGGAAAAGTGCTCTATTAGACTTTCTAGAATATCTTTTACCTCCAGCATGAGGTAAAACACCTCTTCATAAACAAGCCTATTTTTGAAAAATATACAAAGGCTGATGAAATTTTCAGAAGAATGGTAAAAATAAAATTACCGGATGAAGAAGCTTCGGAGAAACAGAATGATTTACTGTGAAAGTGAAAAGGTCACAGGTAAAAGAGTAGTGCGGGTTAAAACAAGTAAAAAGTAGTCAAAGGTTAAAAGTAAAGCAGTAACAAAGCTTAAATATGAAAGAGTATCAGATGACAAGGCAGAGTAAATATGCAGCGAGCGTGAAGGACACTCAACAGAAAGAAGACAACCAACGTGAAAGGAAATAGTTAGTGAGAAAAAGAAGAAAAAAATCAAAGAAAAGAAAACAACAAATCAATAAAAGAGGGACAACTTGCATTAGTTACTTAGTTGTCTCTATCTTTTTGCAGGAAGATATTTATTTTTCCCTGAATAATTCCTAATTCAGTTTTAGGACATTTTTTAATAGTTTTTGTATAAATAGTTCATAAATCGAAATATTGTGTCTGGATTTCTAAACATTTCTATAGTTGTATTGATCTGAAACTTGAGGGTTTATTGTAACATTTTCAAGTCAGCAGACTCGACTGAGTAATAAAGGCATTGCATTATAGGATTCATGTGTTGGGCCACTTTAGTGAAGTATATTTCTATTGTTAAATTTGTATTTTCTTAAGTATTTCACATACTTATATGTTTTCCAATTTAAATGTTATAATAGGAATATTATTGTATAAATTTTTTAAGTACACTCTGTTCTGAATGGTTTTTCATTTTCATGTTTTCTTCTAATATCCAGATTAGGGAATTCTTCATTGATCCCTAGTTTTTACTGACCTCATTCACTTCCTTCATTATCCGGTTTGAGGAGCCCTTAACTGCTTCTTGATCTCGATTGAAGCCACTTCACCATCCAGCCTAAAATATCTAAATTTTCTTAGCTACCTTGACATATGAACACTTCCCTTAGGTCTTGATTCAGTCATGTTTTCTTGATACCTTGACTCCATAGCCCAATGGTAAATATACAATCATCTATCCATCCGAATCAGTCATTTCACCACCAAATCAAACCAAAATGAAAATCAAATCAATTTTACATAACTAGCTTAAAATAAACCAAAAACAACAAAGCTAAATCATAAAGAGAGAGCCCTCTCTGAGCATTAGGAAGGCTATATCCTAATCTCAAAAGTAGGTTTGGGGTTACCTCTAATATTTTTTGAAACAAAAAGCCTAACAACCGTAGGAAATTATTGGAGTGATAACATATCGGCGACTCCACTGTCGAAGAACCAGTCCTCAACTAAATAAATCTTAAAAGAAATACTTTTACTCATATTTTCACCTTAAGTTTTATTTAGGGTTGTTAGAAATTTTCATTAAAAAATTATAATTCTGGCTTACAAAGGAATATACTATACGAGATCTCATCTTGATCCACAACCTGTTATAATTATGGATTATCCTAATAGAATTTTAAAGAAAAATAAAAACGTAGAATGTCTAGGGAGTACAAGTCAATTAATCAGAGAAAATTCACTCCCCAAGCAATTATCAATCTTCTAAGATATTGAATTCGATTTATCATTTGAAAACTCTTTGTTTAGAACTAAATCTGAAATTTCAATCTATGATAGTGTAATAGATCCTAATTTCATTCAATTTATTGAAACAAAGAAGGAGTCCATTTCACTTGATTCAGATCAACAAGCTCTAGAATCTTTTGATAAACTTGGTGCTTTGACTACAACTTTGATTAAGAATATTTATGAAGCCTATTTTCAAAATTCTGTTGAATTAACTGTTTTATCTACTTATAGCCCTAAGCCTTATACCACTCCTTCAGGGTCTGTAAATTAATCTTTATTTAGTACTACCTCATCTATTATTTCCACTACACTTCATTACACTGAATTATTCATCCCCTAGCTTCCTCTTCAACCTATAGTTTTATTTCGATCTCCAAACACGTCAAGTTGATCTTTTAGAACTTCTGCTACATCTTTTGGTACTTCTATCTCATTTCCAAGTACATCTTCAAGTGTTCCAACTTCATATGAAATTACTTCAAGCTCATCACCAAGCACCACAAATTTACCTCCTAGCCAAGCTACAATCTTAGCCATGGCAACCAGATATGCTCCTTTGGTATTACCAACTGAATTACATGCCATGCCCTAAAATTATCAAAGTAAAATCTTTCAATTTTATGGTACATTGCAATATACTGCAAAACAACACGTTAATAAAATGACAGATTACTTTGAATTGCATGAAATTGATGAATATGATGTTCGGATGAGACTTTTTGCCCAAACGTTAGCTGGAGATGTAATAAAACAGTTTAAAGATTTACCTGCTAATCATATTGCCAATTTAGAATCTTTCTATAGATTGTTTATCAATAGATGGGAGAAAAAGAAGAACCATTTACAAATATTTTCTGAATATGAAAAAATAAGAAGAACACCTAATGAATATGTTTAGGACTATTGTACTAGGTTCAATAGTATTTACAATGCTATTCCAGAAAACATCAAACTCCCACCAGATCTAGCTTTAATCAAATTCCGTGATGGTTTTGATACCGATATGTAATACCAAATGAGAGAAAGAAAACCATAAAAATTAGAATATATTCAAAGTAATGATGTTAGTGTAGAAGAAAATTTGTTAGCTAGAAGAGCTAGAATGAGATATGAAAGAAGAGTAACTATTAAGGATGAACCATCCACATCAGACAGTAAGATAGATAGTTTAGAAAATAGTATGGCCAGAATAATATATAGATTAGAAAATATGGAAAGAAAACCATAGTGGGATAATCAACAAAAAGGTACTCAAATTTAAGAAGAATCCCAACACTATTAAATCTAGAGAATCAACACTTGATCAACAAATAAGATGACATTTCCAAGAGAAATATGCTGAAAGCTCTCACCAAAATGAAGAATATGAGGACACTCAGATTAACGTAATGGGAATAAATGATGATAATACTATTTTTATTACCCAAGAAGAATATGAATTATACATGTTACAACAGTTACAGTTAGAATCTGGAGAGTCTTTTGATTATAAACAAGGTTATGAATTTGTCATTAATGAAGTTCACAAGCAATATAACCTTAGGAGTAAGAAAAATGTAGAATCCCCTCCGAAGAAAACTTCCCAAACTTAGACTATGAAAACAATAGAAGCTCCTCCAACCAAAGTGCTGCAAATTCTCCCTAGGGAAGTTCAGAAAATTTCCACTTCAAAGATTACACCCAGTCAAAAAATTTTAGATATCACACCTACTGATCCTCAATCAATTAATGCTGCTAAAAATTATACTGTTGTTAATACTTCAGCTGATATTCAAAAATTAGTTATTCCTAAAACTTCTGTTGATACTCCAAAATCAGATATTGTCAAAACTTCAGTTGTTGCCAAAACAACTGCTACCAAAACCACAGCTTCCACACAAACTCTCCTAGATAAGAATATTGAAAATAGAAAACCAGTGGAAACGCAAACTGAAAAACCAACTATAGATAAAGAAGAGAAAAACACTCAAACTGTAATTTGTAAAGAATAAATAACTCAGTTAGTAAAACCCAAGACTCATTTAACATCCAAAATGAAATAGCGAAACTGAAAATAACAATTCCTTTAACATAATTGGTGAAACATGATTTATACAAATCACAAATCACTCAAACACTAAACATAATTGAAGGAGAAAACTTGGTTAATATAAATGATGATCAACCAAAATTACTATTTGGTCTTGAGGTAAATGGAAAACATCAAGAATGTGGTGTTCCTCCTTTCTACATTAGCTTGACTATTCATGATCAAATTTTACACAATTCTATCCTAGATTCAGGAGCATCACACAACTTACTACAAAAGGAAATCATGGAAACATTGGATTTAGATATAACCGGACCATACAAAGATCTTTTCTCTTTCGATTCTAGCAAATTTAAATGTCTAGGCCTAATAAAAGACATGTTTGTCACTCTATTCCAATACCCATGTAAGATATTATCATGGATATTGTAGTTGTTAATATCCGTCCAAATTATGGAACAATATTATCTCACTCATGTGGAGAAAAATTGTAGGAATCTCCACACTTAGACATGTGAAATGTGACAATTTTAGTATTTGGTTAGCCCAAAAAGCTTCACAGAGAAACTTTAATAAAATAAATGGTCAATAGTGCAAAAAACCATAAAACTATTCTATATATTATGTGCATTCTGATATGGATTCTTTCATTTTATGTAATTCAAACACGGGAAAAGACAATAATGCAGTTCTAAAATAGAAACATAAATAAGTTGACAGTGACAATATATTTCATGAATCTATGTGGCACCTAGATTTTGATGGTTCAGTAAACAGATTAGGAGAAGGTGCAGGAGTTTGGATTCACAACATGGAAAATAATAATTCTAAAGGTCAGGCATTTAGGTTAAACTTTAAATGCACAAATAACATGGCTGAATATGAAGTTTTAATCTTAGGAGATTTTAAGAAACTTAGGAGCCAAGAGAGTCTCTATCATGACAGACTCATAATTTATCATAAAATAAATCAAAGGAGAGTATTATGTGAATAATGTTAGACTTAACCAATAAAGAGAAACTTTTCTACATCTGATTAAAGAGTTTCTTGAAATTGACTTTGTTGTCATTCCAAGGAAACACAACATGCAGGCTCACAATTTGGCTACTTTTTCCAGTACCTTCAAATTTCCTTTTTAGCCAAACCACCATTACACTTCAAAGGTAAGACAAAGGCCTACTATTCCAGATAACTTGAAATACTAGCATATTTTTTCAGAAGATTCTCAAATCTACAATTTTATGAATGTTGAGGGAGAATTCCAAAATTGTAACATAAATACTAATTGTAAAAGATATGAAACTATATATACTGAGTTAGATGTAAATAATTTAGATTTGATTGAACCAACTAAATTCACTATAGTAGAGATAGATAAATTAGATAAAGTAGAAATAGAAGAAATAGCAAATGATGATTTTCAGATTTTAAACCTTAGAAATAAATTTTTGCATAAGGGATTAGCCCCATTAGAAGATTTGTTTGATTCAAATGATGTAGCTAGAAAACCAAAAATGGAACCTTTAATATCAGACATAGAATAATGTAACATAGGAACATAACAAAAACCCAAGCTTAATAAAATATCCAAAGCATTACCTTAAGAGGAAAATCTAAAATACATAAGTATGTTTAAAGAATTTCAAGATGTCTTTGCTTGGAGTTATGAAGACCTTAAATTTTATGATTCCATCATCATTAAACATAAAATACAAATCAAATAAGATCAGAAATCATTTAAACAAAAGCTTAAGAGAATAAATCCAGTTCTTATGACATTGATTGAAAAAGAAGTAAAAAGATGTATGAGGAAAAAATCATATCACCTATCAGATATTCTGATTGGGTTTTAAACTTAGTTCCCACTAGGAAGAAAACAGGGGAAATAAAACTTTGTGTTGATTTCTGAAATTTAGACAAAGTGTCCCTAAAAGATAACTATCCTCTCCCCAAAATGGATCACATTTTACAGAGAGTAGTTGGATCATCCAGGATGTCATTGCTTGATGGATTTTCTGGATACAATCAAATCCTAGTTCAACTAGAAGATCAAGCAAAGAAAACATTTACCGCTCCTTGGGGTACTTTCATGTATTTAAAAATTCCCTTTGGATTGATGAATGCAGGAGCTACCTTCCAAAGAGCTATGCATATAGTTTTTTCCAAAGATATTCATGAATTTTTAGTCATTTATCTAGATGAAATAACAGTATTCTCCAAATCAGATAGTGAACATCTAGATCATTTCACTGAATCCCAAAAAGAACTCTTTAGACTAGAAGAAGGTAAACTCTTAGTACACATAATTTCAAAATAGGGAATTAAAATAGATCCGGATAGAATAGAGGAAATTTTGAACATAAGTCATCCTAGTAACATGAAGGAATTGCAGGCATTTTTAGGTAAAATTGACTTCCTTAGAAGATTGATTTCTAATTTAGCAGAACTAATCATAGAATTGAATAACATGTTAAAGAGATATTCAGCACTTAAATGGACAGTAGAGGCTAAGCAATATTTTGAATCAATCAAACAAGCCCTTACAATAACACCTTTCATAATAAGTCCTAATTTCCAAAAATATTTTATCATTTTTTCTTTCGTTTCAGAACATACCATTGGAGCAGTCTTTTTGCAAAAGAATGATCAGGGCTATGAACACCCATTTCTTTTTTCAAAAAATCCTTAAGAGATTCCACACTAAAGTACAACATAATTGAAAAACAAGAACTTTCTTTAGTAAAGGCTATTAAAGGTTTCGGAGTGTACATCTTGTATTCACACATACTTGCATATGTTCCAAATTCAGTAGTAAAGGACATTTTGACTCATAATGAACCTAATGGAAAGAGAGGCAAATGGATTGCCACTATTTTTGAATATGATATTGAAATTAAGCCCACCAAATTGATTAAAGGCCATGGTTTAACCAAACTCATGGTTGAATCGAACTGTCAGGCCTTAGATATAAATTTTATTGCTCAATTAGATGATAAAGAAGAGATGGTGACTCCACATATCAGTGTAGCTTTCATTGACTCACCTTGGTATGCAAATATCATATTTTCTTTACTAAATCTACAAGCTCCTCCTGGTTTATCTATGAACTAAAGATATATTTTTGAAAATGCAAGCAGTGAAGTATTGTATTATAGATAATGCCTTATTTGGAAAGATCATGGTGGTATATTGCTGAACTATTTATTCAAATATGAAGCTGATAAAGTTAAGCAAGAATTTCATGCACATGACTATGGAGGACACCTTTACTGGAAATCAACTGCTGATAAAATCTTGAGGGAAGGTTTTTACTAGCCCACTCTTTTTGCAGAATTTAGAAAGTATGTGACCTCCTGTCACAAATGCCAGATATTTGAAGGGAAGAAAAAACTATTACCTTTACCCCTCAAACCTATCTCTACAGAAATGTCATTTCAGCAATGGGTTTTACACTTGATTGGTGAAATTCACCCACCCTCCTCAGCCTAGCATAAATGGATTTTGACAGCCACTGATTATTTCACTAAGTGGATAGAAGTCATTCCTTCTAGAAAATCTACTAATTCTGTCATCATATCATTCCTTGAAAACAATATCCTTTCTATATTTGGATGCCCACAAAATCTCATTAGTAATAATTCAGTTGCTTTCAAATCTAAGAAAATGATTGACTTCTGTAACAAATACCACATCAATCTTGGTCATTCCACTACCTATTAACCCCAAGGTAATGGACTTGCAAAACCCTCCAACAAAATCCTACTAACTATCATCAAGAAACTGCTAGAAGACAACAAGAATTCCTGGAACAAAAGGTTGGTTAATGCCTTATGGGCAGATAAACTGACTACCAAAAATTCTATTGGCACATCTCCCTACCAACTAGTATATGGAATGGACATTGTTTTTCCATCGTCATTGGGAGTCCCAGTGATGAAGATGATTCAATAACTACACGTAGAAAAAAATGATTACTAGATAAGGATAAATCAAACTATTCATTTGGAGAAAATTAGGGAAGAAGTCTATGTCAAATCACAAGTTATCCAAGATAAAATCAAAAATATTTTCGACAAAAAAACCAAAGTTGATGATTTTTACATAGGTGACAAAGAACTCAAACGAGATTCTAGAAGACAATAAAAAGGTAAACATGGTAACTTCTATTATCTATGGAAAGGCCCCTATATCATTTACGGTTACAGAGGTAACAATGCACTATTTTTGAAGGAAATTGATGGAATAGATCTACCAGGAGGACCAGTCAATGGTAGGATGCTGAAGCATTACTTTTCCCTAGATTAAAATTAGTTCATTTGTTTACTTTTCTCATTGTACATAACATTGCAAATTTTATATTGGATTGGATGTTTTTCTTGCAAATTTGAAGCCCGAAGAGAAGGCCCTAAGCTTTGAAAGACATAATATCATATGTATGAATAAAACATAGTTCAGAAAGAAGTTACAAGACAAGCATTGTCAAAGTTCCAAGGCCACTGATCTTACAGTTCTTGACATCTCAACAGGAGATGCCATCCCTATGTGGAGCCACTGTTAGGGTCCTATAATAATAGGGTTCATAATTTTCAATTAACTATGTAAAGTCTTGTAATATTGTACATAATTTTGCTTTCTGCAAAATGTTCTCCCATATTAAAATAAAAAAAAATGTGTAAAGAGGGTAAGTCCTAAAATAAAAATTAAAGGACTAAAAGAAAAAGATCAAAAAAGAATATAAGATATGAACCCCAACAAAAAGAGATAAAAATAAATTTTGCAAGTGATGCAAATTCAAATGCCACTACGTTTTACTTTACTTTGCAAAATACGATTGTGTGCAGCTTGTCAAAAATGCCACATTCCATGATAGTTAAACACCTTAATCTTGACTCATTCATGCATTTTAAATTTCATGTTGATAGTTAGAGAATAAATATCTAGCCAAACTGTTTAATCTCGGCAGATCAGTAGCTAGCTAGAGAATAAAATGAGCTCGCCAATTTAATGTGAGCCATTGGAAGTCATAAGGTTAGAATTAGATAGTTTTCCTTTAAAAATAAAAAGAAAGGGTCAGCAAGCTCAAATGCACTCAATAAATTAAGAAAAAAATGTTAGGGTAAATGATGGGTAGGTAGACTAATTCACAAAGGCATGAGGAGCATCAAATTGGTCATTTCACATTACTAAATCCCTTCTAAAACACATTTTCCCTTGTAAAAATATCCCTTTCCCTTCATTTCGACCTTTCCTTCTTATTTCATCCCTTTCCCTAGTTAAAAATACATTTTCCTTTGAAAAGGTAATTTACCCTTATTAATTTTCCTTTTTCCATTTAAAACACACTAGAATACACTTATCCTAAGTTTTAAATAATGTCGGGCCCCATTGAAAAATTCTTCCCCGATGTTATTTTAACCCATTCTCACTGTGTTTTAAATATCCCCCATCATATTCATTCACCCTGTATTATATTAACTCTTACACATATTAACCACTCCCGCTATTATTTTAACTTATCCATTTATTATATTAATTCCCCATTATAATATAAACTCGGGTCCCACTTTACATAACCCCATCGCATGTATTACTCCTGATCCCATATTTCATTAGGATATAGCTTAGATTATAAAAAAATTTATAAATCACCCCCATCATTCATTACTAGGCCCTGCCTATCCAAACATCTATCCTATTCGTCCATGTGCCAGATCCCCATTCCTCAGATCCAATGGCCAATAGCTAATTTTGCACCCCCAAATGCCCAAAATTTAACACCACTAAGGGGTTGCGAAATGAGCAGTTTCACAACCCCATTCCCCTACTACATGACAACCCCATATTCTATCATATCCTCCTATTGAATACCACTTACCCTCCTTTTGTGATGCGAAACCGTCGAGTTTTTTTTCGCCCATTACTATGAAACCACCCTCATTTGAATTTGACCCCACACCCATAAATTTAACCATTGTTGGTTAAAAACCATAAATACCGCCCTAAAAATCCTTTTCACCATTTCTATTCAGATTTGCGAACAAAAAGCTCTTCCGAAGCTGTTTTTTAACGCAAATACCTCTATTGACCTGTTTTCAAGCCATTTCAACTAGAATTAAGGACTTCTGCTACCAGAAACACTGTATATTCAATTTGGAGCCTAATATAAGACCATTGAAGCCTTTTTAGTCTAAAATAAAGCCCCTGTTGCTTCCAGAACTCATTTTGCAAACTGAAAGCTTCATTTTGCAGGTATTCGTAAAGTGCCAAGACCTGTTCTTAAGCAAGCAAGTGATAAACTAATCAATTCAACCAGCTTAAAAGATTTGCATCTATAGAAAAGCCACTGGTACCTCCAAAACCCTTTTTGTAGACATAAATTATCTTTTTAGAGGTATTCCTAAGGGCTTGAGACTATTTCTTAAAGCGAGAAAGTAATTAATTGAATAAAATAAACAAATGTATGGCTTTCCAAGGCATTGGGACTATCAATCCCCTACAACCTCCTGTTGTTGATATTGAACACAACCCACTTGTAGACAAAGATTTCAAAATCAGTGACCCTATCACTGATTTCAACATCCTTGAGCTTCACTATTGGAGCCATAATAAATCCATTGATGAGGCTGATGATATCTACCTTTGGGAATCCAATTTTCCCAAGTATATTTTCCCACAGAATTTCCAATTCCCAGAGATCATCAGGCTCTGTAAAGCTAATTATCTACCCGATGAAAGAGCCCATGTAACCCAGTGCAAGTAAATCTTGTTCACCATTACTGTAGAATCCATAAACCAAATGCTTCAAATTCAACCCAAGCCTCATGAAGCCCCTTTTTCAATTGAAATCCTTACTAAATTGTATCTGAAACTTTACTTCCCAAAGAGGTTTCAAATCTTCCAAATCTATCAGCCTTTATCAGTTGAAACCCCAAAGAATAACCCTCTTTATCCAGCATCAAGTTTCTTAGAAAGTAATAGGCAGATTATCACAATGTTTTCTTGTATATTAGGATAATTTACAGATGAGTATGTAGATGCTTCAATATTAGGTTTCTTGTCCGTATTCTGCCCAAGACAACCTCTTGCTTCCACATTTAACTTTTCTCAGTACTTATCAGATGCTATCCATGAGAAACTATTTAAATTATCTCAATAAAGAGTGTTTAAGTATTTATCTGTTTTCTTTCATATGTTCCTGTACTTCCAATCTGAAAGGTTTTCAGTTAGCCTTCAAAAATTAGACATTGGGGGTAATCCACAATCAATTGTCTTCTGGACTTCCTTAATCAGGAAATATTCCATAGAGTTTACCTAAAACAACTTCATTGATTAATTTATTCATCCTATTCTCAATATGTTAAGAATTAGCAGTCAACCAAGAGTCAATGATGAGATAAAGAAGGTCTTACAACTATCTAAACATAGTATAACAGGGGACTGATATTTATACCAGAACCATACTGAAATTATAGTATATGGATGTCAAATCACTCCATATAAGTTGCACAAATACCTCCTAATGAGGTTTTTTGAACTTGAATATATCAGGTAGATCCCAACTCTGATGAAGTGAATTTATTCTCAGCCAAGAAGAAAACACATTATAAAATCAAAAACTAGATTGGTCCTTTCATCTGTAATAAAAGGACTGCTGGTCAACAGGTAGAAAAATGTTTATGGGAATGCAAGTTTAGTCAAAGTTTCAAGTGACAGTATCATCCGTTAGGAGTTATCAGCAAGATAATAATCAAATTTAAGTTAACTCCTTTTGTCCATGATTCCAAACCAAAAATTGAGAGATACTCCAACCAGCCAGAGTGGTTGGAGAAGACTTTTAAAGAGGTGGAGAAACCAGTTGAGACTAGCTCTGTTGTGCAAACTCCAGTCCTACAATATAGGAACTCCAAGAGGCCAAGAGAAGAAGGATCATATTTAGCTCAAACCAATAGAGAAACCAAATTCAAATTAATGTACAGAAAGAAGCTGAAGCTAAATCCTGTAAATGAGCAAATTGAGACAATCGAAATCATTGATACAGACAAAGTCGTTAAAGACAATAAACCACCTACATTTTCAGAGGAAACTCATCAACCATCAACGTCTAACACGCAAATAATTCAGAAGAAACACAATGTAGAGGTATCTTCATCAATTAAATGAGTTGATAAAGAATAGGATATCATGGAGAAGTAAAAGGAAATCAAACTCAGGAATGAGGCATTAAAAGCAGTCACTTATGCCAAATATTGGAAACAAACACCTACTGACCAAAACAGGTTGCTTTTAGCATTTGATTACAAGAATAGGAAGATGCAAATGACCTTCTTTCAACCCACAGTACAACATCCAAATTCATCAACATATTACAGGAAAATAGACTATGAAGTCATGGCTAAGGGTGTTTATCCTATAGACAAAATTGATTTTCATAAGAAAGTTGGTGAAATGTTATATTCTACTATGACTAATAAAGCTATGAGTGTCCAAAAATTACAAAATTTTCTAGAGAATATCAAAGCTCGGTTAAAACTAGAGAAGGCTTCCTCACAAGCCAAGGACAACATAATTAAATCTCTAGAAGAATTAGTCATAGAAGCATGATATGATCCTTTGAACATCAAAGTTGCAGAAGAACTAATCAAGAAAAAGAATGCAGACATTGTTGCATTGAAAAAAAAACTAAAATTTCCTCCTACTAAATATCCAAAGGAAAAATAAGTTCTGGAAAGTGAAGGACAAAAATATGAAATGATGAATCTCATCGTCCAGTTCATAGCTCAACTGAAAGAGATGGAGAATGAGATGGAAAAATTGGTGCAGGAGAAAAAGGCTTATATGGAAGAAATCCCTGTCACTATTATTCCTACAGTTACTACAAAATTTCCTTGTACTTCAGCATCTCCTGTGGCAACAACACTTCTAGTAGCTACATCAGTTCCAACTACATCAGCTACTACATCAATAACAGATTCAACAACAACATCAGCTCATCCTATTGATGGAGAAGGTAAACTAATTAAATCCATGCAGGATATGTCAATACAAACAAATGAAATAAATAGACTTAAATAACAAATAAAAAGTCTAGAGGATGAAAATAATTTGACGCACATCATGCATAAGAATGAAACACAGAGGTCAAGCAGATTGAATGACAGAGTACAGAAGTTAGAGAAAGAATTGACACAAAAAGAACCACTTGCCAAGAAAAGTAGCAGTTGTGGGCCAATATCATTAACTTTATTAATCATATTTATCCATCCATCCAAGTTATCTTTGAGCAGAAGGATTTGATCAAGGAAGCAACTGAAGTTATTCCAAAAGTCAAGGAAGAACTTGGGAAAAAACCAGAAGAGGCCACTGAGATCATTAAGTTTATCAATTCTAAGAATAAAAAAGAATTAGAAGAAATTGGTGTTAGTGACAGAACTGAAACAATCCTAGAAGTAAGAAAGTAATTTGCAAAATAAAATTAATGACACAACTTGAAGATAAGTGTCAGAACAATGAGTTATCAATAACTAGATTCATGGTCAAATTTGATGTTTTGAGGAAAAAAGGTCTGCGTAATCCTTTGGTTATCAATGACAGATTGATGAAACATGAAGTCTATGACAAGAAAATGAGAGAATTTCTCAAAGAACGGTCCAATAATTCCTCCATAAAAGGAATTCCTACAGGAAAAGTGCTCTATCAGACTTTCGAGAATCTCTTTTAACTCCAGCATGAGGTAAAACGTCTCTTCATAAACAAGCCTACTTTTGGAAAATATACAGAGGTTGATGAAATTTTCAGAAGAATGGTAAAAATCACATTACCAGATAAAGAATCTTAGGAGAAACTGAATGATTTACTGTGAAAGTGAAAAGGTCACAGGTGAAAGAGTAGTGCTGGTTAAAACAAGTAAAAAGCAGTGAAATGTTAAAAGTAAAGTAGTAACATATTTTAAAGATGAAAGAGAATCAGATGAAAAGGCAGAGTAAAGATGCAGCCAGCATAAAGGATACTCAACAGAAAGAAGCCAACCGGTGTGAAAGAAAACAATTAGAGAGAAAGAAAAGAAAACAACAAATCAATAAAATATGGACAACTTGCATTAGTTACTTAGATGTCTCTATCTTCTTGCATGAAGATATTTATTTTTTCTTGAATAATTCCTAAATCATTTTTAGGATATTTTGTAATAGTTTTTTTATAAATAGTTCATACATTGAAGTATTATGTGTGGATTTCTGAACATTTCTATAGTTGTATGGATCTAAAACTTGAGGGTTTATTGTAACATTTTCAAGTTAGTAAACTGGACTGAGTAATAAAGGCATTGCTTACATGATTCATGTGTTGGGCCACTTCAGTGAAATATATTTCTATTGTTAAATTGTTATTTTCTTAATTATTTCACATACTTGTATGTTTTCGAATTTAAATGTTATAACAGGAATATTATTGCAAAAAAACTTTAAGTACACTCCGTTATGAACTATTATTCATTTTCATATTTTCTTATGATATACAGATTAGGGAATTATTCAATGCTCCCTAGTTTCAATTGACCTCATTCACTTCCTTCATTATCCGGTTTGAGGAATCCTTAACTTCTCCTTGATCCCGATTGAAACCACTTCACCATCTAGCCTAAAAGATCTGAATTTGCTCAGCTACCTTGCCCTGTGAACACTTCCTTTAGTTCTTGATTGAGTCTTGTTTTCTTAAAACTTTGACTCCAAAGCCCAATGGTAAATAGACAATCATCTATCCATTTTAATTAGTAATTCCACCACTAAATCAAACCAAAATAAAAACCAAATCAATCTTACATAAGTAGCCTAAAATCAACCAAAAACAAAAAAGTTAAATCATAAAGAGAGAGCCCTCTCTAAGCATTAGGAAGTGATCCAGGAGGATCTAGACAACCCAAGGAGCACTATGAAGAATATATATCATGTTAAGCCTAGGTTGAGGATGTATTTATTTTTAATTAAATGTGCTCATATATTTGTAAAATAGAAATTGAAAATGTTGAGAGGATTTTTCCTCAACAATTCAAAAAAAAATCAATTTCTAATTTCATATTGAAGTTGATAGATTATTCTCATCCCTAAGTTTTTGGGGACAAGGCTCTTGAAAGTAGAGATTGAGATATTTCCTCCATAGAAATCTCACGAGAAAATTTTAAGCGATATGAAAATTACTTCCTCCTTAAATTTAGAGATAAGGAGTATTTCCTCCTTACTTTTGGGCTCTTAAGAGCTATATAATGCCATTCTATGTACATGAAAGGTAAGGAGAAAGAGAGTAAGGAGAGATTTTGATTTCTTGGAAAAGGAATTTTCGAGTAGAGCTTGGATAGCTTGTGAGTCTTTCAGAGTATGGATGTATAGTTGAGATTTCTCGACTGGCCACCTTGATGTAAAAGTCAATGTACAATTATCTCTATTCAGAAATACAATAGATTGATTCGTCCTGTTGGAGACGAATCTGGAGAGGTAGCCTAGTGGAGGGGGTGAAATCTGTTATCAATTGTGTTTTTCTCTTTCTTGTGAACTTTTGCTTATGTTATTAAACATATTTTACTAAAGAATTAAATTAAATGATTTTGTCAATCATTTTTCCGTATACATGTTTTAAAATTTAATCTGGGTTAGAACTAAAAGTTACATTTTAGATCAAGTTTGGTATCAGAGAACTTCATTATCTGGTTTAGTGGGTACATCTTCTAGTTTTAGCTCAGGCAAGAAGAAGAAGGAGAAGGTAAATCATTTTGATTCAAAATTTCATCTTTTGATTCGTTTCTTCAACAAAATTGGAAAACTTTCTTAACCATGCAAGAAATGGTAGAAGAAATGTACAAGGATTTTCAGTTGTGTAAGGAGATAAATGAATTAGAAGAGAGTAATTCAGCACTTCGAGAGGAGAATATCAAGTGGCAAATATTGCTCGAAGCCACAAAGGACATAAATGTTTTGAAAGAGCCATTGAAGGATTCTTTCTATCAGCCATGTTAGAAACGTAGTTCTCATGGAGCATCATCTTCTACTTCGTAATCGACAAAGAATCAAGAATATAATCAAGTGTTCGAGGAGTTATGAAGCATTTCCTTTTCTATACCTTCTAATAATGATGTTAATGATGCATCGTTTGCAAATTTTGAAAATGATACCAAGGGGATTGGTATGAAATTGTTGACCAAGATGGGATACGACGGAAGAGGCCTTGGGGTTAATGGTCAACGTAGCATTTATCCTATTGAGGTGAAGAGACAAAATCATAAGGCAGGATTGGGCTATATAGAAATTCAAGAGAGTTCCAAATCTGTAGAGGCAAGAAAGTCGAATCATGGTGGTAATCGTGATGGAAAGCAGTCTCCACGAAGAGATGAGCACTTCAAGAGAGGAGCTAAATATTGTTCTCCTGATCAAGGTTTGAAATCATTTCTGCCAAGGAATCAACGAGTGCATTTTTGTGTTAACTGTAGAAGAAATGGTCACCGAAAGGAGAATTGTTGGGATCTACAGCCAGAGCTTCAACACAAGCAGAATAAACAATCTACAAATATATCTTCCAAACTTGCGAAAGGAACCTGCAACAAAAGCACAAGGAAACAATATTCGTGATGAAACAAAACCAATCAAAGAAAATCCATTCACCTATCTTGGTAAGCAATGGATATTGTTTATTCTTAATTAATTAAAAAAAAAAAATTTCTTCTCAGAATTGTTTCCTCATGAAAATTTTGTTGAAACTACGATATTATTGAGATAAATGTATCAAAGGAACAATATGAACTGTGG
This sequence comes from Pinus albicaulis, assembly GCA_034641835.2. Classification (NCBI taxonomy): domain Eukaryota; kingdom Viridiplantae; phylum Streptophyta; class Pinopsida; order Pinales; family Pinaceae; genus Pinus; species Pinus albicaulis. Next base: position 891,074,705 of record CM076583.1, on the reverse strand, counting down.
GGAACATCTCTCTGGATGCTCTAGCTATAACTAGAAGGAAAGCTTCTGATCTTGTTTCAAAAGGACAGAATGAACATGAAAACACCATACGTCAGAAGTATGAAGCATTTTGCATGAAAATACAGAGGCTTGTGAAAGAAATAATAAAAGTTCAAGAAGACTATTCTAAACTTGAAGCATCTAAATAGCATATGCTACCCAGTTTCACTACATTTATGCCTTTGATCAAGGGCACAAACTTAGTTCTAGCCATGATGAATTTGGGGATTTTGCATCAATTCGTAGTTGCATGAAGCATGCATTTCAAGACCCGATGAATCCATTACAACAAGATTGTATTTTGTAGTTGAAATCTTATGTGTCTTTTGTGGTACCTACAGATTTGTTACGTGGCTTGAAATTCAACATCATCCACCAACTTAGGAGATGGACTCCAAGATGGTCGAGATTGGTGTGCCACGAAGGCAACATGTCAGTGCACAACATGGGCCTATAATGATTTCACCACATCGTATTCATATACAGTCATTCGATGCACATATGATGAGCATTGTGGAAAATTGGATGTCATAGATTGGAAATAGTTAGCACACTATCTAAGCCAGCGAGCTAACAATGCAAAAGTGTGAATTCTAATGGCAAGGTTTAATGTAACAACCCGAGCTTCAATATACATTGTGACAGAGTTGTGATGTGTCATATTTATGGTGCCATCAGAAGCACAGACAAGGTGTTATGCAACCACGGGATGTCACGTTGTCATAGTTCTAAATCGTCGGGATTTCAATTATAGAAAATGTTAAGAAAGAAGAAATGTGTCACAGGACACGGAGATGAAGACTACACCATCGATTTCTCAACATGATGAATCGTAAAATGTTGTGCTGAGGCCAACAGTCTTCTCTGCAAATAGTATAAGGAACGGAGCAGTAGTGGGCACTCGCACGTTGCTACTGATGCCACACACCAAGACTTTGAATGGTCCAGGAAGATGTTAAGGAAGTGCGATGGAAATTTATAGATTGACCTGGCATTGCATGTTGTGCTGCAATCATAGCATTTGCTTCACTTCAGGAGATGATAAAGCCTAGTGCTTTATTCATTGATCCATTTCATTTTTAATCTCTTCCCTCTTGCTGTAAATTCATTTGATTTAATAGTAACTGCATGCAGAAAAATTTTCCATCAGAGGTATACGCGTTCCCTTCTTTACGCTGTCAAGTTGTACAAGACATGGCAATGAAGGTTGTAGGGGTTGGGTCCTTTACCGAGGTATGGAAGGCCAAGCATACACTCCACGAAAATGAGTTGGCTATAAAAGATGTCAATTTTCAGAACCTTAATAAACATTTCAGAGATTTCCTTGACTGCGAGATCAAATTTCTGAGAAGTGTGGTAGTGTGGGAAGGAGTCAACCATTCGACGAAGTTCCATTCTCAGAGAAATTTTCATGTGTGGTTCGCTGCTAACTGATTCTCCAGAGAGCCCCTCACCATTAGTACATTTGAATGGGTCATCTGCACACAATATGATTGTGAAAGTGTTGAGCCCAATTTATGCTAGCATCCTTCATATGTGTATTGCAGAGTGCCTGTTAGGAAATGAAATTGGGACTTCTCATTATATTTTTTTGCGGATGGTGGACTGGAAGTTTTGAATCCATGGTTTGAAGTCTTTTCCTTAAACTAGTGCATGTGACTGTCAATTTCGTCGCCTGATATCATCTTCATTTCACCCCGATGTTAAGGATTTCATGTTTAGCTAGTATGCAGTACATAAAACCTATATTGTTCCCTTTCTCGTTAAGCTCACATTTGCAGTAAAGCTTTACTTAAAGGAAGATCAGAAAACCTGGAAGGTTCGTGTCGTCACTCCAGATATCTAGAGTAATAATCTATCTGGACATACCAGATATGGAAAGTTTGTAAGATTTTCGCTAATGGAAGCGAATAGTTTTGGTGACTGTGGAATTGGAGGTGTTGAAAAAAGTTCGCATGCCTAAGTCTGCCAATCATTTTTTGTAGAATATTTAGTCGTGGACACAAAAGATTTGTTGGACAATGTAGGAATTCTTCCAACGTGTGGATGACGTGGAATCCTCGATCCACATCAGGAAGCCAAGTAAGTGTGGCATCTGGCTATAGTGGCAGCATGGCCACATTCAAAGGTGTAATCAAATACATGTGTCCACCTTTTGGAGTAATTTTGATAGGTATTTGAAGTTTGATGTCTCAATGGATAGCTTTGAAGATAGAAAGCTAATTGATAACTGGGTCGAAGAAATTATATCTAAATCTCTCAAAGAGTTCAATATGGAAAAATATTTGCAGAATAAATTCCTATCTATATTAAATTATATCGTACAATCATCTTTAAGAAATAAAGAAATGAAAGGGTTATGACACAAATCTTCCTTCTAGGTATCCATCAATGGTTTTTGCAATTCTCCGCACCACTCTTTTTCTACACTTTCTAGAGGTGTTACATTTGTATTCAAGGCATGTTTATAAGAATTCAGAGCAGTAACGAAGAATAAGAAAAAAGAAATAATCCTAGGAGATTGTATCAAAGACTGAACTTAAGAAACAATTTCCAAATTTGATATGGAAGGAGACATTGGCATCTGCAGAAGACTTATTTATGTTTCTGGGGCATGCATCACAAAAGGCTTCCTTGGACTATATTGTCTCGGTAAAAAGTGATGTGTTCATTCCAAACTAGTTTCAGAAATAGCCAGGCTACGTGCAGAGGAGCTACAAGCTGGAAATACAGAAGCTAATGAGGGCAGTAATACAGTTTGGCAGGTAGAGTTTGATTCTATGAGAGAGCAGTATAGTTCTGATGTAATTGATTTGGAAGTCAACTAGATTTTTGGTATGGGCTCTTGAAACGAATTTATGGACAGTCAAGGTTGTTTCTGGTATGATTTCAGAATAACACAAAATTCAATTTTCATCTTCCTGTTTGGTTAATATTTGGTGCAACATTCAAAGCATGTTATGGAGAAGGGAGAATTAATGCAGAAGACTAGAATCAATTCAACCAAGGTAGAATGCAAGATTACATCAAATGCAAACGAAATTGTTCCCAAAATTCAAAGGAAGAATTCACTTCATTCATAATCGACTTCAATTTTTAAAATACTTTTAGAGGACTAATTTTTTTTTTTAATGGGGAGGTGTGATCCAGGAGGATCTAGACAACCCAAGGAGGACTATGAAGAAGATATACTCATGTTAAGCCTAGGTTGAGGATGTCTTTATTTTAATTAAATGTGCTCATATATTTGTAAAATAGAAAGTGAAAATGTTGAGAGGATTTTTCCTCAACAATTCAAAAAAAATCCAATTTCTAATTTCATATTTAAGTTGATATATTATTCTCATCCCTAAGGTTTTGGGGAGAAGGCCCTTGAAAGTAGAGATTGAGATATTTCCTCCAGATACATCTCATGAGAAAATTTTAAGGGATATGAGAATTGTTTCCTCCTTAAAATTAGATATAGGGAGATATTTCCTCCTTAGTTTTGGGCTCTTAAGACCTATATAATTCCATTCTATGTACAGGAAAGGTAAGGAGAAAGAGAGTAAGGAGATATTTTTAGTGCTTTGAAAATTCTTTTTCGAGTAGAGCTTGGATAGCTCAGATCTTTGATAGCACATGAGTCTTTCAGAGTATGGATGTATAGTTGAGAGTTCTCGGCTGACCACCTTGATGTAAAAGTCAACGTACATTTATCTCTATTCAGAAAGACAATAGATCAATTTTTCCTTTTGGAGACAAATCTGGAGAGGTATCCTAGTGGATGGGGTGAAATCTGTTATTAATTGTGTTGTTCTGTTTCTTGTGAATGTTTGCTTATGTTATTGAACATATTTTATTAAAGCATTCAATTAAATGTTTTTGTTAATCATTTTTTCGTATAAATGTTTTAAGGTTTAATCTGAGTTAGAACTAAAAGTTCAATTTCAGATCAAGAAGGCAAGATCTTGATCTCAAAATTAGGTTTCTGGTTACCTCTAATATTTCTTGAAACAAAAAGCCTAACAAACCTAGGAAATTATTGGAGTGATAACACCTTCCATTTTTGTTGCACAAAAATCGAAAACACTGTATACACTCTCTCCATCCTCGTGACTGGTGCAAATGTTTTTGCATGATCTCTTCCATGCTGCCGCTTGTAACCTTTAATAGCTAGCCTAGATTTATGCCTTTCAATCTTGCCTTCAGTGTTTCTCTTGGTCTTATAGACCCACTTCACTCCAATGAAATTTTTTCCTTGCGGAAGGTCCTCTAACTCCCATGTGTCATTATTTTCTATTGATCCTATTTCTTCATCCATTTTTGCAACCCATTCCTCCTCTTTGACTTCATTCTCAAACTGGATTGGATCATTTACACGAAAAAATAATGCAAATAATGAATTCAGACTAGCACTATTATCAACTTCATCTTTCTCATAAATTTCATTTAAATTTCTGAATTTTGGTCCTCTTATGCTCGCAAGAGTTGGGCTTGGTGTTGCGCTTGAAATAGATGGAGTTGCAGATATTTGTGGTGTGCTTGGAGAAGAGCTTGCTTGGTTGTGAAACATTGTCCCATTATTTGTTTGCGGTGTCACATGTTGACTGCTTTTTTGAGCTTGTGTAGGTGGATGATGAGTCATCGTTGACGAATTACTTGCTGCAGCCAATTCCTCTTCGTCTTCATGTGAAATGCATGTCTTCGCATTGATTTTATTCTCTAAACTTCCATCCCATTCTTTATCTTCTATGAACTAAACATCTCTTTTGATTATTACCTTCTTGTTTGATGGATTGTAGAGCTTGTATGCCTTGGATTCATCACTGTATCCAACAAATATTAATTTCTCCCCCTCGTTGTCCAACTTCTTCCTCAACTAATTTGGGACATGTGAATACGCAAAAAACCCAAACACTCTCATGCTAGTGACATATTTCTTTTTTCCACTCTGTCACACCTCCCCTTTCACTTCAATTAAAAGATTGTTTTTTTCAGTATCCTATCAGATTAATTCCCACAACAGGGTTATACCATTCCATTGAGGTTTCTAGTTGTTTAATACATCTTTCATTTCCACATACTTATTCTACTCAAATCACTGTATACTAACTTCCATTTAAATTGTTAGTGTAATGATGTCCCAGCACTGCTCTTTTATTTTAACTTCCACACTCCAATTTATTAACTTCAATAATTTTAAATCAACCCTTAATCTTAAGTTGGTAGTATAATTGATTTTCACACACCTGGGCCTACAATCACCCCTACCAGATTGTGATAATCTATATTAACATGTTGACTTCTTAGAACTTCAACATGTATATACACCATACCCCTACATATAAATTTTCTTGTAATTTATATATATTAATACACCTATTATATCTCTTTCTAATATAATGGCGTACTGTGCAATTCGGTATACACACACACATATATATATATATATCCCCTGTATAATCTTTGTCTTCCACGTAACTATGTTAGTGGGTTGTTCTATTCGGCCTTCGCAGCCTTACCATATCGTTCTATCTGAACTCTATGTTGGCACTTGACGCTTACACCCTTATTCATCGTTCAAAATCAACTCGACGTAATATCACTTCATGTATGGTTTCGATGCCATTCAAGTTGATGTGAGGGTTTCGTACCTTGTATTCATGGATTGCTTTCACACGTCGGCACTTTGGTTTACGCTAGGGTTTGTTATCCATTCCCAGTTTGCGTGGCTCTGGTTCTATGCTACGGGACAAATCTACCCTCAGGATAGGGAGTACCCCTCCCTTTATTGCTCACATCAATTCAGGTTGAATGGTACACTGCATTAAAATGGATCATTAAAACTTATCTTTTTTGGACCTCTTGTGAAGTTTCGAGACTTACTATCTCCCAATGCTCAAAGTTTTGGGCATCTTACGCCACGCGTATGGTGGTGATTGTCTGGGACTAGGGTTCACAGATGTATAACCATTTTTTCATTCAATGGATGACTTCATTTTCGCCTGTCGCATGAAGGGTTTTTCACAGAGCGGCTCCAGAGTTTATTAGTTTCATTCTGTTCTCCTGTTAGCCAAGAGAAATCATTCATCTGGATCGCTCCTCGCACCTCCTGGAGCTATGTGAGAGCTATGCAATCGCGTTCTTCATCTCAGGTAATGATGGTTTTGTAGCTATCATTTCTTCATTTCGATTTCTCCATCCTCTTATCTCTGCGTTTTAATTATATCAGTAGATATCTACGTTCAGAGTTGGAACTTAACGATTTGGACGGTGTGCCTGAAATTTTTGTTTATCTTAATGTCATGCTCTTTCATGCTTCGGTGAGTTACAGTAAGCATTGAGGACATGGGCGTTCACGTGTATTGGACTCCATTAACGGTGTTTGGATACGTTGCAAGGTTTTTTCTGAGAAGGTATACCCATCTCTTTTGCCTTTCGGTGATGTAACCTTCCCATTGCTATTACCTTTGCCTTTCTACATTTCGATTTTTGTTTCTCAAGTTCTAACAGCTGGGCGTAATTTTTTGTTTCAGTGTCTTCATTGCCCAAGTCCTGAATTCATTGTCAGGTAAGCTGTAATTGGTTGTTCTCATTTTTGGTAGTTTAACTTCCTGTTCAAGTTGTATTTATTATTTCTTGTCTATTTTCCCTTATGTACTCTATCTTTTACTCGTTGCAGGTACATAATGATTATCGACCTCTCTGCTAATCCTTTGGCTTATAGGCGTCTAGCTCGACTATTAATCTATCTTCATTCTTCCTCACAGGTTGGTGACTCGTACAATTTCCGTAGAGGAACGAAAGTTCTAGTTTACCCTTTTTCAATTTCCTAATCTCCTATCGGAGAATTTTGGATATCAGGGTTATAAGCTTGTAATAATTTTTGTTTTGAGTAATAACACTGGTTTGACTTCTCCACCAAGGGAAAAGATTTTAATAATTTTCAATTTTGGAACCGACTTCCCTGTCACATAGATTTATATGTGTATATGTATATATTTAATTCAGTTCGCTATCTGCTTTTCAATATGACTTTCTTGGAAACATTATGTATAATACATCGTAGTTCTCGTCAATTCAAAATCTCTATGTCCGAGCTCTACAATTTTTGTTCATAATATTTGTTTATTAGAACTCTTTTTCTAGTATAGTATCGACTGCTAATTTTATTACTATCATATAGAGTTTCCTATTCCAAGGGAATATAGCTTCTGTTGTAGTTAATTTGAGATATCTGAATGTATTCTATGGTTTTATTCCTCTGGCATAATATTCTCAGTTTCTTTCACCAGTCTATTAAGCAGACCCTACAGTCCAAGTTCACAGTTCCTTTTTCTGGGTAATTTAAATAAACCGAGTGATATAATTACCTGTAACAGAATGGTACAGTAGTTCTATGCAGGTAATTGACGAACTAACTTGTTATGAATTTGCACAGAATATTTATTTAAAATATCTACAGGGGTGTATGCATATGTATTTCTACTTTTATGTTTAGAAGACATTTGTATTGATAATCTACTATTTTACCCCCTTGACTTGGGTTCTCATGATAGACTAGGATACATATATTTCAATATGCCATGCTGTGGTGAATATGCATGTTGGTTATTTACTTAACTTTCTTTTGTATTTTAATCCTGTGCTCTAATATTAGAATGGTTCCATAAGATAACTATCTATGATCAGTCTTTTGCAAATTATTATCTGCTATAGTATTTGTTGCTTACATGCAAACTTAATTGCCCATTGAATTTCTAGTTACCTATGAATGAGGTGCTGACCCTGAGGTCAGTATATACAATCTCTCCTTTCATTCTTTCATGCACAGTGTAAATTACAATTCATCTCCTACTATTTTCAAATATAGTACAGGAAACTCAGATTTCTCTCTCCTATGTATGTATATATTAGAATCATTCTAGGAAACAGAAGCAGATTAAAGCTAATTCATAAATTTTCCTTTGGAGAGATAAGTATCCTCAAATTTATACCAACACTGGTTTAGAGACTCTGTTGGATTCTACTCAACAGATTTAAATTCTACAACTATGCAGAATTTCAAAGGTGAATTCCTTATGATTCATTCTGTTAAATGTAGAATTTAGGTTCTAATATACAGTCAACTTTTATATGTAGCCAATTCATACTCTATGAAGTAAACACATCAATAATTTTAGAGACATACCGCTCATGCAATTGACCAACCTCCCAACCTTAGAGTCCTTCTGTCTCCCAGACCTCACCCCGGAGCTGAGATCATCTCCTAGAGCAGATCAACCCCCAATCTGTTTAGGAGCAGCTTATTTAAGCTATTGTTCCCCAAAGCCTCTTTCTAATTCTGCGTCCAGAATATCAGGATTCTTTTCTTCTTGTTTGCCTAGGCTTCCCATTTTAGGGATTCTTTAAAGATGTTTTATGCTTTTCCCAGCTTTCCCAGCTTTTTACCTCTTCCCAACTACTTTCCTCATCATTGGGGAATTCAGATTTTTCCTCAAAAATCTAAATTTATAATTAATTTCTTTCAAGGATTTTTGAAAGATTTTGGGGAAATAGTTGCCTTATCCATCCTCATGGATTTAGCAAGTGATCTCATAAATCTCATTTTGGTCAATCTGCACAATTCATTTTATTCATTTCCTCAAATTAAATATTTAATTACATTCACAAATTACTTATCCTTTGGGGTCCACTCCCCTTAGGATTAAAGTTCAAATGTCTAGCTTTGAAATTCAAACACATAAATTGGGGGTGTTACATATTCCCCCTCTGGAAATAAACACCGTCCTCGGTGTTGTTATTCAACTACTAGAGTTCATTTTGCAAATAAAAATGGATATTTTTCCATCATTTCAACTTCTCTTTCCCAGGTAGTTTCTTCAGCAGTAAAGTGCTTCCACTGCACCTTTACTCTTGAAACCGTTCGGTTCCTCAACTCAATTTCTTCCCGCTCCAATATTTGAAGCGGTTCTAGCAGAAACTCCCCTTCTGGTTCCACCGGTACAACATTCCAATCAACTATGTGAGAAGCATCATGCACATATCTTTTTAATAACGAAACATGAAACACATCATGAACTCTAACATGGGGTGGTAAGGCTAGCTTGTAAGCCACTGGTCCCACCCTTTCTAATACTTCAAAAGTACCACAGTATCTAGGAGCCAGTTTAGCACAACTCCCCGCATAAAGGGTGCTCTTTTTGGGTTTAATATGCAAATATACATGCTCTCCCACTTTAAACTCTCGGTGCACTCTTTTCTTATCAGCATAGTTCTTCTGGCGATCTTGTGCTGTCTTGATGTTTCTTTGTATCTGTTTGAAAATTCTTTCCATCTCTTGTAAAGCATCTGGTCCCAACATTAGTTTATCTTCTGGCTGACTCCAGCTCAAAGGAGTACAACACTTCCTTCCATACAGTGCCTCAAATGGACTCATTTTAATGGAGGATTGGTAGCTATTATTATAAGAAAATTCAGCTAAATGCAAGTAATCCTCCCACTTTGATGGCCTATCCATCACATACATTCTCAGCATGTCCTCCAAAATTTGATTAGTTCTTTCTGTTTGACCATCTGTCTGGGGGTGGTAAGTAGTACTAAAATTCAACTTAGTACCCATCCCTCCAAACATCCCTTTGCAAAAGGCTGCTGTAAACTTAGCATCTTGGCCAGAAACAATTACCTTTGGCACCCCATGGAGCCTTACTACCTCCTTCAGGAACACATTCGCTACTTGAGCTGTCCCAGAGGTAGATTTCACTGGTATAAAATGTGCAGCTTTTGTTTAAAGTGTCTACTACTACCATTACTGAATCATGTTGGTGTTTGGTTTTGGGTAATCCTGTTATGAAATCCATGGAAACTGTGTCCCATTTCCATTCTGCAACCGGAAAAGGGTTTAAAAGACCAGCAGGATGCTGATGCTCAACTTTGACTAGTTGACATTCCATACATTTAGTTAAATATTCTGCTACCTCTTTCTTCATTCCTGGCCAGAACAACTTCTTTTTCAAAGCTGTTAACATTTTCTGATATCCTGGATGTCCTGCATATGGCTGTTTGTGATATTCATCTAAAATTTCCCGTTTTAAGGACTCTACATTGGGAATATACAATCTATTCTTATAACAGTTAAGCCCTTTTTGGTTTTGAGTGAAATCAGTTTTCTCCTTTTCCTGTAGTTTCACCAAGAGTGTTTCATAATTTGGATCTTGGTTTGCTGCCTTTCTCACCAACTCTTCTACTTTGATTTGGGCACTACTTCCAATGCTGTTTATATTCTGACAAGCATTTCTGCTCAACGCATCAGCAATTTTATTTTCTTTTCCCCTGATATGTTTTATGTCCATATCAAATTCACTTAGAAAAGACAGCCATCTGGCTTGTCTTGCATTCAAATCAGTTTGGGAAAAGAAATATTTGAGACTAATATGATCAGTCATTAATGTAATTTTTTTTCCAAGGAGATAGTGTCGCCACATTTTCAAAGCATGAATAACAACTGCTAATTCTAAATCATAGGCACTATAGTTCTGTTCATTTATCTTCAGTTTCCTAGATTCATAGGCAATAACTGAATTTTCCTACAAAAGAAATCCTCCCAATCCCTCTCTACAGGCATCCGTACATACCACAAATTCTTTATCAGGATCTGCAATCTTCAGTATAGGGGTTGTAGTAAGTTTCAGTTTTAATTGGCCAAAACTGTTTTGACATTTCTCATTCCACTCAAATTTGACACCCTTCCTTTGTAATGATGTTATGAGATGTGCTATAGCAGAAAATCTGTCCACAAATCTGTGATAATAACCTACAATCCCCATGAATGATCTCACTGCTGAGACATTAGTCGGTACAGGCCATTCTTTAATTGCCTTTATCTTTTCAGGGTCAACAGCAAGGCCTTGTTCAGAAATAATATGACCCAAATATTGGATCTTATCTTTATAAAATTCACATTTGCTAAACTTGGCATATAGCTGGTTTTCCTTCAGAGTTTGAAATATTATCCTCAAGTGTTCTTTATGTTCCTCCTCACTTTTTGAGTATACTAAGATATCATCTATGAACACAAGGACAAATTTATCCAAGTACTTGTTTAACACACTGTTCATTAGGCACATAAATGTGGCAAGGGCATTTGTCAAACCAAAAGGTAGGACTACAAATTCGTAGTGACCATACCTGGTCGAAAGGCTGTTTTGCTGATGTCTTCTTCCTTGATTCTGAGCTAGTGATAACCAGTTCTTAAGTAAATCTTCGAAAAGACTGAAGCTCCTCTCACTTGATCAAAAAGATCATCAATTCGAGGCAGAGGGTATCTATTTTTAATGGTCAACTTGTTCAGTTAGCGATAATCAATGCACATCCGAAAGGTGCCATCTTTCTTTTTCACGAACAACACCGGTGCTCCCCAAGGAGACACACTCGGTCTAATATACCCTTTATCTAACAATTCTTGCAATTGCATTTTCAGTTCCATCAACTCAAGGAGACTCATTCGATAAGGGGCTCGGGAAACAGGCACTGCTCCTGGCACCAGATCGGTTGAAAAGTCAATCTCTCTTTTGGGGGGAAGATGAGGGATCTCATCTGGAAAAACTTCTTTAAATTCCCTTATCACTGGTAATACATCCAGTAGGTTTTCTTTAGTTTTATGTTCTATTTCTTCCACCTGTACTACATAAACTTGATATCCTTTTCTAGCTATTCTTTTTAATTGCAGTGCGTCTTACAGATATAGGTTTTGGTTTTCCTTTGAGAATAAAAGGTTTCCCTTCCTCATCTACACAATGTAGAGTCTTATCCCAGCAGTTCATCAAGGCTTTCTTCTTTTCCAGCCAATCCATTCCTATCAGCAGGTCATATGAACCTAAGGGCAGAATGTTCAAATTTACTTCTATTTGCAAATTATTTAATTTTATTGCTGTTCTGGGCAGTTTATGTGTTACCTTTCTCTTAGTTCAAGTGGCCAGCTGAACCAACCATGACTGTTGAAATTTTTCATGTTTAAGATTACATTTTCCTACAATTTTTGGACTAATGTAACTCAAAGAAGCACCCGGATCAATTAAAATTGTAACAGACTGGTCAGAAATCTTACCCTCCATTTCCACCATGGTAGCTTGATGTTCTGCTTGCCGATTTTCCAAGGCTGCACTGATAGTTGGTATATTTCTGGCTATGTCATTTACTGTTGTAGCTTCTCGATCTCTCATAATCATCTGAATGTTTCGATGGGGACAATCTCTCAACAGATGGGGTTCTCCACATCCCCAGCATTTCAGGGGTTCTCTCATTTTCACTGTGCCCTCCCTCTTATTGTCTCCATCTATTTTTTTTGAGTCCACTTGGGACTGAGCAGTTTGAATTTCTTTGGGTTTATTAAACTTTTTCCGCTGATGATCTCTGCCAAAATTCTTCAAATAGGCTGGTTTCTGTTTCCTCCCTTTGAACTCATTCTTATTTACCCAGCTTTTCTAACATCTTCGTCCATTGTTTTTGGGTTATCAAACTCGATTTTCTCTTTGTATACAACAGGGAAACAATTCAGAAACCTTTGTACTTTTTCTTTTTCTTCCCTTATGTAGGGTACATATCTCAACAAATTTGTAAACTTAGTAACAAACTCATCAATAGTGATCTGTCCTAGTCTAAGTTCATGAAATTCTTTGGCTTTATCATCATAGTAACGTTCATTTAGGTAGCGGTTTTTGAACTTAACCTGGAAATCTTCCCAGGTGACTGTCTTTTCATCAATGGCATGCACCATTTTTGTCTCCTCCCACCACAAGGTAGCCTTACCTTATAGCTAGTAAACAGCTAATCTGGCCTTCAAATTACTTTCATATTCATAGACCTGGAAATACTTGATCATGTTCAATAACCAAGCTTCCGCATCTTCCTCCTTCTCCCCATCATAGGAGAGAGGCTTGATTTTTCGGAATTCCCCCTGTAATTCCTTTTTCTGCTTGTATTGATGCCTAACAACCTCATCATCCTCAGACTCATCAGTCTTCCTCTTTCCGGAACCTTCGCCTTCTTGGCTGTTCCGCGAAGTTAATTCTCTGATGAGCTTTTCCTGCTCCTCACTGGCTAATGACAATCTGTCATTCTGGCTTTTTATCTCTGCCAAATCTTGTTGCAATTCCCGCAACATAGCCATCATGGGCACATTTGGATCTGGTGCATTATCCTATCATGCAGATCAACATAAATTTCGCCACCTTCTTCCATTCCAGCACCACTGTACACTACACAACATAGATCAGTGGAAATAAAAATATAAATTTTTTCACAATATCAATTTATACAGTGAATCATACAGTAACAGCGAGCACAATGTCACCAGCCCAGTTTTATAACTTGGGCTCTGATACCATTTGTCACACCTCCCCTTTCACTTTAATTAAAAGATTTTTTTTTTCAGTATCCTATCAGATTAATTCCCACAACAGGGTTATACCATTCCATTGAGGTTTCTAGTTGTTTAATACATCTGTCATTTCCACATACTTATTCTACTCAAATCACTGTATACTAACTTCCATTTAAATTATAAGTGTAATGATGTCCGAGCACCACTCTTTTATTTTAACTTCCACACTCCAATTTATTAACTTCAATAATTTTAGATCAACCCTTAATCTTAAGTTGGTAGTATAATTGATTTTCACACACCTGGGCCAACAATCACCCCTACCAGATTGTGATAATCTATATTAACATGTTGACTTCTTAGAAATTCAACATGTATATACACCATACCCCTACATATAAATTTTCTTGTAATTTATATATAATAATACACCTATTATATCTCTTTCTAATATAATGAGCGTCTTGTGCAATTCGGTATACATATATATATATATATATATATATATATATATATATATATATATATATATATATATATATATATATATATATATATACTTATTATAATCTTTGTTTTCACGTAACTATGTTAGTGGGTTGTTCTATTCGGCCTTCGCAGCCTTACCATATCGTTCTATCTGAACTATATGTTGGCGCTTGACGCTTACACCCTTATTCATCGTTCAAAATCAACTCGACGTAATATCACTTCATGTATGGTTTTGATGCCATTCAAGCTGATGTGAGGGTTTCGTACCTTGTATTCATGGCTTGCTTTCACACGTCAGCACTTTGGTTTACGCTAGGGCTTGTTATCCATTCTCGGTTTGCGTGGCTCTGGTTCTATGCTACGGGACAAATCTACCCTCGGGATAGGGAGTACCCCTCCCTTTATTTCTCACATCAATTCAGGTTGAATGGTACGCTGCATTAAAATGGATCATTAAAACTTATCTTTTTTGGACCTCTTGTGAAGTTTCGAGACTTACTATCTCCCAATGCTCGAAGTTTTGGGCATCTTCCGCCACGCCGATGGTGGTGATTGTCTAGGACTAGGGTTCACAGACGTATAACCATTTTTTGTTCAATGGACGACTTCATTTTCGCCTGTCGCATGAAGGGTTTTTCACAGAGCGACTCCAGAGTTTATTAGTTTCATTCTGTTCTCCTGCTAACCAAGAGAAATTGTTCATCTGGATCGCTCCTCGCACCTCCTGCAGCTATGTGAGAGCTATGCCGTTGCGTTCTTCATCTCAGGCGATGATGGTTTTGTAGCTATCATTTCTTCAGTTCGATTTCCCCATCCTCTTATCTCTGCGTTTTAATTATATCACTAGATATCTATGTTCAGAGTTGGAACTTAATGATTTGGATGGTGTGCCTGAAATTTGTGTTTATCTTAATGTCATGCTCGTTCATGCTCCGGTGAGTTACAGTAATCGTTGAGGACATGGGCGTTCACGCGTATTGGACTCCATTAACGGGGTTTGGATACGTTGCAAGGTTTTTTCCGAGAAGGTATACCCATCTCTTTTGCCTTTCGGTGATGTAACCTTCCCATTGCTATTACCTCTGCATTTCTACATTTCGATTTTTGTTTCTCAAGTTCTAACAACTGGGCATAATTGTTTGTTTCAGTGTCTTCGTTGCCCAAGTTTCCTGAATTCATTGTCAGGTAAGCTGTAATTGGTTGTTCTCGTTCTTGGTAGTTTAACTTCCCGTTCAGGTTGTATTTATTATTTCTTGTCTATTTTACCTTATGTACTCTATCTTTTACTCGTTGCAGGTACATAACGATTATCGACCTCTCTGCTAATCCTTTGGCTTATAGGCATCTAGCTCGACTATTAATCTATCTTCATTCTTCCTCACAGGTTGGTGACTCGTACTATTTCCGCAGAGGAACGAAAGTTCTAGTTTACCCTTTTTAAATTTCCTAATCTCCTATCGGAGAATTTCGGATATCAGGGTTATAAGCTTGTAATAATTTTTGTTTTGAGTAATAACGCTGGTTTGACTTCTCCGCCGAGGGAAGAGATTTTAATAATTTTCAATTCTGGAACCGACTTCCCTGTCACATAGATTTATATGTGTATATGTATATATTTAATTTAGTTCGCTATCTGCTTTTCAATGTGACTTTCTTGGAAACGTTATGTATAATACATCGTAGTTCTCGTCAATTCAAAATCTCTATCTCCGAGCTCTACAATTTTTGTTCATAATATTTGTTTATTAGAACTCTTTTTCTAGTATAGTATCGACTACTAATTTTATTACTGTCATATAGAGTTTCCTATTCCAAGGGAATATAGCTTCTGTTGTAGTTAATTTGAGATATCTGAATGTATTCTATGGTTTTATTCCTTTGGCATAATATTCTCAGTTTCTTTCACCAGTCTATTAAGCAGACCCTACAGTCCAAGTTCACAGTTCCTTTTTCAGGGTAATTTAAATAACCCGAGTGATATAATTACCTATAACAGAATGGTACAGTAGTTCTATGCAGGTAATTGACGAACTAACTTGTTATGAATTTGCACAGAATATTTATTTAAAATATCTACAGGGGTGTATGCATATGTATTTCTACTTTTATGTTTAGAAGACATTTGTATTGATAATCTACTATTTTACCCCCTTGACTTGGGTTCTCATGATAGACTAGGATACATATATTTCAATATGCCATGCTGTGGTGAATATGCATGTTGGTTATTTACTTAACTTTCTTTTGTATTTTAATCCTGTGCTCTAATATTAGAATGGTTCCATAAGATAACTATCTATGATCAGTCTTTTGCAAATTATTATCTGCTATAGTATTTGCTGGTTACATGCAAACTTAATTGCCCATTGAATTTCTGGTTACCTATGAATGAGGTGCTGACCCTGAGGTCAGTCTATACAATCTCTCCTTTCATTCTTTCATGCACAGTGTAAATTACAATTCATCTCCTACTATTTTCCAATATAGTACATGAAACTCAAATTTCTCTCTCTTATGTATGTATATATTAGAATCATTCTAGGAAACAGAAGCAATTTAAAGCTAGTTCATAAATTTTCCTGTGGAGAGATAAGTATCCTCAGATTTAGACCAACACTGGTTTAGAGACTCTGTTGGATTCTACTCCACAGATTTAAAATCTAAAACTATGTAGAATTTCAAAGGTGAATTCCTTATGATTCATTTTGTTAAATGTAGAATTTAGGTTCTAATATGCAGTCAAATTTTATATGTAGCCAATTCATACTATATGAAGTAAACACATCAATAATTTTAGAGACATACCACTCATGCAATTGACCAACCTCCCAACCTTAGAGTCCTTCTGTCTCCCAGAACTCACCCCCGAGCTGAGATCATCTCCTAGAGCAGATCAACCCCCAATCTGTTTAGGAGCAGCTTATTTAAGCTATTGTTCCCCAAAGCCTGTTTCTAATTCTGCGTCCAGAATATCAGGATGCTTTTCTTCCTGTTTGCCTTGGCTTCCCATTTTAGGGATTCTTTAAAGCTGTTTTATGCTTTTCCCAGCTTTTCCAGCTTTTTACCTCTTCCCAACTACTTTCCTCATCATTGGGGAATTCAGACTTTTCCTCAAAAATATAAATTTATAATTAATTTCTTTCAAGGATTTTTGAAAGATTTTAGGGAAATAGTTGCCTTATCCATCATCATGGATTTAGCAAGTGATCTCATAAATCTCATTTTGGTCAATCTGCACAATTCATTTTATTCATTTCCTCTAATTAAATATTTAATTACATTCACAAAATACTTATCCTTTGGGGTCCACTCCCCTTAGGATTAAAGTTGAAATGTCTAGCTTTGAAATTCAAACACATAAATTGGGGGTGTTACACACTCCATACCTCTTAAGGAACTATATTCATAACACTTTTGGTTCGACATCTATTACTAATATACGCTGAACAAGTGACATCTTCAGCCCAATAATAATTTGGAAAATGAGTCTCCTTCAACATACTCCTTTCCATTTACATAATGGTCCTATTATTCATTTCCGCGACACCATTTTACAGAGGAGTATACCTTGTTGTAAACTACTCGTGAATTCCATGCTCCTTGCAAAAACATAGGAAGTCACTTGAAATATATTCGCCACCTATTCCAGTCCTCAACACTTTCATATAGTGTCCAATTTTCTTCTCAAAAAGAAATTTGTAGTGGCAAAAGTGCTCAAACACTTCACTTTTTTGTTTTAGGAAATAAACCCATGTCTTTCTTGTGTAGTCATATATGAAGGTCAAAATGCAATAGTTGTCCCTAAATGATGGTGTTTTCAGCGGTCCACATAAATCTGTGTGGACAATCTCCAACGGTGCCTTTTCTCTTATTGAATTTCCTGCTGGAAATGATTCTCTGTGACGTTTACCCAAGATGCATCCTTCACATAGGTTGTTCGATTTTTCTATGAGTGGAAATCCCTTCACCATGCATTTCCAATGCAACAAATTCCAACCTCCAAAGTTGAGATGACCAATTCTCAAGTGCCATAACCAATTTTAATCATTTATTTCTACTTGAAATTGTTCTTGTGTGACATATGCTACATTTCTTTCATCCTTTTGTGAATTCATTGATAATTGTGCTTGAGCACCTCCTTCCTCCAAATCTGATCTTAGCTTGAGAGGAAACATTCTATTGTTTTCCATATGAACTTTTGCAATCAGTTGTTTACTTAGAGACTTATCCTAAATTATACATACATCATTTTTGAAAAATACATTGTAGCCCTTTTGCATGAGCTATCCAATTCTTATGAGGTTATGTTTCAAACTAGGAAAAAAGTAAACATTTGACATGAAATTCTTCTCTATTTTCTTTGTTAGAATGATGAATCTACTTTTTCCCATAATAAATACTTTGCTATCAGTCCCAAATTTCACTTAATATTTCTCACTTTCATCTAGATTGGAAAACATTTCTATGTTTCCAGTCCTGTGGTTGCTACACCATGAATCTAAGAACCATACATCCCCTTGTTTTTCTTGTGCTACATTACACGCTAAAAACATGCAATCATGGTTCAGATTTTCCTTTATGAAATATGCACTTGGTTTGTTACTTGTTTCATATTTCTTATGTCTACAATCGTTTACATAATGACCATACTTCTTACAATAATGAAATTGAACTTGAGATTTATCATACCTATGACCTTGTGCTTGATTTTGGCTTGGGCCTTATCTTGGATTTTGATTTTTTCCCCTTCCACTTGAGGTTGAAGGGCTGCTTCTTCCACCTCTATGTGGGCTTCTTACTCTTCCTCTATAATTTGATCTTCCTTGACCTCTACCTTGACCAAAGGAAACGTATGTCTTGAATGCATGCTCCAATGATGAGTTTGTTCCTCAGTTCAACCTACGCTCATCAGACATTAGTGATGCATGAAGCTCATCCACTGAAAACTATGAGAGATCCTTTGTCTCTTCTATGGCCACAACTATGGCATAAAATATTGCTGGCATAATTCTCAGAATTTTCTCAACTAATATTATTTCCTCAAGTGTCTCACCATGAGACTTGATTTGGGTAACCAACACAATTATATGTGTGTAAAAAAGGAGTCTAGATTCTCATACTCATTCATAAAATTTGTTATAAAATCTCTTCTCAATTTTTTTTGTTTTTCTATATTCACCTTTGCCATGCCTTGGTAGGTTGTTTAGAGGGTATCCCATGCTTGCTTGGAATTCATTGCTGCTGCAATGCTTGGGAATATACTTTCATGCAGCACATGGAAAATATAGAAGAGGTCTTTTGAGTATTTCTTCCTGTTGTCCCTCAACAAATATCTTTATGATTGTGTCAAAGCATTGTATTTTGTTGCAACTGCTAGTTCTTGGAAACCATTCTCCACCAATTCCAAATGTCTTATGAAGAAAACAGAGTCATCATTGTTATAGCTCAATAGTCGTAATTTTTCCCATTGAACTGAGGTATACACAAAAAAATTCAGAGCTCATTTTAACTCCACAGTTTACACACTTGCGGTAATGAAGGTTTAAAGAAGCTCTAATGCCATGTTATAAATTTTAAAGGCAAGGAAAATGATTTTCCCTCAACACAAGGAGTTCACACAAACTTGTGGAAATGACTTTAACTAAGACAATGCACTTGTTGAAGTTTACACAGAATTGTGAAAATCACTTAATCCAGACCATAGAGTTCCATAAATCAAATCATGAAATTCTTCATTTTAATATAGAGTGGAAAAAATTAAAATCGAAACTATAAGGAGCAAATAAAATTCAAATAATTTTACTCACTCTAAAACAGCGTAAAACAGAGTGGGTGCGGTAAACTCATACGTGAAATTTTCACAGCCAAATCGCAACTAACAAAACTTTATATTATAATTCAAAACACAACATACACTAGTAAAAATGTTGTTATTACTTAGATTTACATTCACCAGGGTTGCAGAATTAACACACGGTAAAACCTGTAAATGTTGTTTTCAGGCACCCACCAAAAATTTCTCCACCATTTTATCCTTCATGTATTTCTAGACTTGCATCCGCCACATTACATTCCTCTTCTAAAATAAACATGTAAAATCAAAACACACACACACGGATATATATATATATATATATATATATATATATATATATATATATATATATATATATATATATAAGACATTTAATTCATGAGAGTCATAATTTAATACATAGCATGGGCGGACATCATTTTCTGAACATTATAGAAGTTGTGTGAAGTAAATAACACTCGCGGATTAAATATTAGCCCATACACTTTTAATAACCATGCATTAAATTTCTATTTGAATTTAATTATTTAATATATTGCGGAATGGGTTATGTACTCTGCTCAGAACATGTCCTTCTTTGCAAACTCAATCCGCAACCTGTAGAACATTCACTAAGGTATGGCTGCTTATCAATGTATTTAATTCTCCAACATTTTTCCATGCTCTTTCAATTTCAGCTTCCATCTGGGCTTACTTGGACAATTAAAAGATGCACTCTAATGTGGAACTGAAAGAGATGCACTTTGATGTGGAACTCAACCCACGAAATCGCGGGAGATAGGTTCATATGTATTTTTTTCGCAAGAGATAGGTTTCTATGTAGTTTTTGCATTAACTGTTAATGACTAACTATTTTTTCTAACTACTAATGTGATGACACACTAATACTGAATAGTCGAACATCCAATCTCGCGTTGCAGAATTGTAAAGAGTGACAACTAGAAGAGTTGCTTTCAAAGAATAATTAAAACTTTATTTTCAAGAAAAACTATTGGAAATGGTTTGGGAAAAGAATAAAACACAGGCTACAATACAGATTAAAATATGTTCTTAACCATGCATATAGATATGTATATATATAAACCCACGTAGCAGTGACAAAATTTTGAGATTGTTGACAAGTGATATAGTTTTATTCCATCTTAATTTACCATGGCTTGTGACATTAATTCAATAAATCCGAAGGGATTAGTTTGATAATGAAAGGGATGTACTCTGATGTGGAACTGAAAGAGATGCACTCTGATGTAGAACTCAACCTACGAAATCGCGGGAGATAGGTTCATATGTATTTTTTCACAAGAGATAGGCTTGTATGTATTTTTTTCATTAACTATTAATGAATAATTATTTTTTCTAACTACTAATGTGAAGACACAATAATATTAACTGGTCGAACATCCAATCTGACATTGCAGAATTGTAAAGAGTGACAGCTAGGAGATTTTTTTTCAAAGCATAATTAAAACTTTGTTTTCAAGAAAAACTACAGGAAATGGTCTGGAAAAAACATCAAACACATACTACAATAAAAATTAAAATATATTCTTAACCATACATATAGATGCGCATATATATAAACACATGTAGCACTGACAAAATTTTGATATTTTTAACAAGCGATATAATTTTATTCCATCTTAATTTACCATGGCTTGTCACCTTAATTAAATAAATCTCAAGGGATTTTTTTTATGGCAATGATATGTGTAATTTTGGTAACCACAGGCGGATATGCTTTTAAACTGTCTAGAGGAATGTCACCCGTTACATTAACAATATACGAGAGCACAGGTTGTTAGGTGCTCTTGGGGTATAATGTGGCTAAATAACATATCTATCACTTAACCCCAAACTCTAAGTCAATGATTTCCATAGACTCCTCATAAGCTCTCGCTTGACGAATCTGCACTCACTGAGTGTCCGATACACTAGGCATAATGTGGCTTGCCAGGGTAAACAACATAATGTCTACAAGTAGAGAAAGAAGAAAAAGATATAAGCCATTTATCTACTCCTTCCATGTGAAGGCCATGGTTGCAGATAGGAAATACTCTCACACCTTCTCCTTTCGCAAATTCTACCAGGAAAATAGCGCAATATTTTGCCACCTTTCACATCAATTTTTCATAGATTATACATGGGATTGCTTCAATGGATTTCGCCATCATACCAATATTAGCTCGTCTAGTGGCCATTTAATCATGGCATGGACTCCAAATGTAGTTCCATGGAACGATTATAGAAATTAACGTGAGAAATATCACTGTGCACAGCAATGCAAGAATAAAAACGATCATACTTTTAGTCATATGGGAACAAATAACATTTTTTTTTTTTAATATTGAACGAAATAAATAACAGAGGGATGATCCCCCACAGCATAGAAAATACAAAAAAAAATGCAGAAATGATAGTCAATACACACAGGTAGCGTAAAAACACAAGAGAGGAACAAACTTCAGTTCTTGTATTCAACTCTCCCCCTCTGTCTCTCTAACATAATGAAAATTACATAGCTTGTATCAAATGGTCGAACCCTGTAAAAGTCTAATATATTCAATGTTGCTTCAATGCTTAAATATACGTTCAACAAAATTTGTCCTTGGGTCGTCAACAGACCCATTCCTTCATTAAAAATGGTATGTAGACCATATTCCAAATTACACAGGAAAACACGTAAAAAAAATTCAAAACATAAAAAGGGCAGATCTCAAATATTATGCAATGTGGTTCTGGTCTACATCGCATCCGCGCCGATTAGCGAAAATAAAATTTAACTTATGGTGCTATCCTTTAAACTCTGCAGGCTATGATGTGTGATAGTGACGTGGCACATATCACATCGCAACCAAAATAACTTAGCTTACGGGCAGTTCGGTAGTAAACCTAAATCTTAGCAATTGCGATATGCGATAGCAATATCACATTACAAATCAAGTAAGATAAATTTCGGCTGAAGGTAAGTGGTAAAACTTGCAACGTGTGAATTTCACTACCCTCCTGAGCTTGACACGTGCCCCTCTTGCGATCACATCACAAAAAAATAAAATAACTTGCGAGAAGCATAAAAGGTAAAACTTAAAATTTGTGACGTGTGCTCTACGGGAAGCTTAAAACAGTGGGTCCCTCCAATATCACATCGGCCATAAAATAACATAACATGTGGGCTTAAGAGATAAACAATAAAATTTGCGATGTGCAGTATGCGAGTGATAAAGGTTGGTAAGTTGCGATAAGTGAAAAATGAAAAATACAAATGTTTTGTGGAAATACAAAGAGCTACGATGGTTTGCAATGTGGTTGGGTGTACGGTAGGTCCCGTCGATATTGCATCGGTGGGTAAATAACTTAGCAACGGAAAGGCTTGCAGGTAAGACATAAAAGTTGTGAAATGCGCTTGCAGGAAAAAAGGTAAGTCAATGCGGTAGATGCGAATAAACGTAGAGTTAAAGGCTTTGGTACTTTGTTTGTTGCATTGCGTGAAAATGCCTCCGGGCACTTTGATCTATTGTTCTCCTTCTCCGCAATAAAATTGAAGAAGTGTGGGTTGTGCCACTGTTTATTCATGGTGGTGGTTGGGCGTAAAATTCCAACACTCCCCCTTAATCACAACGGTCGCCATCGGTCATTCCCAGACATCTTCTAAGATACTCAAAACTCTTGTGTGCTAATGGCTTTGTGAGTATATCAGCGAACTATTCCTTTGTCTTACAATGCTGCAAAACAATCTCACCAGTGTTAACCAATTCTCTTATAAAATGATATTTTGCATCAATATGCTTTGTTTTCTTATGGAAAACATAATTCTTTGATAATTCTATTTTTGAACTATTATCATAAAAAATTGTGGTTCCTTTGTCTTGCTCATGACATAAATCTCTCAGCATCCTTCTCATCCAAATTTCTTTGCATGCTATTGATGTTGCTGCTACATATTCTGCTTTTGTTGTTGATAAAGAAACTATTGGTTGCTTCTTGGAAGCCCATGAAATGGCAGCCTCGCAATACCAAATGAAAAACATACCCAGATGTGCTCTTTCTATCATTTACAATTCTAGCCCAATCACTGTCAGTGTAACCAATCAATTTAAAATTATCAGCTGAGGATTATAGAACACCATACTCCTTCGTTCCATTGACATACCTCAAAATTATTTTGGTTGCTTGCCAATGTGTCTCTTTTGGTGTCTCCATGAATCCGGAATTAAAATTACAAAATACATAATATCAGGCCTAGTTTCAGTCAAATGCATTAGACTTCCAGCTATGCCCTTATACAATGTCGGATCGACATTCCTTCTATAATATTCTTTGCTTAACTTTAACCCCATGACAATTGGAGTTACTGATACTTTGTTGTGCTGCATGTTAAAATTCTTCAAAACTTCTACAACATATTTTTCTTGGAAAATAAATATTCCCTCTTAATTTTTCTTTACTTCTATGCCCAAGAAGTATCTCAATAAACCCAAATCACTCATTTCAAATTCAGTCATCATGAGCGCTTTAAAATCAGCAATGAGAAAAACTTCATTGACTCTGAAAATTAAATCATCTACATATAAAAAAAGAATAAGGATATTACAATCATTTTATTTAATGTAGAGTGTGGGTTCACCATCACATTTTTCGAACCCATTTTCTATCAGGTAAGTATCAATTTTGTTGTACCATGCTCTTAGTGCCTGCTTCAGCCCATAAATATATTTCTTCAACTTGCACACTTTTTGCTCTTGCCCTTCAATATCATAGCCTAGAGGTTGTTCAACATATACCTCCTCTTTCAACACTCCATTCAGAAATGTTGATTTCACATCCACTTGGTAGAATTTCCACTTTTGTTGTGCTACAATGGACAACATTGTCTGCATTATTTCCATCCTTGCAACTGGTGCAAATGTTTTTTCATAATCGTTTCCTTATTGTTGTGTGTAGCCTTTGAAAACAATTCTTTCTTTATGCATTTCTATCCTTTCTTCAACATTTCTCTTCGTCTTATAGACCCACTTTACTCCAATGACTTCTTTACATTGTGGGAGGTCCACTAACTCCCACGTGTCATTCTTTTCAGTTGCACCAATCTCTTCATTCATTGCTTCAATCCATTTTTCTTATTTTACTGCATCTTTAAAATTAATTGGGTCATCAACATAACAATATAAAGAAAATAAATATTTCAGACCATTATTATTAGCATCTTGTTGCCCATAAATTTCACTCAAATTTCTAAATCTTGGTCTTCTTGGTGTGCTTCGAGTTCCACTTAAACTCGAGGGATTTTCTAAACGATGTGGTGTGCTTAGAGAAGCACTTCCTTGATTTCTCAAGGTTGTTCTGTTTCATGATTGTGGTGTCGTTAATTGTGCTTGTGGAGGTGGAGGAGGAGCCACCGTGGAGGAATTATTTTCTATTGTGCATTCCTCTTGATCGTCGTGAGACACACATGTCTTCACGTTCACTATTTTCTCTAAGCTTCCATCCCAAGCTTCTTCTTCAATAAACTGCACATCTTTACTTATTATAACTTTATTGGTGGATAGATTATAGAGTTGTATTCCTTGGACTCATCATTGTATCCAAAAAAGATACACTTCTCCCCCTTGTTGTCCAAATTCTTTCTTAGTCGATCTCGGGCATATGCATAAGCCACACATTCAAATACTTTCATGTGAGTGACAAACTTCTTTGCTCCAGTCCATGCTTCCTCCGGAACTCTGTTCATAACAGCTTTGGTTGGGAATCTATTCAAAATGTAAGCTGCACAATTGAAAACGTCAACCCAATACTCATTTGGAAAATGTTTTTCCTTCAACATAATTTTGACCATATGGTCCTGTTTTTCCTTTCTGAAACATCGTTTTGCTATGGTGTGTACCTTATGGTAAACTTCTTGTGTATGCCATTTTCCCTACAGAAACGTAAGAAATCTTTGGAGATATATTCTCCACCTTTGTCAGTTCTCAACACTTTTATGCAGTGCCCACTCTGTTGGGTGTGGAGCCTGATTATCTTGTTTACTTTGTATCACAAAATTGGACTCCTGTACCTTAAAAGGGGTGGCAATGCCGCCCATAATTAATCACTACCGTGGGGGGTCCAGGGGGGGCAACAGCGCTTTTCGGAGCCTCCCCTGGTGGGGGTTTTCGGGGGCAACGCCCTCGAAGCTAAAAACAGATGTAAAATTGCCTTGTAAAAGTATAGTAATTTCTAGTCAATCTCGTCCGTTCATTAGGCAAATGATCTGATGGTAGAAGTTATGGTTAGATTAGGGTTTTTTGCTTTAGAAGGCAACCCCCTTGTATATATGAGGGTATTTTATTGCGGCTGTGTATCATTTGTGTATTCTCGGAGCGAGAAACAGAGAGGGAGACTGTGAGAGAGAACAAACGATATTATAGTGGATCTGCTGTAGGTTTTGTCTCTTCATTTTTGCTGGATAATAGAAAGGAAGGACTGGCTATTCGGGGTAAACGTAGCCCAAACTGGGGGAACCACGTATATCTGTGTCTCTCTGGTTTTATGTGTTTTTTGTGTGGTTGTATTTTCTGCATATTTTATGTGTTGCATTGCTCCATAATATTTAATTTTCTAACAACTGGTATTAGAGCCGAAGGTATATTTGGCTGATAAACTCGTAGGAAAGAAGGGTTCCTCGTTCGAGTGGGAGCAATGGCAGAAGATGGAAAGTTTAGGGTCGAGAAATTTAATGGCCAAAACTTTCTACTGTGGAAGATGCAGATGGAAGATTATCTGTATCAGAAAGATTTGTACCTACCATTGAGCAGAAAAATAAAGAAGCCAGCGGCCATGACAGACACAGAATGGAACACTCTCGATAGAAAGGCACTCGGAACAGTACGGTTGTGTCTTGCGGCGTCAGTCGCCTTCAATATTTCGAAGGAAACAACAACAGAGGGTTTGATGCAGACGTTGGAAAAACTATATGAAAAACCCTCGGCCTCAAACAAGGTATTTCTTATGGAAAACGACTATTTAATATGAAGATGTCGGAAGGTGGATGCATTTGCAGGACCTTTAAATGAATTTAATACATTTTGGTTTTCAAGTTCTGTGGTAATTGTTTGCGAAGAGTTTCTTGGGATTATTCCACGGTCTCACGAAACACTTGTCGGTTACCAGTCAGTTAGGTTCTATAGGGGTAAGCTTTTATGATGAAGTTAGAGCTCTGTTATTCTTGTGCTCATTTCCAGAGAGTTGGAATGGTTTAGTAATGGCCATTAGTAACTCTGTCTCTGGATCTAGTACTTTAAAGTTTGATGATGTTGTTGGTGCTATCCTTAGCGAGGAAATGCGACGAAAAAGCTCTGGTGAGACATCAGGTAATGCTTTGAGTGCAGAGTCTAGGGGAAGAAGAATGGAAAGAGGAAAGAGCTCGGGATATCGCAGTAAATCAAGGAAAGGTAGATCCAAGTCCAGATCAGGAATAGTGTGCTGGAATTGCAGAAAGAGAGGACACCTAAAGAAATACTGTAGATCTCGGAAGGGAAGAGAAGGAGACACATAGCAAGAAAAAAATCATGAAGCAAATGTGACGGGTGATGTGTTACAAGATGCTTTGATTCTTTCTTTCGAAAATGTTACTGATTCTTGGGTTGTAGATTCAGGGGCTTCATTCCATGCCACACCTGATAAGAAATATTTTCATGACTATGTTCAAAGAGATTTTGGACAAGTTCGTTTGGGTGATGATAAACCCTGTAAAATTGTTGGAATGGGTAAAGTTCTTGTAAAACAACAGAATGGAAACCAATGGCTACTAAAGGAGGTAAGGCATGTTCCAGAACTGAAGAAAAATCTGATTTCAAAGGGCAGTTAGGCAGTGAAGGTTTTGTGATAACTTTCACAGATAAAACTTGGAAGGTCACCAAAGGAGCGCTGGTAATAGCAAAAGGTGAAAAGGTTGGTACATTGTATTTATGCAATGGTATTTCTAACTGTGTTAATTCTTTAACTTCCAAAGGAGAAGATGCAGCATTATGGCATCATAGGCTCGGACAGATGAGTGAGAAGGGAATGAAGATTCTTCACTCAAGAAATTTGCTGCCAGGTTTGAAGAATGTTGATTTGGATTTCTGTGAGAATTGCATTTATGGAAAACAGAAGAGAGTCAGATTTCTCAAAGTTGGGAAAGAAAAGAGGAGCAAAAAATTGGAGCTTGTGCATATAGATGTATGGGAACTGCTCAAGTATCATCTCTCGGTGGCTCTCGTTATTATGTTACTTTTATTGATGATGCAATTAGAAAAACATGGATTTATTGTATTCATAATAAATCTGATGTATCTAATACTTTCAAGAAATGGAAAGCTTTGGTTGAGATTGAGACAGGAAAGAAGTTGAAGTGTCTCAGATCAGACAATGGAGGTGAATATTGTAGCAAAGAGTTTGATAGGTACCGTTCAGAGCACGGAATTCCTAGAGAGAAGATAGTTCCAAGAACACCACAAGAAAATGGTGTGTCAGAAAGGATGAACAGAACAATCATGGAGCGTGCAAGGTGCATGAGATTGCATGCATGATTGCCTTTAAAATTTTGGGTAGATGTTGTATATACTGTTGTTTATCTAATAAACATAGGGCCTTCAAGTTCCTTGGATGGTGGTATTCCAGAGGAAGCATCGACAAGTAAGAAGGTAAACTACTCTTTTTTAAAGCCTTTTGGTTGTGAGGCGTTTGTCCATATTAATAAAGAAAACAGAACAAAGCTTGTGGAAAAATCAAAGAAATGTACCTTTATTGGATATGGTGCTAATGATTTTGGTTATCGCTTATATGATTATGAAAATCACAAAATCATTAGGAGTAAAGATGTAATATTAAATGAAAAGGTCTTGTATAAGAATCAATTGCAGGAAAAGAAACAGGAAAAAGAAAGCAAGGAATACGCGGTTCTTGATGAGATATCTAAAAAAGTAAAGGTTCCTGAAAATAATAATAATCAACAACCACAACAGCAACAACCACCACAACAGCAACAGGCACCTCAAACACCTGAAAGTGGTGTTAGAAGATCTACCAGGATAAGTAGACCCCCTGAACGATACTCTCCTTCATTATATTATTTATTGTTAACTGATTCTGGTGAACCTGAATGTTATGAAGAAGCAATGCAGGTTGAAAGCAGGAAGAAGTGGGAGCTAGCCATGGAAGAAGAGATGGACTCCTTAATGCATAACCAGACTTGGGACTTAGTCAGGTTGCCTGTAGGTAAAAATACATTGCAGAATAAATGGGTTTACAGGCTGAAGGAAGAAGATGGAGGAAAACAGAGGTACAAAGCTAGACTTGTGGTGAAGGGGTTTGCACAAAAGAAAAGTATTTATTTTGATGAAATACTTTCTCATGTTGTTAAGATGAATTCAATCAGAACTATCTTAAGTCTAGTAGCGGCGGAAGATTTACATCTTGAACAGTTAGATGTAAAGACAACATTTCTCCATGGAGATTTGGAGGAAGAGATATACATGCAGCAACCAAAAGGATATGAGGTAAAAGGGAAAGAAAAATTGGTGTGCAGGTTAAAGAAGAGCTTGTATGGCTTAAAACAGGCTCCAAGGCAGTGGTATCTAAAATTTGACAAGTTTATGTCTGAACAAGGTTATACTAGATGTCACTCTGATCATTGTGTTTATCTGAAAAGGCAAAATGATGGCGGCTATATTATATTGTTATTGTATGTAGATGACATGCTTGTTGTAGGGTCTAACATGCAGGAAATAAATGTGCTCAAAAGAAAATTGGCAAATTCATTTGCAATGAAGGATTTGGGAGCTGCAAAACAAATCCTTGGTATGAGGATAACTAGAGACAGGAAAAATCGCAAATTAACACTATCTCAGAATGAGTACATAGAGAAGGTGTTGAAAATATTTAATATGCAGAATGCAAAACCAGTTAGTACACCTTTTGCTAGCCATTTCAAACTTAGTAAGGAGATGTGCCCAAAGACCCAAGAAGACATGGATTATATGTCTAAAGTTCCATATGCATTAGCAGTTGGAAGCTTAATGTATGCAATGGTTTGCATAAGGCCTGATATTGCACATGCAGTGGGAGTTGTAAGCAGGTACATGAACAATCCAGGAAAAGAACATTGGATGGCAGTAAAATGGATTCTCAGATATTGGAGAGGTACCACAAATCAAGCATTATGCTTTGGTGGTTCAAACATTGCTCTACAGGGATATGTTGATGCAG
Source organism: Pinus albicaulis (assembly GCA_034641835.2). Taxonomy (NCBI): domain Eukaryota; kingdom Viridiplantae; phylum Streptophyta; class Pinopsida; order Pinales; family Pinaceae; genus Pinus; species Pinus albicaulis. Next base: position 891,044,775 of record CM076583.1, on the reverse strand, counting down.
ATATGGTAGGTGACAGAGATAACAAGAGGAGCACTACAGGATATGTATTTACTGTAGGTGGAACAGCTGTCAGTTGGGTTTCAAAAATCCAAAGTGTTGTTGCACTTTCAACAACATAAGCCGAGTATGTTGCTACTACAGAGGCTAGTAAAGAAATTATTTGGTTACAAAGGTTTATGGATGAATTGGGTAAGAAGCATGATATGGGCACACTATACAGTGATAGCCAAAGTGCCATTCATATTGCAAAGAACTCGGCATTTCATTCCAGGACTAATCACATACATCTCAAGTACCATTTCATACAGTCAGTATTGGAAGATGGAGAGTTGAAGCTGGAAAAGATACACACTAGCCAGAATCCTGCAAATATGCTAACAAAAGTTGTAACCAAGGAGAAACTGAGAACATGCTCAGTTTCAATTGGTCTTCAATGATGACGATGAAGATGAGGAACAACCAGGTCTAAAGAGGAGTCATTGTTTCGAAAATGAAGCAGCGGTGGAGTTGCTACAATCAGTCTCCAAGTGGGAGATTGTTGGGTATGGAGCCTGATTATCTTGTTTACTTTGTATCACAGCATTGGACCCCTGTACCTTAAAAGGGGCGCCAACGCCGCCTGTAATTAATCGCTATCGTGGGGGGTCCAAGAGGGGCAACAACGCTTTTCAGAGCCCCCCCTGGCGGGGGGTTTCGGGGGCAGCGCCCTCGAACCTAAAAATAGATGTAAAATTTCCTTGTAAAAGTACAGTAATTTTTATTCAATCTGGGTCGTTCATTAGGCAAATGATCTGATGGTAGAATTTATGTTTAGATTAGGGTTTTTTGCCCTAGAAGGCAACCCCCTTGTATATATGAGGGTATTGTATTGCGGCTGTGTATCAGGTGTGTATTCTCAGAGCAAGAAACTGAGAGGGAGACTGTGAGAGAGAACAAAGGATATTACAACGGATCTGTTGTAGGTTTTGTCTCTTCATTTTTGTTGGATAATAGAAAGGAAGGACTGGCTGTTCGGGGTGGACGTAGCCCAAACTGGGTGAACCATGTATATCTGTGTCTCTCTAGTTTTATGTAGTTTTTGTGCGCTTGTATTTTCCGCATATTTTATGTGTTGCATTGCTCCATAATATTTAATTTTCTTACACACTCAGCTTCTCAACAAGAGCTTTGAAGTGGTAGAACTGTTCAAACACTTCACTCTTCTGTTTCAAGAAATAAACCTATGTCTTTCTTGTATAATCATCTATAAATGTCAAGACATAGTTATTTCCAACTAAATATGGCATTTGCATTGGTGCACACAAATATGAGTGGACAATATCTAAGGGTTTGTTTTCCCTTAAAATCTTTCCTGCTGGAAATGATTCTTTGTGTTGTTTGCCCAAGATGCAGCCTTCAAATAAGCTATCTTTTTTCTCTATGAGTGGTAATCCTCCTACCATTCCTTGTCTATGGAAGAGGTTCAAACTTTCAAAATTAAGATGTCCAAATCTCAAATGCCATAACAAGTTTTCGTATTTCACTTCTTCTTGAAAGACCTCTTATGTGACTGTTGCTACCACACCTCCTTCATTCAAGTATGTTCTGAGCTTGAGAGGAAACATCCTATTCTTTTTCATATGCACTTCTGCAATGACCCTTTACTTGGAGGTATGTCCGCACACATTATTCTTAAAAAATCCATTATAGCCCTTGTTCAGGAGTCGTCCAATGCTTAGAAGGTTGCATTTTAGTCCAGGTACATAATATACATCTAGCACAAATTTATTTTCTCCCTTCCTTGTGAGTATTGATACTCTTCCTTTTCCCTTGACAGAGACTCTACTATCAGTCCCTGTTATCAGTTCATATTTCACATTTTCATCCAGATTGGAAAACATTGCTATGTTTCGAGTCATGTGGTTACTACAACCTGAGTTTAAGAACCATACATCTTGTATTTATTGTGCTACATTACATGTTAAAAGCACATTACTCTGGTTCTTATTTTCTTTTTCAAAATTTGCATTTTTCCTATTATTCATGTCATTTTATTTCTTTCCACATTCATTGGCATAATGTCCATACTTTTTACAACAATGAAATTGGACTTGTGATTTATTATACCTTTGTCCTTGTGCTTGGTGTTGGTTTGAGCCTTCACTTTGATTTTGATTGTTGCCCCTTCCACTTGTGCTTGCAGGGTTGTTTCTTCCACCTCTCTGTGGGCTTATTCCTTTTCCTTGGTAGTTGGATCTTCCTCGACCTCTACCTTGACCAAAAGACATTTTTGTCTTGAAAGCATGCTCCAATGAGGAGTTTTTTTTTTTGCTCAGTCTATGTTCATGGGACATCAGGGGTGCATTAATCTCATCCACTGAAAATTGTGAGAGATCCTTCATCTCTTCTATTGCCACTACTATGGCATCAAATCTTGAGGGTAGACTTCTCAAGATTTTCTCCACTATTCTTCTTTCCTTAAGTGTCTTTCCATGAGACCTTATCTGGGTAACCAACCCGATCACATGTTTGAAGAATGAGTCTATGTTATCAGACTCTTTCATATAGAGATTTTCAAAGTCTCTCCTCAACATTTGTAGCTTTGTTGTCTTCACCTTCTCCATTCCTTGATATGTTGTTTTGAGAATATCCCATGCTTCCTTGGACTTTGTTGCTGCTGCAATCCTTGGGAAAATACTCTCATGCACTTCCTGAAAGAGATAGAAGAGGGCTTTCAAGTTCTTCTTCTTATTATCTCTCAACAAGTCTCTTTCTGTTGCTGTCAAAGAAGCCAACGCTGTTGTGTCTGCTAGTTCTTGGCAACTTTGTTCCACCAACTCCCATATATCTTGTGAAGCAAACAGGGCCATCATTTTAATGGCCCAATAATCATAATTTTTACCATTCAACTATGGTAATTGTGGATTTCTCAGACTTGTGCCTGTTTCTGCCATTCTCACTGTGTTAAACAAACAATCAACTTGACTCGGTAAAACATAATCTTTCTTGCTACTGGAGAAATCTGCTTCTCAAATCAATCTTACAGCTTCTGCTATGAAGAGTGAGTTCATGTGTCTTTCACCGAGAGCCTAAACCTACTCTGATACCATGTTGAAAATATTGAATGAAATCAATAACAGAGGGATGCTCTCCCACAACACAGATAATACAAACAAAAATGCGGAAATAATAGTCAATACACATAGCCAACATAAAAACACAGTTGAGGAACAAACTTCAGTTGTTCTATTCATCTCTCTCTCTCTCTCTCTCTCTCTCTCTCTCCAACATAATGAAAATTACATAGCTTATATCAAATGGTCGAAGCCTATAAAAGCCTAATCCATTCAATGATTGAACGGACGTTCAACAACATTTGTTCTTGGGCCGTCAACAGACCCATTCCTTCATTAAAAACAGTACACAGACCGTATTCCAAATTACACAGGAAAACACAAAAAACGCATTCAAAACACAAAAAGGGAAGATCTCAAATCTTATGCAATGCGATTCTGGTCCACATTGCATTTGCGCAGATCGGCAAAAATAAATTTTGACTTATGGTGCAACTTTGCGGGATGCGATGTGCAATAGTGACGTGGCACATATCGCATCGCAACCAAAATAACTTACCCTACGGGAGGTCCGGCGGTAAAATTGAATCTTGACGATTGCGATATGCGATAGCGATATCGCATCGCAATTAAAATAACAAAACTTGCGGCTGTAGGAAGGTAAGTGGTAAAACTTCCGAGGTGCGAAGCGCGCTGCCCTCCTGAGCATGACACTTGCCCCTCTTTCGATCGCATCGCAAACAAAATAAAATAACTTGCAGGCGACATAAAAGATAAAACTTAAAACTTGCGACGTGCGCTCTGCAGGCTGCTTAAAACAGTGGGTCCCGCCAATTTAACATTGGTGGTAAAATAACATAACATGCGATGAGGCTTATGGGTAAGACTTAAGATTTGCGAAGTACGGTGAGGATTGTGGGTCCCGCCAGTATCAAATAGGGAGAAAAATAACATAATATGTGGGCATAAGAGTTGAACAATAAAAGTTGCGATGTGCGGTATGCGGGCGATAAAGGCTGGTAAGTTGCGGTAAGTGCGAAATGCAAAATACAAATGTTTTGTGGAAATACAAAGAGTTACAATGGTTTGCAATGTGGTTGGGTGTACGGTAGGTCCCACCAATATCGCATCGATGGATAAATAACTTAACAACGGAAAGGCTTACAGGTAAGACATAAAAGTTTTGAAATGCGCTTGCGGGCAAAAAGGTAAGTCAATGCGGTAGATGGGAATAAAAAGATAGTTAGATGCCCAGGTACTCTGTTTGGTGTGTTGCGTGAAAATGCCTCTAGACTCTTGCATTTTCCGTTATCCTTCTCTGCAATAAAATCCCTTCTCTGCAATAAAATTGATGAATTGTCGCGTGCATCAGTGTTTATTCATTGGGGTGGTTGGGAAGAAAATTCCAACACGCTTGTGGACTTTCGTATTAGAGCTCCACTAGAGCTAGCATATCGGTGGCTGCGTCTGAAACCATTCCTCCGTCATTAATCGAAAGAGCAACCAAGTCCTTCGAGTTTGTTACTTAATGGACCATAAAAGACTTATCCCCATCATTTCTGGTATTTTTTCAGAAATACAATACAGTGGTAGGGACAGGGACACAGTAAGGGTCAGTGCTTGCCTGTTTCTTTGGGATGAAAGATCTGGAAGTAGGCTGGGAACTAAAGGAACGTTGGATTGAAACCTGTAAAAGCGAGTTTGATAATGCTTGAAAATCGTCCTCTCATTAAGTTTCATGCGAAAGAACGTCCACGCACCTCATCTATTTGATGCGAGTACACCAGCTATACTTATCCAATTCATTCTTCAACAAAGAATATAGCCTATAGGTAATCCATATCATCACAATATTCTACGGTGCATTGTGGTTTTCAAAAATGACTGCAAGCGGCAAAACTTTATAAAGGAAAAATAGTTAGTGGGCGTGGGTTGATCCAGCTGTACAATGATATATGAAACGTACAGCTTCATGGGAGCGCACCTTCATTTTTAATATAAAAAATAAAAACACCCAAATATGCACGCATGGGTAAGTGAATGGCAAAGGCTCGGAGGCGTCCACGGACACATTTCATGTTTGAATTTTTAATCTTTCGATGTTAATGATTGTCTTTGGTGTTTTTTTAGTCTTGTCCTTTGAATGTTATTTTTATTAATAAAAAAAATTATGAAAAAGACAGTAAACCAATGTGACAGTGGTTTTTTGGTGCTTAATATTATTTTTATTGTGCTCCAAAGACCAATATGAAAACAACATTAAACCAATGGTTAACTTAATATATATTACCATACCTGTAATATGTTAAAATGCAAAGCCACCTCCTCAATCTTATCAACATGCGTGGTGTAAACCAATCAATCTGCCAATAAAGTTAAATCTATATCAAAACCCATCGAAGATATTGCAATCTTTTTTCAATTTTGAGAATGGAAGGCGTGGTTGTTCGAGCATCATAATTCTAGATGGATTGGATTGCAATTACATCACTTGTGACATCTGGAAAACGTTCAGGCGTTGATCCAACCGACTAGGTAATGTTAACGAAAAAGCCACATTTCTTATCATTCTTCGGGGCAATTAATCCAACAGAGACTAGGTAATGTTATGGAGAAAGCCGCATTTCTTATCATGCTTCTGGGCCTATTGCGAAAAACCTGCCCGCACTTTCTGTAGTTATTGATCAGAGAGAATGTTCGAAATGATCCGTTTAACTCCGCCCACTAATGTCCGCACTCTCTGTAGTTATTGATCAGAGAGAATGTTCGAAATGATCCGTTGAACTCCGCCCACTAGTGATGTCAATTCGAACGGTCCGTGCAACTTGCAAGATATGGAAGTGATGGCGCACTTCTGTAGTTATAGATGAGAGAGAATGTATAAAAGATTCGTTGAAATTCGCCCAGTCAACGATGTCAATTCAAACGGGCCATACAACGACAGGGAAGAGATGGGTTGAGCTGTAGGCTAAATAGGATACAGTTCAGTCTTTTTTGGTTTTCACCGAAACCTAATTAGAAATAAGGAACATGATAGGTTTACTTCTTGAATTTGTATTTAATTTATTTTTTAATAGAAAAATATAATTTAAATTATAAAATATTATAATAGGGTAAGAAAAAGAGGAATGGAAATTATAAGAAGTTAATTTGGTATTTGAAATTTTTAGCTGTTTTAAAAATATTAAGAGACGTTTTAAAAAATCATTAAAATTTAGTGACATAATAAATATTTTCGAATTAGCTTTTAGGGTAGGTTAAATGGCAATTTAGTGACATAATAAATATTTTCAAATTAACTTTTAAGGTAGTTTAAATGGCAATAGTAGCATAAATAAAGTATTATGTGTTAGGAGGTCCCCGTTCAATGACAATGGTAGCATAAATGAAGTAGTATATGTCAGGAGGCCCCGCTTTCAAATATCTCTAATTTATGTTCCATTGCAACCTTTGATTTACCTCCCATTGCTAAAGGGGTATATGTAGGCTGCTACAGTTTATGATTTCATGTTTAGATGTGACTCACAAATAAATTGTTAATGGGGGAGATAACACTGAATTAGCACATTCAATTAAAGGAGCAATAGTATATAATGGAGAACTATAAAGGAGCTTTTATGGTTTCATGTTTAGGAAGTGGCGGGAACATAAATTGTCAATGGGTTGTCAATGGGGAGATAACATGGGAAAATAAATTGTTAGCGGGGAGATAACATTGGATTAACACATTCAATTAAAGGAACAATAATACAGAATGAAGAAATATAAAGGAGTTGGGGAGATAACATTGGATTAAGACATTTAATTAAAGGAACAATAATATAGAACGGAGAACTATAAAGGAGTTGGGGAGATAACATTGGATTAACACATTTGATTAAAGGAACAATAATACTTTCAAATATCTCTGATTTACCTCCCATTGCAATCTCTCATTTACCTCCCATTGCTAAAGGGGCATATGTAGGTGGCTAGAGTTTATGGTTTCATATTTAGAAGTAACTCACAAATAAATTGTTAATGGGGAGATAACACTGGATTAGCACATTTAACTAAAGGAGCAATGGTGCATAATGGAGAACTATAAAGGAGATTTTATGGTTTCATGTTTAGGAACTGGCGGGAAAATAAATTGTCAATGGGGAGATAACATTGGATTAACACATTACATTAAAGGAACAATAATACAGAATGGAGAACTATAAAGGAGTTTGGGAGATAACATTGGATTAACACATTTGATTAAAGGAACAATAATACTAAATTGACAACTATAAAGGAGATTTATCTGCTAGTTGAAATGGTTTCAATAAAAAAAGTAATCCCTTTTCTAGGGAATGTCTTTATCTTAAAAATTATTTAATTCTAGGAAGACATACACACTCTACCCACTCTACCCTCTATGGCTTTGAATTGTGACCTCTTAGGAGGAAACACATGATTTTAACCATTAAGCCTACTCAAATTGTATTATAGGAGGCTGGGAAGCTTATTAGGAGCTTGAAAACAATTGTAAGTCCAATGATCTTTGGGTATGGAGTAAAAGGGAGTTCCTCTTTGAGGTTCTCATCACCCATGTTATTTTATATGGATGCAATGTTTCTTAAAATCCTGCAGGAAGTCCAAGTTGTTTCAAAAGTAATTTATAACCTACAACCTCAAGATTCAAGGAAATACTCCCTACCCCATCCTCTTGATTGAAGCCAAGCTTTCCCCCATTGAATCAACTTGTTATTTCAACAAAACTACAATGATCTTGAAGCACTTTCTCCCTTGTTTTTTATCATAGAAATAAAATTCTAAAAATTCCAGATTAATATCTTACTTTTTCAAGGTATGATAAGTCATATGAGCCTTATTGGAAGTTAATCAACATCATCATTATCATAATAATTTCAGTAATAAGTATGCGATATTGAAAATTTCATACCAATATTTCAAAATAACCTCAAAGCATTCAAAATTGATATTTTAAAATAATTTCAAAAATAAAATAAAATTATTACACATGGGTTTGATTTTGGTGAAAAAAGTAGTTACACCTATAAGTAAAACTACACCATACATATGTATTCATATAATATAATTCTAAAATAACGTATGTATAAGGACCAATTTTGTATATTGAAAAAAATTAAACAATTAAAACTTTTATTTCTTTATTTTCTTTTGAAGGCATAGAATATAAAACAATAGTATTTTATCTTATTTTTTAGTTCAACAATCATCATCTCATTCCATTAATGATAAGGAATTTTGACACGACTATTTTTAATATTTTTAAAGATGATATTTTCTCAATTTTCTTTGAAATTTGTGGGTATTTAAATTTCTATTATTGAGTGAGATGGCCTACAGCTTAAGAGCTTCCATTTCTGATTGGATAGGTTTTTCCTAGGTGTCGTTGAATCCTTTATTTGTAGGTGGAAATATGTAGGGCCAACAAAAATATTTATGACCGAGTTATCAATATTTTAATATTAGGTTTTTAAGAATTGGGAAAATCATGAACCGTTGGATATTTTTTAAGTATGGAAATGGATATTATGAATTTATTTTAGAAAACCAAAAATATTGATACCACATTTATAAACTAGGTCTTTATTTCATGCGTAAGAAAGGTTTTTTTTTGCCACTTATTGGTCCATGGAATTTAATCTCATGATGGAAATATCCTGTGTAAATATCCTGTGTAATTTTGTGGATCATATTTCTTTATCTCCATGTTATTTGGTAGGCACCACATTTTTAAGGATATATAAGATAAATCTGGTTGATTTATCACCAATGATAAGGTGTATGCGAACAATCTCTGGTATGCCGTAATACTTATAGAAATAGATTTCTGAAAAGGCCTCTTTGACCGTAATACTTATAGAAATAGATTTCTGAAAAGGCCTCTTTGAGATGATTCAACTAAATATGGATTAATGGCATTACCTTCAATCTTTGGATTATGAGTAGATTCTCTTTATGTGTAACTTCTGTCATGCGTATAGACATTTTACAAAAAATTGTCCAAAATATTTAGTCTCTCAAAGTTCTCCAAACCCTACACCTCCTCCTAAAGTGGAGCAGGAAGAAAGTAAGACAGGATTCACTCCAGTGAAAAGGAAACACAGAAAAAAAAGTAAAAAAAGATTCACTGGAGTGAAAAAGACACACATGAAACATGGAAATAAGAAGTAGTACACATGTAATGCCAAATTTATGCATCAAGCTTTTTTTTATAATATTTTTGAAATCATAAATGTATGTGATAAATATGAGAATATTGAGGTCCAAGTGGATCAACTAATGCGAGATCCTCCTAATTGAGAAGATAAAAAAGGTCCAAGTTAAGATTCTTCAAAGAAAACTTTTGGAGTGGCTAAGTTTTCTCCAATGTTTCCTGCTGCATTGAGATATAAAGCAAATAGAAAGACCAAGAAGAAGCTCACAATCACCTACGCTTCTTATTCCTTTTTAGAAGTGATTACAAAGCAATGTTATTCCACACTAGAATAAACTTCGATCTTAATCTCTCCCATTAGTCTAATAGTGGGTTATCTTCTAACAATTTACAAACATGTTATGTTTCTTCATTTTACTATGCTATTTTTTTTTTATAATTTACTCTTGCTGCCATGAAGCAGTAGGAATAATAACGTGAAGTTTTAATTTTGGAATTTTCAACCCTACTCTTATTTGGAGGAAGCTAGTTTTTATTTTTATTTTTGAATATTGTGAGGAAAATTTAATTTAATTAATGATGCATTTTCGTCTCGTGGATTTTTAATATAATCCAAGCACTCTTTCATGTCAATAAAAGAAATATATGGTGTTTAAATTTTATAAATTTTATGATGTTAAGGGTAATTTTTTTTCAATAAATATTAAAAATATGTCATAATTTTTCTAAGATGGGTTCAGATTTACTATTAATTTGGATTGAAAATTATATTTTTTTACATTAATATTGAAATTTTTATAATGAAAAAAATGAAGGATTCAACTTATAAGACCATTTTTACGGGTGAGATCAAATTTGGCACTATGGGATCTAAAAATTTCTTAGAACTTTGATACATCAAATGAAATTTTTTTTGGTCAGGTATTGGTGGGGAATTTTCTTCTTTAATTTTGGTACTTGTTCTTTTATTATACACATAAATAACTTTCCAGTGGTGCAAGAATACCCTCAATCAGAGTTCATATGCAAACATTATTCCATTGAAAAGATGACCTTCCTATTTTGATCCCCATGATTCAAGAGGATGCCACATCAACCCCCATTATTCATGAAAAGGTCTAAAAATGTGATAATTATGAGGAATACTCTAGGAGAGTCACTAATATAAGTTTATTTAAGAGTTGAAGGAGTCAAACCTAACCATTATTAGGCATCGGGTTGCATTATAACCGGGCCACTTGGAGGGAAAGGGCCTTGATTCTATTTGAGTGAATTTTGTTTCATAGATGAGTGGAGTAGTTAAAACTGGATATGGAGAGAGAAAATAGAGATGACTTGTGCACTGGAGTATCACTTGGGTCAGAAGCCACAATTATTTATATTTTCAGCCATTTTCTCTTTAGAGAAAGGGAGTTGAGAAACCTCGCCCTCAATCTCGGTTTTCTCCTGCATGTTATATCATGTTTCAATTTGTGGTTTATGATTTTTATTTTTATTTTCTTTATTTTCTAAATAATTATATTTTTTATGCATACAAAATAAAAAATAATTTAGAGATCATAGAATCTAAAGAGAAATTAAATCTCATAGTGTATATTTCAGATTTTAAGCATAATATTATTAAATCTATTTTGGTAAAATATCTAGTGGAATATTAATAATAGCTTACATATAATATTTTTACCACAATAGGTTTATTTCAGTATATTTTGGGGAGTTGCTGGAAATCTAGATTAGCTAAGTTAAAAGTCATCAAACCCTAGTCATGGCAGAAAATTTTACGAGTAGCCTTCATGATCTCATAAAAGAGAGGTTTGCATGGTTGGAAGTACAAGTTGTAAATATAGGTCATAATGTGAGCCTCCTCATGTCAATAGTGACTAGTATGATCAAGTTTTTGAGAGAAGATGGAGTTTTTAATGTAGAGGTAGGATCATAGGGGAAATCAATAAATTAAGAAGATGTAGAGATGGAATAAAAAAAATAGCTTCAAAATCATCAACTCACTTCAAGTGTTATGAATCATTCATGGTATCCACTAAAAATGGAAGAGAAGGATGGCATCAAGTTGTATAAAGGTGATATTGTCACTCTAATGTTAAATCGTTTATTTCAACAATTAGAATCTTGTTTTAGTGTTCATTATATAAAGGAAGAATATAGTATTTTTTTTTCTTGGATAAAATTAAAGGGATGTGTACTAAATTGATGAGAAAGCCACACAAAGAAATTTTGGTTGCAACGATATCCTTAGTGATTAAGTTGAAGGATTTCAAAATCCTCATAAATTCACCATTTTACCTTATTATGTATGTAGAGGACTAGTGGATCCAGTGAAAATACTTTAGGAAAAAGTAGGGGCAAAGATTTTAGGAGTACACAATATAGTCTATAAATAAACACAATGATGGGTATCTCCTAAGGAACCCATATGTATTCCTCGAGTATTTGGTGTGTCTATAGAACCATTTATAGAAGAAGTTGATGTTGTTCAATGCTATATCAGAAAATAAGGCATATGTACTGTAAAACCTTTATGAACCTACTTATAGAGAGTTACTTTTTTTTTTATTTCCTGAATTATTATTGGTCGTGATGGCAAGAAATCCATGATGAATACTTTGTCATGATGTAAATAAGATGGTAAATAAGTGTCTTAGAAATGTCTAGGAAGGATAACTAGAGTGTAGAAGACTGACTTCCAGTTTAGAAAAAAGTTTTGGCGATCAATTCCATATAATGGACCTTCCCTAAAAGTCTTCCAAACCTGGAAGAAAAATAAAAAGAATTAAATTAACATAACTAGAGAGAAAAGTTATGTTAATAAATTAGTTGGAGAAAGATACAAATGAGATGGAATAAAGCATTTTCGATGGAAAATGAATACTTTAAATAAAACTAAAGTATATTTTTTGGAAAAATCTAAAAAGACATAGGAAAAACGGCTAATAGACTTTAAAACAAGATACCGCTAAAATCTACTACGTAATATTCTATAAAAGAAAACCACCGTAGATCAACTGGGTTCTTGATTCCTGATGGCATGAGGGTCTTGGCTCAGGGTAAACTATTAGAAATAATTCATGGTCGAGTAGTATACGCAGTCTTCCTAAGTAATTATGGTGAGACGAAGTAATGTTATATTTTATTAGATGATTTACGATCATTGATTAATGTTTTGCAAAGTATAATATAGTGAATTATGCATGTTTACACTCGGTTATGTGTTTTATGATGTTATTCCATGGGAAAAGTAATAGATCTAATGGAATATGTGTTGCAAAGAATTTTATGTACAGAAGCCGTAAGTAACCAGATGTGTAGTTTGTTAAATAACACATGAATTCATAGTAAGAATAATTGTTAAAATAAAGGTTGATGATTAGATCGTAATGATTCACGTGATTAGAATTCATAAAAACACTACATGGCATCGAATCAAATTCAATATATAAAGGTATATGATATTTAAGTTTCCTACAATGTGTTAAGGCGATTTGCTCTTAGAGGCCAACTCGAGGATGTTATCGAGAATGAGATATGTGTATTGTTGGATCTTAAATGGTTATACAAAAGTAGCCTTACTAAAATCTTGGTAATTTGATTATGTGGTGAAATAATGTAATTATAAAAAGGGTGGTTAACTTACCTTATGCAGAAAATACATACTAGGGTAAGGAAAATTCTTTCGATATGGATTTAGCAAAGATTTTAGGCACTCGAAGATAAGGAACTTTTAGGGATGATGTCGGTGCATGCACGAGCTAGAACTTTGGCGCACCTATATAGTAGTTATATGTATAAATTCAAGTTGATTGGGTGAATGTGGGAAAACGCAGAAGTTGGAGGAGAGTAGTAGACTAAAAAAGTAAGTGAAGCCTATGGGGAACAGTGAGAGTGTTATAGATTTCTCAACAAGGAGTCATAGTGGTAGTGTTGGCTCCGTTCTGCTCTCCATATGCCGCATGCACACGGGGCAAGAACTAGTCCAGAGGTGACTTGGTAAAACCAAGTGGAATTAACACTCGATGTGGACCAAAAAAAATCGAAAGCAAAATTTCAATTAGCTGTAGTAATGTATGAACACTAAACTTCTCATTCAGACATTTCACTGATGAAAGAATTCTTATGTTACACTACTAACATGGCCCAAACGTAGGGGTAATTTGTATTAAATACATAACTTCTAAAGCCGACATATATATAATGCTACACAAATATTTGCGAGAAATCGCCGAAAAAAAATGTCTATGCGGTTTCCCATTATGAGAAACTAGACAAAATTTCATTATAAATATACCTCTCCAATATAAATGCCAGAGTACCAAATATATATAGATCGAATACATATTGCGATTTAATGGAGAACATATCTCCCTTAGCCAGGGTTAAATCAATCAGAAGAACAGTCCACTAATAGAGTAAATTATGGAAGAAGATCAAGAAAGAAATATATATATATATATATATATATATATATATATATATATATATATATACTCACTCTGCAATAAACAAAATTTACATCTCAAGTTGAACTATACACGAGAGTCTTAGAGCCTCAGAAATCTTCACTGTCGTTTATGCCTTCGGTGTCAAATTCACTTAGTATAAAGAAGAGTCTAGATACATTCTAAGGTAAGATAACATTTCCATAAAATTTATTAGAGAAAACAGGCTAGTAACTATAGGTGCAGGAAACCATGTCACAGTCAAATTAATAGGACGATATTTTGAATGAACTTGCCCTACCAACATATTTCTGGAGTTATAAAACTAAAGTAAGTGGGAAAAACTAATAATCAGAGGAATTATAAAAGTGTATGACAAATATCGTACAGAGAGCAAGTGAAAATATAATTACATAAGCATTTTTCTAAGTATATCATGTTTATTGGCACCAATACTAAAGAAACACATAGGCTGAGTGAAACTCAGCGCCCTACAATCTAACTATATATATGTGTATTAGTGGAAAGAAGTAGAAAACTAGAGCTTGTTGCAGAAGCAAGTGCGCAACCTTTGGGGAGGTTAAATTAATTGACGAAAGAGCTCATAATCTGAACACATACACAAGAGTCCATGGGGAATCCTTCTTAAATAGCCGAGGTAAATTATATTCTCCATATTCACTTTAACAAGTAATCTCTTAATCGTTTATGGGTGTTATACCCAGTTACATGTTTTTGAAATAATTGTCTTTTTTGTTGTTGAGATTAAGTGTCTTGTTGATATGGGAGATTGCGATGTGATTGCAATCGCAATCGCAAGTCGCATTGTGTTCCACCACCATATGTTACCATCATTGAAATATTGCGATGCGATTGACGCAATCATAATTGCAAATATTTTAATCGCCCTCCTCTCAAGCCAAGGTCCATGGCAGCAGTGGTTCCACAGACCACGCGGTAGCAATGTATTGAATCGCAAGTTGTTTTATTATGGCCCGATTGTAATGTTCAGTTCCGGACCCGACCTCTTTTATAAGGAAGATTTAAATTGTTTATCGTGCGTCCAAAATGGCCGTATCCAAAACCCTCTATCGGACGCAATATGGTCTTATGCAATGGATTTGATAATCCATCTCGCGCACAAAAGCTGACGTCACAGCCCAAGTTTTGTAACGCGAAACTGTCTAGTTCAATTCGGTTCAAATTTTTTGAAGTCCCGGTGCATAGATTTGTTATGGTCTTATGTTAAGATTTGATATGTTTTATTATGTTTTGTTATAATGTTTTTTGTATCGCGCAACAAGCGTTTTTAAACATTTGGGTTATGTTTCAACATATATATGTTTTAACATATGGGCATTTGTAGGTGGGCCCGAAAGCTTTTAAAATAGGTTTATTTTATAATAGTTTGTATTTTTTTGTTATTATGTTACGCCACATAAAAGAAAAAGCCCGAGAGGCATGTATTGTATTGTTTTTATTACACACAACAGTATATGAAAAAGAGAAGAGACAGAGTATTGTAAAACACATAGCGGTGCGTTGTAATTGCACAGACAGAGTGCATATTTTTTTTTTAGACAGAGAGACAGTGAAAGTTTTATGCACTGCATTTTGCAGCAGTCAGATTTTTGTAATCCCTTAGTCAGAGGAAGTTTTATTGTAACATTTTTTTTTGGTTAATGAATAGAAGTTTTTCACAGTGTTGAAACTCTGTCTCCTGAAGAAAAAAATTTATTAATTTCTCTATGTTTAGAGGAGAGCATCATTCTCTCCATATTGTTCTGGAATTCTCGGAAATTCCAACATGGTATCAGAGCTATTCCAGGCTCTTTGAAAGTGTCAAAGAAGCTGAATGACGGATTTATTGTTGCAGCAGCTTCTCTAGCGGAGTGAAGACTCCGTCAAAAGAATCCAGGGTATTTTTCAAAGACAATTTTATTTGTGTTACTGTTTGCAGAATAGTCAGTCTATTTTAAATACATAGTCAAGTGTCTTGAAGCATAGTTATAGTGCAAGAATGGTTGGAGCCAGCACTAGCATGTGTATTGGAAATACTCAGCTCCCACAATTTAATGGGAAAAAATATGACTACTGAGCAATAACTATGAGAGCCTTGTTTGCTTCCCAAGACTTATGGGAAATTGTTGAGGATGGTTTTGAAGAACCAGTGGATGAAAATGAGTTTAATTATTTAACTCAGGCAGAGAAGGAATTGTTGAAGAGCAATAAGAAGAAGGACTCTAGAGCCCTCTACCTTTTGTATCAAGCAGTGCATGAGAGTGTGTTTCCAAGGATAGCAGCAGCGAAGAGATCAAAGGAAGCATGGGAAACTCTCAAGACAGCCTATGAAGGCATGGAGAAAGTGAAGACAACAAAACTAGAATTCATGAGGAGAGATTTTGAAACTCTCTGCATGAAGGAATCAAATAACGTTGACTCATTCTTCACACATGTGATTGGAATGGTCACACAGATAAGGTCTCATGGAGAGACTCTTGAAGAAAGGAGGATTGTGGAGAAAATATTGAGGAGCCTACCCTCAAGGTTTGGTGTGATTGTCACCACCATAGAAGAGACTAAGGATCTCACAAACGTTTCAGTTAATGAGCTACATGCATCACTCATGACACATGAGCAGAGATTGGGTAGAAATAAAAAATCATCTCCGGAGCATGACTTTAAGACTCAGAAGTCCTTTGGAATAGGAAGAGGGCAAGGCAGAGGAAACAAGATAGGAAGAGGTAGAAACCAAAACAGAGGTGGAAGAAATAGTCCAGCAAATGCTAAAGGAAGGGGCAGCAATCCAAATCAAAACCAAGGCCAAGGTAACAACCAAAAAAGTGGTCAGCAACATGCTCAAGGAAAAGGTATGATAAATCCAATGTCCAATATCATTATTGTAAAAAATATGGGCATTATGCAAATAAATGTAGGAAGAAGTAGCATGATATGGGTAATAGAACAAATGAAAATTTCACTAGAGAAATATCAGCCAAGATAAAAAAAAATTAGCTTGTAATATGGCTGAGGAAAAGAGTGAAGATTTATGGTTTCTAGACCCCGGTTGCAGTAACCATATGACAGGATACATAACCATGTTTTCTATGTTAGATCAGAATGTGAAATCACAAGTCACATTAAGGACTGATAGTCAAGTTTCTGTTATGGGAAAAGGAGATGTAAATGTATTAACAAGGAAAGGATAAAAGAAATCCATCGAAGATGTTTATTATGTTACTGGAATGAAATGTAACCTTTTAAGTATTGGACAACTTGCTCAAAAGGGGTACAATATTTTCTTTGAGGATGATGTATGCACCATCATGGATAAGCCGCCCAGCAAACAATGTATTGCTGAAGTGAAGATGACAAGGAACAAGATGTTCCCTCTTAGGATGAGAGCAGATTTGAAAAATGGAGAAGAAATAATAGCAGTGACACAAGAGGCTCTCCAAAGCGAACCAAAAGATGAAAATTGGTTGTGGCACTTGAGATTTGGACATCTCAACTTTGGAGGTCTTAACTTTTTGAATATAAAAGGAATGGTAAGAGGATTTCCATTGATAGAGAAATCGGATAGCTTTGTGAAGGTTGTATCTTGGGTAAACAACACAGAGAAAGTTTTCCATCTAGGAAAAGCATAAGGGAAAAAGCACCCTTGGAAATTGTCCACTCAGATTTATGTGGACCGATACAAACTCGATCACTTGCAAGCAGCCATTATATGTTAACATTTATTGATGATTTTACTAGAAAAAATTGGGTTTAATTTTTGAAAAACTAAAGTGAAGGGTTCAAAATATTTTGCAATTTCAAAGCACTTGTGGAGAACCAAAGTGGGTTGCAAATCAAAGTTCTAAGGACTGATAGAGGAGGTGAGTATATCTTCAAATAATTTCTATGTTTTTGTAGAGAAAATTGAATTCATAAGCAGTTTACAACTACATACACTCCACAGCAAAATGGAGTTGCCGAAAGGAAGAATAGAACAATCATGGATATCGTAAGGAATATGGTAAGGAGTATGTTAAAGGAAAAGCATTTGTCTAATGATTATTGGGCTGAAGCTGTACATTGTGCAGCATACATTTTGAATAGGTTCCCAACAAAAGCAGTCATGAGCAAAGTTCTTGAAGAAGCATGGAGTGGCACAAAGCAAGGGGTCGCCCACATGAAAGTTTTTGGTTGTGTGGCTTATGCACACATATTGGATCAGCTAAGGAAGAAGTTGGACAACAAGGGGGAGAAATGTATTTTCATTGGATACAGTGAGGAATCCAAAGCTTACAGGCTGTATAACCCATCCACCAAGAAGTTTATTGTGAGAAGAGATGTTCAGTTTATTGAAGAGGAAGCTTGCGATGGAAGCATAGAGAAAACAGTGAATGTTAAACACTGTTTATCTCATGATGAAAATGATGATGATATGGCTGAAATACAACCCCCAACAGTAGCACCAACACAAGGACAACAAAGAACACCCTTGAGGAGAAATGAAAGTTCTTCTCCAAGCACACCACAAGGAGGAAATTCGAGTGCTTCTTCAAGCACTCACACACCAAATGAAAGAGGAAAAAAGTTCAGAGATTTAAATGAGATTTATGAGCAAGAGGCAGAAAATGAAGGTATGAACTCTTTGTTTGCTTTATATTGTCATGTTGATGAACCTATTCATTTTGAGGAAGCTATTAAAGATAGGAAATGGATAGAATCTATGGATGAGGAAATTAATGCCATAGAAAGAAACAAGACATGGGATTTTGTTGAACTCCCAAAAGGAAAAGAAGTTATTAAAGTTAAATGGGTCTACAAGACCAGAAGTAATGCTGAAGGAAAAATTGAAAGAAACAAGGCTAGACTTGTGGTCAAAGGGTATAAGTAGCAGCATGGGAGAGATTATGAGGAAAATTTTGTACCGGTTGCTAGAATGGAAACCGTGAGAGTAGTGTTGTCCATAGCAGCAAAAAACAAGTGGAAATTTTACTAAATGGACATGAAGTCAGCATTCCTTAATGGAGTGTTAATGGAAGAGATTTATATAGAACAACCTCTAGGCTATGAAAAGAAAGGCCAAGAGCAGAAAGTGTGCAGATTGAAGAAAGTTCTTTATGGGCTGAAGTAAGCGCCAAGAGCATGGTACAGTAGGATATATTCCTATCTACTGGAAAATGGATTTGAAAATTGTGAGGAAGAACCCACCCTATACATCAAAGAAAAAGATGGTAAGATGTTGATAGTTGTTTTATATGTTGATGATGTAATTTTCATAGGTAATGATGATTACCTTATTGAAAATTTTAAAATAGTCATGTAAGAAGAATTTGAAATGACTGATATGGGTTTGCTGAAATACTTCTTAGGAGTAGAAGTAGAGAAAAATGAAAATGGGATTTTTATCTCACAAGAAAAATATGTTAATGAAGTGTTGGAAAGATTTAACATGCATGATTGCAAGGTAGCAATAACACCCACAGTGATGGGATTAAAACTCAGCAGAGAGGACAACAGCAAGGATTTTGATCCTATTTTGTACAAGAGCATAGTTGGCAGCCTCATGTATTTGACTGCAACTAGGCCTAATATAATGCATGCTGTTAGTTTTATTTCTAGATTCATGGAGAGGCCAAAAGAAGCACATTGGCAGGCAGCAAAGAGGATTCTGAGGTATGTTAAAGGAACAAGAAGGTATGGCATTTTATATACTACTTTAGAATGTTCAGATTTAATTGGATACACTGATAGTGATTGGGCTGGAGGTGTAGATGACCGGAAAAACACATCCAGTTATGTTTTTCACATGGGTTCAGGAGCCATTTCATGGGCTTCTAAGAAACAACCTATTGTAGCGTTTTCTACAGCAGAGGCAGAATATGTGGCAGCTACAGCAGTAGCATGTCAAGTAGTGTGGATGAGAAGGATGCTAAGGAGTTTATGCCAAGAGTAGGTAAAAGGTACAGTAATTTTTTTTGAGAATAGCTCAGCTATTACATTATCCAAGAATTATGTGTTTCACAAGAGAACGAAACACATTGACACAAAGTTTCATGACATCAGATAATTAGTGAAGAATGCTGAAATTGTTTTAGAACATTGCAGAACTCAGGATCAGTTTGCAGACATTCTGACCAAGCCATTGGGGTAGAAGAGTTTTGAGTTTTTGAGGAAATTTCTGGGTATGAGTAATAACCTAGAAGTTAAAATTAAGGGGGAGTGTTTAAATGTTACTTTCAACTGCTCAGCCCACAAACAACCACTTTCCAAAATTACTTTGACTGCTCTGGCATAGGCCGATTTCCATTTTTTTATCTCGAGGTTTTTTGTACTTTCGCCGCTTGCCAAAATAGCTGAACAGTCAATCTCAGTTTTGTGTTTCGGCGGTTGTCCATTTTATTTTAAAAACAGAGCCTCTGTACATTCAAAATAGAGCTTTCATGTTTAAAAGAAAAACAGAGCATTTTGACTGTTGAACACGGGAGGTTGTTTTATGTGAAGACCTGTGGTCCCCACTAGTGTTTTGAATCGCAATTGCAAAGTCTTTTTTTTTGCAATTGAGTGTCTTGTTGATATGGGAGATTGTGATGTGATCGCAATCGCAATCGCAAGTCACATTGTGTTCCACTGCCATATGTTACCACCATTGAAATATTGCGATGCGATTGGCGCAATCGCAATCGCAAATATTTTAATCGCCCTCCACTCAAGACAAGGCCCACAGGAGCAGTGGTCCCACAGACCATGGGGCAGTAATGTATTGAATCGTGAGTTGTTTTATTATAGCCCGATTGTAATGTTCAGTTCTAGACCCAACCTATTTTATAAGGCAGATTTAAATTCTTTATCGCACGTCCAAAATGGCCGTATCCAAAATCCTCTGGCGGACGCGATATGGTCTTATGCGATAGATTTGATAATCCATTGCGCTCACAAAAGCTGACGTCACAGCCCAAGTTTTGTAATGCGAAATTGTCCAGTTCAATTCGGTTCAAAGTTTTTGAAGTCGAGGCGCATAGATTTATTATGGTCTTATGTTAAGGTTTGATATGTTTTATTATGTTCGTTTATAATGTTTTCGGTATCACACGACAAGCATTTTTAAACATTTGGCTTATATTTCAACATATAATATGTTTTTAACATATGCGCATTTGTAGGTGGGCCCGAAATCTTTTAAAATAGGTTTATTTTATAATAGTTTGTAATGTTTTGTTATTGTGTTGCGCCACATAAAAGAAAAATCCTGAGAGGCATGTATTGTATTGTTTTTATTACACACAGTAGTGTATGAAAAAGAGTAGAGACAGAGTATTGTAAAACACACAGTAGTGCATTGGAATTGCACAGACAGAGTGCATATTTTTTTTTTAGACAGAGAGACAGTGAAGGTTTTATGCATTGCATTTTGCAGCAGCCATATTTTTGTAATCCCTCAGTCAGAGGAAGTTTTATTGTAACAGTTTTTTTTGGTTAATGAATAGATGTTTTTCACAGTGTTGAAACTCTGTCTCCAAAAACAAATTTTTTATTAATTTCTCTATGTTTAGAGGAGAGCATCATTCTCTCCATATTGTTCTGGAACTCGCAGAAATTCCAACATGTTGCAGAATCAAGTGCGCAACCTTTGGGGAGGTTAAATTAATTGACGAAAGAGCTCATAATCTGAACACATACACAAGAGTTCATGGGGAATCCTTCTTAAATAGCTGAGGTAAATTATATTCTCCATATTCAATTTAATAAATAATCTCTTAATCGTTTATGGGTGGTATACCCAGTTACATATTTTTGAAATAATTTTCTAATTGATGCAAGTGAAAGAATAGAAAAATAAACATCAATTTTATATATATATATATATATATATATATATATATATATATATATATAACAACAGCAACAGGAAACCCTTATCATCAAATAGATGATATGAACCACTTCTGAAATCGTAAATAGGACACTGACGTGAGGCATAATGTTGATGTGATCTGGAACAGACATGCGAGTGTTAGTTGAGGAATGAGTGTTTGCACTGAGTAAACAAGCTAAATACCTAGTTGGTGCCTTACCCTATACCTAGTAACAATGAGAAAGAAATCAAGTATCGATATAAGTGTAGGAAGTTAACGCGCTGAAACCTAGAATATGAAGGAAAAAAAATACATCTGGGGAAGAAGAAACATTCACCTTTAGCACAGTAACTTTCGATACAGGAATGGAACACTAAGTGATACTTCTCGAATAAAGGAAGAAAACATGGTTTTATAAAATTTGGAAACAGTAATATATATATATATATATATATATATATATATATATATATATATATATATATATATATATCCTTAAATTTCTCTAGCCGAGTACCTATTGGGAGAGGGGCCTCGGCGCATGCATGGAAGGAACTGGAAGAGCTAAAACGGATCCAAAAACTAGAAACTCTGTACAGGAGGGGGTTTAATGTTAGAAAATTTTGAAGACACAATGTTTTTCTCTCAACACAAGGAGTTCACATAGAGTTGGGGAAATTACTTTAACCAAGACATCACATTTCTGAAGTACATAGTTGCACAATTCACTTAATCAACTAATTTTACTCGCTGTGAAACAGAGTAAAACAGAGTATTGCGGTAAAACACATATGTGAAAATTCCAGAACTACTACTGTGGCATCAAATATTGAGGGTATACTTCTCAATATTTTCTCCACGATTTTTCTTTCCTCAAGTGTCTCTTCATGAGACCTTATCTGGTAACCAACCCAATCAAACGTGTGAAGAATGAGACTATGTTATCAAACTCTTTCATACAGAGAGTTTCAAAGTCTCTCCTCAGCTTTTGTAGCTTTATTGTCTTCACCTTCTCCATGCCTTGATAGGTTGTCTTGAGAATATCCCACGCCTCCTTAGAACTTGTCACTACTGCAATCCTTGGGAATAGACTCTCCTGCACTGCTTGAAAGAGATAGAAGAGGGCTTTTCTGTCCTTCTTCTTGTTATCTATCAACACATCTCTTTTTGCTGTGGTCAAAGCAGCTAATGCTACTGCATCTGCTGGTTCTTAGAAACCTTGTTCCACCAGCTCCCATATATCTTGTGAAGAAAATAGGGCTCTCATTGTAATGGCCCAATAATCATAATTTTTTCCATCAAGATGTGGTATTTGTGGATTATTCAAGGTTTCTGCCATTTTTACTGTGTAAACAACTTTCTTACTGTGTAAAACTTTTCTTACTGCATGAGAACTTTCTCACTGCTAGAGAATAGGTTCCACAAAAATTTTCAGAACTCCTTTTAACTCCTTAGTAAAAACACTATATTTTACTGATATTTTAAACGTGCTCTGATACCAAGTTAGAAAATTTTGAAGATAGGGAAATAATGCTTTTCCCTCAACACACGGAGTTCACATAGAGTTGCAAAAATTATTTTAACCACGACAACACATTTCTGAAGTTTACATAGAGTTGTGGAATTCACTTAATCGATACCATACAATTGCGGAAATCAAATCATATGAATCATCTTTTCAATACAGAGTGGCGAAGATTGAAATCGCAACTATAGAGAGGATCAAATATAATCAACTAATTTTACTCACGGTGAAACAGAGTAAAACAGAGTGTTGCGGTAAAAAACATGTGAAAAATCCATAACTATAACTAACCAAACTTTTTATTAAAACTTAAACACATGAAATCATCATCATATGGAGGCTGAAACTCTTTGACAAGTAAAACAAGACTTCTTACTAGAGTTTACATTCACCAGGGTTGGCAACACACAGTAAAAACTATTTTCACGCACCCACCAAGATTTGCTCCACGATTTTCTCCACTTGTCTTTCTAGACTTACATTAGCCACATTACATAACATTCTCTATATTTTACTCACTCTTACCTTACATGTAAGATCTAAAGACATAGATATCTAAGACATTTAATTCATGACAAACATAATTTAATACATAGTATGGGTGGACATCATTTTTTGAAACAAGACTTGCGGATTAAACATCTGACCATGCACATTTAATAACCATGCATTAAATTCTTATTTGACTTTGACTATTTAACTCTATTTCACAATGTGTAATTTTCCTTCGCTTAGAACTTGTCCTTCTCTGTACAAGCAATACGCAACCTGCAAAACACTAACTGAGATATGGCTGCTGCCAGTTCATTCAACGCGGTGGTTAAGATTAATTTCCAACATTTAATCTTGCATTCATAAACAAATGAGAGACACCCTAGCAAGAACTATTCAGACACATCGCCGAGACTACATGTCGGTTGAAGAGAAACACGAGTGGTTAATTGAAATACCAATTTGTAAATAAATAAGAAGAAAAAAATCTTTATTAATGAAGGAAGATGAAAATAGTAAAATTTAATTGTAGGGAAAGGTAGAGTAAATTGTGATGCCCATGTAATTTGAGTGAATGGACAACAAGCGTGTAGAGGAGCATGGTGCCACAAATTGTTTCTTTCTTCATATCTCAAACCAATTGCTGAGCGAACCGTTATCCTAGAGTGTGGCATGTGTAGAAATTTGAAAATTCTAACAATAGTCCCTTTCACAATGAGGCATTGTAAAAACTCGAACCAAGTCCTCCTCTTAATAGATCAAGGGAGAGCTTACCCTCAACCATTGGGCAAACTAGTGAGACTCAACAACGCTCAAACGGGAAAAGAAAATAGTAGGTTGGTTAGGGTTTGTATGAGGGAAAAACCATCGTTAGATAATCTCGAGTGATCTTAACCATTCACAAGATTTGAGATTAAGGCTTGTGCGATCACATGTGAAGTGCTTGTGATGGATTCAACGTGGGAGGATGGGAGCGGGCCACGTACATCTTATCCATGTCATTTTCAGTTTACATGAAGACATATGGATGCATAGGGTGTGCGGTTGAAGCTTTCGAAAACCCTTATTATCTCTCACAGTATTAAAAAATGAAAGTGTATTACACCCCACCACCTAATGTGATTAACACATAATATGGTTAGATCATTATGTAGGTGTGGGGTAGAGAGTTAACTCATAGTTCAAATTTAGTGGTTATAGTAATAAGGCTTCACAATAATGTTGTTGATATATAACATGTAAGAGGAACATGGTGGAGGTGCTACATAAAGTAAGGGAAGAAGTAAGAATTTAAATACTAAAATAAATGGAATTAGTACAGTAATGGAAAATAGCAACAGAGAAAGCAAAAATTTGGGTAAATTTGGAAAAAAATAAAAATTATGTGTGCAACTAGGTTCATGAAAAGTGGTATCAGCGTTCTAGGTTCAATATTAGGTCCTAGAAGCCAAACCACAACTCAAAAAGTAAGATTGAACACAAGACATCTGATTTTTCTGTAGGCAACAAATAACCATAGTATAGCATAAATTTAATATGGTGACAACCAAAAAAATAATAGAAAAATGAATAAATTCCTATGGATTTCATAGCTTGTAAACAACTAGAAATGAGGTATTACATAAGGAAAATATCTCATGCATATACACATAAAACATGATAATAGTGAGGAGGTGCACATAAATACTTATACAAATGTTCAAGCAACCTAACCATATAAAGCTCAGCAATGGAGTGTTCACCTTACAGTTAGACTTAAAGGTAAATGCCTCCTTCAAATAGGAGCAATCCACAAAAACATACAGAGAGGGTATCTCAGCCCCTCATTAATCAAACTCCTCCAATAACATTATTGAAAAATGGTTCATAGACAGAGTAATTATAATTTCATAGAACCCTTTACAATAACCTACTCTTAGGCAATTGGAATGATTAAACTAAACTGGAACAATTTGTCAACCGACTGAGTATTCGAAGTGTTTAATGTTCACCACGTGTTAAAAGCCCAATGCCAATATTGTTGAAGTATTACAAGACAGGAAAACTCGAACTCGCCTATAACAAATCAAATTCAAGAAAGGATTGAGGAAAAATATATCTATGTGATTATATTTGTGAATAGTGCACATGGGAAGTACGACTTGGGATTTGTATGAATGTTTGATTGTAAAGACAAAAGTCATAAAAATTTAAGTGTCTACTAGCATATAATATTGGCAAGGCTTTAAGGCCTAATAAATTTCTATTACCGTGAATTCATCCAATCAAGGAAGATTGGAGATATTTCGCATGGAGAATTATCTCCTGATTTACGCTGTCATACCAAACAATTTTATCGTTATATAGCAAGAATTTCAGTGAGGAAGATGATCTCTGGTTTGTTAAACATAGACATGTGTGAAGAAAGGATATTCGCAAACTATTATACAAGAAAGAAAAAAAATTAACCATTTTTCGTTACTGCTGTATATATAAGTGTGGAAACGTTGGAATCAGGAGAAAAATTTAAAGCCACTTATGGTGTGTTAAAACGACCAATATAGAAATGGAAAGGAAAGGATTATCTCAGAATACCTAATAACTATGAAATAATGTTTAAAGCACATATTTAATGTTCAAATGAATGTAATGTTAAGAGAAGAAAAGAAATAGGGGACCTGGTAAGGCTCGATGAGTAGAAATTGTGAGAAGGATGATAGTGCAACCAAGGATGCTATTAGGGGAAATTTCACCTTCAACCTTTCTAGTATCTTCAACAAAAATCCCAATGAATCCATTGCATAAAAACTGAAGTTTATATCTTATGGGATTTCTTTATTAATCTTTCATTCAATAATAATTGGCGAACCTACAGGAATCATTTTACTTCAAATTAAAAGAAAAATAAGTTTTCCCTTTCTAACCCCCGACATTCCTTACTCTCTTGTTTCATCAGTCATTAGTTATGACCAGTTTGAGTTATAAGGAACATACAAATAATATGTGAGGAAAAAAATATCTATGCATGACCCATAATTACTTCATTCCATTACTAAGAGAAACGATTAGTTCATTCCATTGCTAAGAGAAACGAATCTTGTTCATAGTTTCAATATCTCTGTGGAGATATTTTAGAAATTCAACTAAGTGCAAAACTAGATAATATGACTTAACACTAGGAGGATACCATGCATTCTCAAGTTTCCTTCATCACTCATCAAAACCCTAAAATCATTCGATTATTCCACTGTGCTAGTAAAATAACCTGCAATATGGGTTAAAGTGAAACACTTCAAGATGAGGGGTAAAGGAAGTAGTGATGGTATATCTGCAAGGTTATACTGGATATTGGACTAGGAGAACTTAAACATGTCAACATAAGCCTCAAGTATTTGGGTATTGTTCTGAAGGTTTCACATTTTGTTTTGTGGCCTATGGAACGATATGCATGTGAGTGATAACACCATAAAAATAAACGTGATTGAAGCCACACCGAAAGGAAATCAATAAATAAAATATGAAAATCAGGAGTATGAGGTCCTACACCCAAATATGGAGAACAACTGAAAATTTAATTCTTTGGTAACAAATTAACAAGTATCAAATTGAGTAACCATAAAAATGGCCAAGAAATTTGGAATTGATAACAATAATAGGAATGAAATGATCTTAGAATCTGTGGGATTAGAGATATGTGATGTTGGACCGGGAAAATAGGAAACAATTTGTAGGATGTACTTAATCATAAAAGATCGAAATAATCACATAACGTCAAATACTGTTGAACAGAGGCAAAATAATTAAGTAACTTGTATAAAAGGATATACAACTTGCATATAATGAAGATGTGTGTTGTTGTTCGATCAATTAAATAGATAGGATGGAATAAACAAGGAGCTAACAACTTCATTTGGGATTCATGGATACAAATTATTGTATTAGAAAACTATCGAATGAAGGTTTTGTCCTTAGGAATAAGGAGTATGTGGGGTGTCCACGAAATAAATAAAAAAATTGTAACAATTATAAACATGGATAGGAAATGGAGTAAGCGAGGATATCAGAATCATTAGTCTCCAACTAGCGTGTAACATGTATGAAAATAACAGTTTATTTTTTAGCATATTTGACATTCATCTTGGGACAACTAAAATACCATTATAAAGAAAAAATATAAATAATTAAAATAATCTAAGTAACGGACATTGATAGTTGAGAAACCAACTACCAAGGATGTCTTCAAAATGTCGTTGTGAACAACGAAGAAGATTTGGAGAAGAAATGAAATTTGTTATAAATGAAGTTGATTGATGAATGGGAAATCTCCTTGATTGAGGAAACAAGAGAGACAATTTGTTGTGGATTAATGTTACTCATCCAAATTTTATATATAGGAAAAAATTTAAAATGATATTACAATGACCTTCAAAAGTGATAATAAACTCCTTATTGGTAAAATTGAAGAAAAAATTAGACCTCAGATATATATGAAATGTGGAAAAAAAATATTATCAAGAGTAGGGGTTGATAAGGAGATACTGTGGGAAAAAATTAGACAAATTTTTTATATGCAAAGAATATACTAATATGTGATACATATGTGGGATAAACTAGAATATCCTCGTAATGGTGAATATGAGGATAGAATGTCCTCATAATATCATTGGGATTGAATTATGAAATTAGAATACGACGATATAACTTTATAATTAACAATGATGGTGCTCATTTGACGATGACCTACCAGTGGCACGAAACTGTGAACCAATGTGAATAAGAGGGAAAACAGTTCAGGTGGGCATAGTTAAGTCCTTTTGAAGGTTGATTTAATTATAACATAGTAGTTGTAAAAAGTGTTTGAAATTAATTCCAACTGCTCGCATTGATCAGCAGAGCAATAGTGTAAATGTGATGGGATCGAAGAGCAGTAGAAAAGTAATTATTGATGGTAAGTTGAAGGTGGTGGAAGCTCCATTCATATCCGCAGTAACCACCATATTAAATTCC
Organism: Pinus albicaulis; assembly: GCA_034641835.2. Taxonomy (NCBI): domain Eukaryota; kingdom Viridiplantae; phylum Streptophyta; class Pinopsida; order Pinales; family Pinaceae; genus Pinus; species Pinus albicaulis. The sequence goes on along the minus strand of CM076583.1, from coordinate 891,016,249 downwards.
CCGCCAACTCTATTTAATACACAGCAGCATTTAAGAGTTGAGGCGGCAAGCCATTCCAGCGGGTTAGCAGAGCCCAAGCAGCCGGAGGAGTGGAGACCCCTGGAACAAATGACGTAATCCTCAGCTGGACCCACCACTTCACACTCTAAAGGCATCTCCGGGGGGAGTATGAGAGCTCACATGAAAGTCTTTCACGAAGGCCCGAAAAGCATAAACGAAAGCATAAAATGAAATAAGGTTTTAACCTTATCTTAAAGTGTTTTGATTTAATTTTATATTCACGGCAATGCACAAGTTTTAAATATTTTACGTTCGGTAAATGTCTTATTACCATAGTAAGTTTAAGTTTTAACTTTGGTTACATTGTATATATTATAAATATCAGATATTTATAATATATATTATATTGTAATGTTTCATACAAATATGTCGTGAGCATTTTATTTAAATAGTGTTATGCATTGTAAAAGAGTAGAGAATGTATTGTAATTGCGCGAAGGCTGAAAATAGAGTAAGAGCACTGTGTTGTGCATATCAGAGAGACAAAGAGGAATTTTGAAGTGTTGTGTGTGTAACAGCCAAGTGATTTCTGTTGTGAAGCCGGAACATCAGAGTTCTGAAGAGTTTTAATTGTAACAAAGCAGTTTATGTTTTTAAAGAAAACAGAGTTTTATTTCATCTTTGTGTCTATCTGTCTGTCTGTCCACAATTTGAATTTTATTTAAATATGTGTTGTTTAAAAGGTTAAGGAATTATCCCCGGAAAATTCCAACATGGTATCAGAGCTAGTCTAGGCACTCAATGAGACAAAAAAGAGTTTGTTTTTCCACTGCAGGAGCTGTAAGAAGCTTATTTGAGCATATTTCTCTAGCAGAGAAAGTTTTTGCTTGTTTTATTATACAGTCAGTATCTTTTCTTTACTTATAAAGTTAAGATGGCAGATGCTGGAACTGGTTTGACAAATTCCCAACTTCCATAGTTTAATGGGAGGAATCATAGTTATTGGTCCATAACTATGAGAGATTTGTTTGCTTCTCAGGGATTATGGGAGCTAGTTGAAAATGGCTACCCTGAACCTGCAGATGCAGCAGCATTGGCTGCTTTGACAGTAGAAGAAAGAGACCTGTTGAAGAGTAACAAGAAGAAGGACTCCAAAGCCCTCTTTAATCTCTTTCAATAAGTACATGAGAGTGTTTTCCCACGGATTATAGTAGCAACAAAGTCTAAAGAGGGATGGGATATTCTCAAAACTGCCTATCAAGGCATGGAGAAGGTGAAGACTGCAAAGTTGCAGATGTTGAGGAGAGACTTTGAAACACTCAGCATGAAGGAATCTGATACAATAGATTCATTCTTTACTCATGTTATTGGGTTGATAACCTAGATAAGATCTCATGGTGAAACTCTTGAAGAGAGAAGGATTGTAGAGAAGATATTGAGAAGTTTACCCTCAAGGTTTGAAGCTATTGTGGTAGCAATAGAAGAGACAAAGGATCTCTCACAGTTCATTGTAGATGAACTGAGTGCTTTTCTTATGTCTCATGAACACAGACTAAGTAGAGGAATATATTCCTCTTTGGAGCAAGCATTCAAGAGTCAGATGTCATTCGACCGAGGTAGAGGTCGAGGCAGAGCAAATAATAGAGGTCTTGGAAGAAGCCAAAAAAGAGGCAGAAATAATCCTGCTAGCAGAAGCAGAAGGAGCTACAATCAGAACCAAGATGAAGGTTCAAGCAAAAAACAAGCTCATGGACAAAGGTATGACAAATCCCAAGTCCAGTGTCATTATTTTAAGAAATATGGGCACTATGCCAATGAATGTAGGAAAAATAAAACTGACATGAATAATAGGAAAAATGCTAATTTTGCAAATTAAGAAGATAAGAATCCAAATATTGTGTTGTTAACATGTAACATTGCACAAGACGATGTATGGTTCTTAGACTCAGGTTGTAGTAATCACATGACTGGAAACATAGAAATGTTTGCCAATCTGGATGAAAATGTGAAATTTGAGGTAACAACAGGAACTGATAGTAAGATATATGTCAAGGGCAGAGTCAGTATCCTGGAAAGAAATGGAGAACATAAGATTGTGCCAGATGTATACAATGTACCTAGTCTGAAATGTAATCTTTTGAGCATTGGACAGCTCATTGACAAAGGTTACAATTTTTTCTTCAAAGATGATGTGTGTACAATCAGAGACATACCTCCAAGCAAGAAGATCATTGCAAAGGTGTATATGACCAGCAATAGAATGTTTCCTCACAAACTTAGAGCAGATTTGAAGGAAGGAAGAAATATTGCAGCTGTAACAGAAGAAGTCTTTCAAGAGGAAGTGAAAGATGAAAATTGGTTGTGGCACTTGAGATTTGGACATCTCAATTTCGGAGGCTTGAATTTGTTGCACAGAAAGGGAATGGTAAAGGGATTTCCATTGATTGAGAATCCAGACAGCCTTTGTGAAGGTTACATCCAGGGCAAACAACACAGAGAAAGATTTCCAGCAGGAAAGAGTATAAGGGAAAAATCAACCTTCGAAATTGTTCACTCTAATGTGTGTGGACCGATGCAAATACCATCATTTGCTGGAAATAAATATTTTTTAACTTTTATTGATGATTACACGAGAAACACATGGGTGTATATGTTAAAACAGAAGAGTGAAGTGTTTGAGAAATTCCGCCACTTCAAAACTCTTGTTGAGAAGCAGTGTGGGCACTATATCAAAGTGCTTAGAACTGACATAGGTGGAGAGTAAATCTCCAAAGACTTTTTGTGTTTTTGTAGAGAAAATGGCATACAAAAGCAATTTACCACGAGGTATACACCTCAGCAAAACGGGGTTGCAGAAAGGAAGAATAGGACCATTTTGGACATGGTCAGAAGTATGTTAAAGGAAAAAAAATTTCCACATGAGTATTGGGCAGAATATGTCACTTGCATAGCGTACATCTTGAATAGATACCCGACTAAAGCTTTCATGAAAAAAATTCCAGAAGAAGCATGGAGTGGACGAAAGCAAACCGTCACTCACATGAGAGTATTCGGCTGTGTAGCATATGCGCATGTATCAGAGCAGCTAAGAAAAAAGCTTTACAGTAAGGGGGAGAAGTGTGTCTTTATTGGCTACTGTGATGATTCAAAATCATACAAACTCTATAATCCATCCACCAAGAAATTGATAGTAAGCAGAGATGTGCAGTTCATTGAAGAAGAAGGTTGGGATGGAAGCTTAGAGAAGACAGTAAACGTGAAGACAATTGTGTCTCACAAAGAAGAAGAGGAAGGGACAACATCAAATAATACTCCCTTGGTAGCTCCTCCTCCACCACAAAAAGTACAACAAACCACACCACAAGCTAGAATTTGAACAGCCTTGAGAAGTTGAGGAAGTGCTTCTCCAAGCACACCATAGGGATCAGACACGCCCTCAAGTTCGAATGAAACTCCAAGTACACCAAGAAGACCGAGATTCAGAAATATAAGTGGATTTATGAACAAGGAGAGGTAAGTAACAATAACATTCTGAATTATTTATTTTCTTTATATTGTCATGTTGATGACCCAATTCATTTTGAAGATGTTGTAAATGAAAATAAATGGATTGAAGCAATCAATGAAGAAATTGGTGCAATTAAGAAGAGTAATACATGGGAGTTAGTGGATCTCCCTAAATATAAAGAATTCATTGGAGTTAAATGGGTCTACAAGAGCAAAAGCAATGTTGAAGGCAAGATCGAAAGGCACAAAGCCAGACTTGTTGTTAAAGGCTACAAGAAGCAACAAGGGAGAGACTATGATGAAACCTTTGCACCAGTGGCAAGGATGGAAACAATAAGAACTGTGTTGTCTATTCCATCACAACGCAAATGGAAGATTTATCAGATGGATGTAAAATCTGAATTCCTGAATGGAGTGTTGAAATAAGAGGTATATGTTGAATAGCCTCCAGGTTATGAAGTTGAAGGCCAAGAGCATAAATTATGCAAGTTGAAGAAAGCTCTTTATGGGCTGAAGCAAGCTCCAAGAGCATGGTACAACAGGATAGATGCTTACCTGATTGAAAATGGGTTTAAGAAATGTGATGGACAACCCGCACTCTACATAAAGGAGAATGACGGTAAGATACTTATTGTTGTTTTATATGTAGATGACTTAATTTTTACTGGCAATGACGCTTCTGTCATTGCTGATTTTAAAGCAGTCATGAAAAGTGAATTTGAAATGATTGAATTGGGTTTCTTAAGATATTTTCTTGGAATTGAAGTAGAGAAGAATGAAAATGGTATTTTCATTTCCCAAGAAAAATATGTTGATGAAGTGTTGAAAAGGTTCAACATGCAGAACAACAAGGTAGCTGTAACTCCAACTATAATGGGGTTGAAATTGTGTAAAGAAGACAACAGAAAGGATTTTGATCCAAGATTGTATAAAAGCATAGTTGGCAGCCTCATGTATTTGACTGCAACTGGGCTAGATATTATGCACGCTATTAGTTTAATCTCTAGGTTCATTGAAAGACCGAAAGAAACTCATTGGCAGGCAGCCAAGAGGATTCTAAGGTATGTGAATGGAATGAAGGGGTATGGTATTTTATACTCCTCTTCTGAAAAATTCATGTTGACAGGTTACACTGACAGTGATTGGGCTGGAAGTGTTGATGATAGGAAGAGCACATTAGGGTATGTGTTTCATTTGGGATCGGGAGCAATCTCATGGGCTTCTAAGAAGAAATCGATAGTTTCTTTATCTACAACAGAAGAAGAATATGTGGTAGAAACAGCAACAACATGCCAAGAAGTATGGCTAAGAAGAGTTCTCAGAGATTTTTGTCATGAAAAAGAAAATGGCACAACCTTTTACTGTGACAATAGATCGGCGATAGCATTGTCTAAAAATTCTATTTTTCATGAAAGGACAAAGCACATAGACACCAAGTTTCACTTCATATGTGAATTGGTTAACAATGGTGAGATTGTTTTGCAGCACTGCAGAATAGAGGATCAGGTTGCTGATATCCTCACAAAAACATTATCTCAGAAAAGTTTTAATTATTTTAGGAAATGCCTGGGTATGCGGAAAAACCTAGTAGTTGAAATTAAGGGGGAGTGTTGAAATTAATTCCAACTACTCTCATTGATCAACAGAGCAGAAGTGTAAATGTGATGGGATCAAAGATCGGCAGCAAAGTAATTATTGATGGTAAGTTGAAGGCGGTGGAAGCTCCATTCATATCAGCAGCAACCACCATATTAAATTCCCCACCAAATCTATTTAATACACAACAGCATTTAAGAGTTAAGGCAACAAGCCATTCCGGCAGGTTAGCAGAGCCCAAGCAGCTAGAGGAGTGGAGACCCACGGAACAGCTGACGTAATCCTTAGCTGGACCCACCACTTCACACTCCAAAGGAATTTCCGGGGGGAGTATGAGAGCTCACATGAAAGTCTTTCAAGAAGGCCCAGAAATCATAAACGAAAGCATAAAATGAAATAAGGTTTTAACCTTATGTTAAAGTGTTTTGATTTAATTTTATATTCACGGCAATGCACAAGTTTTAAATATTTTACGTTCAGTAAATGTTTTATTACCACAGAAATTTTAAGTTTTAACTTTGGTTACATTGTATATATTATAAATATCAGATATTTATAATATATATTATATTGTAATGTTTCATACAAATATGCCATGAGCATTTTAGTTAAATAGTGTTGTGCATTGTAAAAGAGCAGAGAATGTATTGTAATTGCCCGAAGGCTGAAAACAGAGTAAGAGCACTGTGTTGTGCATATTAGAGAGACAAAGAGGAATTTAGAAGCGTTGTGTGTGTAACAGCCAAGTTATTTCTGTTATGAAGCCAGAACATCAGAGTTCTGAAGAGTTTTAATTATAACAGAGAAGTTTATCTTTTTAAATAAAACAGAGTTTTATTTCATCTCTTTGTCCTTCTGTCTGTCTGTCCCCAATTTGAATTTTATTTAAATTTGTGTTGTTTAAAAGGTTAAGGAATTATCCCCAGAAAATTCCAACAAAAAGGGAAGAAAAAAATGGAATGAGATAAGTATTCCCTTGATTATTGTTGTCTCTATGCAAGGACTGTGAAAAGTAATTTATAGTTGTGTATATTGTAGTTTGTCAGTAAATACTATCCATATCAAGGGCAATAACTAACGTATCTATTGAAATTTTCTAATAATATATCAATGCTACTGACCTGGTTGGGCGTTTTTATATAATTCGTGAGTGCAGGTGGAGAGCATGAATGCAAACGGGAAGTACTTGAATAGCATGTAGGAACACATGCTAAGGAAGAAACGCACATTGCAATATAAAGTATGTGTACAACATATGTGAACCATCACTGCAAACAAAATAAAGTGGAAGCACTCAGTACTGATGTGACAAGTGTACAAATGTGGGAACATTCAATTGAGGAAACTCTAAGAATTATGTTCTATTAAAGGGGGAAGATGTAACACCGCTATGAACCTGCTTATAGAGAATTACTATTTCTAGTCCTTGAATTATTATTGATCGTAATGGTGAGAAATCCATGATGAATATTATGTCATGATGTAATTGAGTTGATAAATAAGTTACTTAGAAATGTTCAGGAAAGAGCACTAGAGTGTATAAGACTTAGGGAAAATTTGTGGTGGTCAAGCTTATATAATGGACCTTCCCTAAAAGTATTTCAAAAAAATCCTCTCCAAGAAAAATAAAACAAATTATATTAATATAATGGGATAGAAAGATTATGTTAATCCATTACTTGAGGAAAGCTACCATATGGGAGGGAATAAAGAAATACCGATGAAAAACTCATGCTTTAATGAAAAATAAAAATTTTTTTTTTCTAAAAAATCTAAAAACAACTTAGGAAAAGAAGTTGGTAGGCCTTAAATAGCAACACTGCTAAAATATACTAGAGAATATTATATGAAATAAAACCACTAGGGATCAAATGGTTTTTTGAATACTGATGGAAAGATGGTTTTGGCTCTAGGGGGAATATTCGAAATAGTTCATGGTCAGGTGGTATGTTCACTTTTTATGAGTGTTTATCAAGTGGTAATAATGGTCTGATGAAGTTATGTTATATTTTATTGGATTATTTTTTATCATTTATTAATGTTTTGCAAAGTATAATAGAGTGAATTATGCATGTTTACACTCAGTTATGTGTGTTATAATTTTATTCCGTGTGAAAAGTAATAGATCTAATGGAATCTGTGTGAAAAAATATTTTATGTCAGAAAAGGTGTATGTAATCAGATGTGTAGTTTGTTAAATAATGCATACATGCATAAAAATAGTAATTGTTAAAATAAAGGTTGATTATTAGAGCATAATGATTAACATGATTAGCATTCATAAAATTCCCTATATCACATCGAACCAAATTCAAGATATAAAGGTATATTATATGTAAGTCTGCTAAAATGTGTTAAAGTGATTTGCTATTAGAAGCCAACTGTAGGATGATCTTGAGAATAAGATATGTGTATTTCTGGATCTAAAATGGCTATACAAAAGTACCCTTACTAAAATCTTGGTATTTTGATTATCTGATGAAATATTTTAATTATAAAAAGGGTGGTTCACTTAAATTATGCAGAAAATACATGTGAAGGTGAGGAAAGTTCTTTCCATATGTATTTAGTGAGGATTTGAGGCAATCGAAGATAAGGAATTTTGAAGGATGATCTTGGTGCATGCATGAGCTAGAAATATGGCGCACCTATATAGTAGTTATATATACTAGCACAATCACATTTACCAATGTGGTTGATATACGCCGATAGGCGTATATTAAATATATTTACAACCACATTCACTAATTTGTTTGATATACGCTGATAGGCCTATATCCACCACCCACCACATGTATTTTACCAAAATAATCATTATATATTATGAATATAATTACCAATATATCTTATATATCTACATGTAATATATTAATAATATAAACTATATTAATACTATATATATATATATATATATAGATATATTATTTGATAATAAAATATTATTAAATTTTTTCAATACATTAATAGTTATAACTCAAGCTATACTAAAATTAAAATATAACATAATACTAGTATTTTATTACTATTTATAATAAGTATATATCTCTTACATATATACGAAGGGATTATTAATATTATAATCCAATAGAACTAATAAACCCAAGGAATTGGTGAAGCCAAGGGAAAAATATTAAAAACGTGAGAGATTAAAAAGCCCAAGGGATCCATATTAAAAAGACAATAGATTAATAAAAGCCTAGAAATTAATATTTTAAATACAAATGAATTATAAACTCACATTTTCAGGAATTAATAGAATTAATATTATAAACCGAAGAGAAAAATCAACTTTAGGAATTGTCAATATTATAAATCCAATGAATTAAAAATATAAAGGATTAATAAATCCAATGGATTGATATTAAAAATCCAAGGAAATAATAAACCCAAGGGATAAATACTTGGCCAAGGGATTAATGTTAAAATGACAAGAAATTAATAAACCCCAAGAATTAATATTTTAAACTAAAAAACCTAGGATATTAATACCATAATAATCAACATTTTAAACTCAAGATGAATAAACCCAAGGGATTAATAATTTTATAAACCAAAAGAATGAATAAATTCAAGGGTTTAATATTATAAACCAAAGAAGTCGGTGAACCCAAGAGATAAATATTAAAAACATACAAGACCAATAAGGCCAAGGAATGAATATTAAAAAAACAAAAGAGTACTAAACCCTAAGAATAAAGTTTTTAAACTCAAGAAGCTAAGAAATTAATAAACCCTAATAATTAATATTTTAAATTAAATAGATTACTAAACAGAAGACATTATTAATGTTATAAACCAAAAGAAGTAATAATCTAAGGGGTTTAATAATATAAACCAAAGTAATTGGTGAACCCAAGGGATAAATATTAATATTATAAACCAATAAATTAATAAACCCTAATAATTAATATTTTAAACTCAAGAGATTAATAAACACTAAGAATTAATATTTTAAACTCAAGAGATTAATTAACCCAAGGGATTATAAATATTATAAACAAAAACAACTAAAAAAGCCAAGGGTTTGATATTACAAACCAAAGGAATTGGTGAGCCCAAGGTATAAATATTAAAGATATAAGTGATCAATAAGGCCAAGGGATCAATATTAAAAACACAAAATATCAAAAAACCCTAAGAGTTAATATTTTTAACTCAAGAGATTCTAAGACCCAAGTGTCCTTTAATATTATAAATGAAAATAACTAATAAAACAAAGGGATTGATGTCATAAACCCAAGGAATTGGTGAATCCAATGGATAAATATTAAGAACCTAAGGGAAAAATAAGGTGAAGGGATCAATATGAAAAGCACAATAGATTAATAAAACCTGCAAATTAATATCTTAAAAAAAAAGCTTTGATAAACTCACATGATTATTGATATTTTTTTTTTCTGAATATGGCTACTTCTATATTGATACAAAAATAGTGTTACATAGAGACCGAAGCCTCGAGAGTTCCAGCCCATTGCTGCGGCATTCTTACTTTGCAAGCTGATAATTGATCATCAAAGCATTTAGGAGGTAGACCATGAGAGCTTTGAAGAGCAGTGATATTGTCTGTTCCTAAGAAGTGACTGACATCTATGACTGGAAATTGAACAGACCTTGACAGTATGACTCCTATAGAGTAAGCCAGAGTGGCAAGATTTTTACAATTTCGAACCATAACGAAAACAAAAGTGACAGTTCGAGAACCTATGACTAAAGCATGAACTTGGACATATAGCAGAATATAACTCCCACGCAGGGGAGACCATCCATGAAGAAAAAGAGAAACCATAAAAACAGTAGCAGAATTAAGCAGATGCATAATACTATAGATGAACACCTTTAGGCCGACGAAAACCAAAACTCGGGAGCGCAAACCTGGAAACACGTTACTGAGCAGAGGGAGGATCTTCCTCGACAATGAGGCAGCCGAATTTGTAAGGATCCTCATCTTCAGGAGGAGGATCATCCTGGCGCTCAGGACCGCCATCATTTGGGGCAGAAGGACTTGCCTGAAGGCCCAAGTTGGCTACTTTGCCAGAAGAAACATTCTGCTGGTTATCCGCCTGAGGAATGTTGTGCTCTGCCTCCGCTATGGGCTCCAGAGAATCCTCCGTAGTAGCGCGAACCTGGTCCGAAGAAACATGTTCAGAGGAGGCTGCCCGAAGGTCAATGGTAACCGTTGCAAGGAGAGAGGTGTTGTCAATGCTGCAGGGGAAATGAAAACGGGCATGGTGAGAATCCACCCTGGACGATAATCGAAAGTGCCCAGCGGGATTAAAACGATTACGACCCCTTCCTCGACCTCTTCGCGGAGCAGGAAGACAGACTGGTCCGAATTCAGAAGAATAAGACGAGGAATCAGAGGTGGGGGGAGGGGATCTGCTGATGGCACGCCTAATGGAACCACCACGCCTGCAACGCATTCTCGGGTGTAAGTGGGGCATGGTTTGATAGACAGGGGGATCAACAAGGAAAGGGTAAACTTGCGAGCGACTGGAATCTGAAAAGAACAGGCGCGAAAGGTTACAGGAGGTGCAATTGGAGAAATGGAGGCCTGGCAGTAAATCAATGTAACAGTTTAAGACGCAACGAGACCCTGTACTGGTGCGTGAGCTACGCTCAGCAGCAGCAGGGGTGCAACAAACGCGGAGGGGATTAACACACAGGAAATCTCCAGAGCTCACCATCACAGAAGTAGAAATGAGTAGGTATCGGGGAGAGAGCTCCCATAAATCTACATTGAATAGCCGGATACTGGCATTTAAGAACAGGAGCATGCGAGGATTGGTGGCGGTGGTGGTGAGCCACGCGCCAACCCACCTGATCAACTGCTCACAATTAATCACAGAGCCCACCCGCATCCGGGACACATGATTATTGATATTATAAACTCAAGGGAATGATATTAAACCTAAGATGTTAATATTATAAACCTCATGTATATAAAAACCTTTAGATAAATACTATAAACCGTAAAATAAACATGGTTGAGCATGTTTGACTTCAACATTGAGATAATTATTGTCATAATGTGAGGTTGGACGAACAATGACCCATGGTTTTCCATGGTTGATTTTCATATTGAGACAATCTTTGTCACAATGCGACATTCGACCATGGAAGACCTTGATTGACTATGACTAACTATGATTAACAATGGTATCCCATGTTTGATTTTCATATAGAGATAATGTTTTTCATAACGTGACATTGGACCATGCATTAATATTAAAGTCTATCACTAATATTTAACGCCTAATATTACCAATCCAAAGAATTAGGAAACTCAAGGGATCAATAAACCCTAATAATTAATACCTTAAACTCAAAACCTAAGAATTGAATAAACCCTAAGAGTTAATAATTTAAACTCAAGAGATTAATAAACTGAAGGGATTATTAATATTATAAAGAAAAATAAGTAATAAACCCAAGGGTTTAATATTATAAACCAAAGGAATTGGTGAACCCAAGGGTTAAATATTAATATTATAAACCAATAAATTAATAAATCATAAGGATTAATATTCTAAACTCAAGAGATTAATAAACCCAAAGACTTAATATTTTAAACTTAAGAGATTAATAAACCCAAGGGGTTATTAATATTATAAACCAAAATAATAAACCCAAGGGTTTAATATTACAAACCAAAAGAATTGGTGAATCAAAGGGATAAATATTAAAGACCTAAGGGATAAATAAGGCCAAGGGATCAATACTAAAAACACAATATATCAAGAAACCCTAAGAATCAATATTATGAACCGCAATATTTTAATCACCAATGCTATAAACTGTAAATATTAAACACAATATTATAAACCCTAATATTAAACCCAAATATTATAAACCCAATATTAACCCCTAATTATAAGCGCTATATATTAGAATCTATATTATAACCCAACGTATTAAGCCATAATTTAAATCATAATATTAAAACTCAAACAATTAATAAACCCAAGGGGTTATTAATATTTTAAACTCAAGAGATTAATAAACCTAAGGGGTTATTTTTATTTTAAACATAAAGAACCAATAACACCAAGGGTTTGATATTACAAACCAAAGGGATAAATATTAAAAACCTAAGGGATGAATAAGACCAATGTATCAATATTAAAAACAAAAGAGATTAATAAATCCTAAGAATTCATATTTTTATCTCAAAAACCTAAGAAATTAATAAACCCTAAGAATTAAAAATTTTAACTCAAGAGATTCTTAGATCTAAGGGTGGTTTAATATTATAAACGAAAAAACTAATAAACCCAAGTGACTTATATTATAAACCCAAGGAATTGGTTAACCCAAGGGATAAATATTAAAAACCCAAGTGATAAATAAGGCGAAGGGATCAATATGAAAAACATTAAAGATTAATAAATACTAAAAATTAATATCTTAAACAAATTTTTTTGATAAAATCACATGATTATTAATTTTATGAACTCAAGGGAATAATATTAAACCTAAGATATTAATATTATAAACCTTAAGTATATTAGATAAATATTATAAACCTCATTTAGATAAATATTATAAACCTCGTGTATATAAAAATATTTAGATAAATACTATAAACCATAAAAGAAACATGGTTGAGCATGCTTGATTTAAACATTGAGACAATTTTTGTCACAATGCGATGTTAGATGAAGAATGACCATGGTTTTTCATGGTTGATTTTCATATTGAGATAATATTTGTCACAATGTGACATTCGACCATGGAAGACCTTCCTTCACTACGACTAACTATGACTAACAACAGTAGCCCATGGTTGATTTTAATATTTAGACAATGTTTTTCATAATGTGACATTCGACCATGAATTAATATTAAAGTGTAAGACTAATATTTAACACCTAATATTAACAACCCAAAGAACTAGAAAAATCAAGGAATTAATAAACCCTAATAATTAATATCTTAAACTTTAAATGTAAGAAATGAAGAAACCCTAAGAATTAATAATTTAAAGTGAAGAGACCAATAAACCAAAGGGATTATTAATATTATAAACCAAAATATCTAATAAACCCAAGGGGTTAATATTATAAACCAAAGGACTTGGTGAAACAAAAGGATCAATATTGATATTATAAACCAACAAATTAATAAAGTACAAGAGTTAATATTTTAAACCCAAGAGATTAATAACCCCTAACACTTAATATTTTAAACTTAAGAGATTAATAAACCCAAGGGGTTATTAATATTATAAACCAACATAATAAACTCAAGGGTTTAATAAATTACAAACCAATGGAATTGGTGAACCCAATGGATAAATATTAATGACCTAAGGGATGAATAAGGCGAAGGGATCAATATTAAAAACACAAGAGATCGATAAACCCTAAGAATCAATATTATGAATCAAAATATTATAATCCCCAATGTTATAAACTATAAATAATAAACACAATATTATAAACTCTAATATGAATCCAAATGTTAAACCCAATATTAACCCCTAATTATAAACGATATATATTACAATCTATATTATAACCCAACATATTACATCATAATGTAAATGATAATAATAAAACTAAAAATATTAATAAACCCAAGGGATTATTAATATTATAAACCAAAAGAAATAATAAACGCAAGGGTTTAATATTATAAATGAAATGTTAGGTCCCTATATTACTACTAATTCAGGTTATCCTTTAAGAGTTGGAGAAATTCTTGTTGATGCTCGATGTGATCTTCCATTGCTTGAACCTTCGAATTTTCTCTTAAATATGATGTGATGGATGGTGGATGATATCCATAGAGTGCCATAAATAGGGTCATTTTTGCTGTAGTATGGAAGGAAGTGTTATACCACCATTCAGCGAGAGGTAACAACTTGACCCATTGTGTTTATTTATCAAATACAAAACAACGAAGATATCCTTCCAAAAATTTATTTAATATCTCAGTTTGACCATCGGATTGAGGATGATAAGATGAGCTATGAGCTAATTGAGTACCCAAACAGGAAAATAACTTCGTCCAAAAATTTCCAGTAAAAATGGGATCTTTGTCGCTCATAATAAACCTTGGGTTCCCATGTGTTAGGAAAAATATTGAGAGGGGGGGTGAATCAGTATTTGGAGCTGACTAAAAACTTTTTATTTTTTCTTTATCTTAAAGCCATACGCTACTTTACTGAACCCAACTCGCGTATACACGCAGATATATTTAATAAAATTTGCGTATGTCCAAAGATATTATTATGCATTTAATTCTTTACTTAGATCATTGCATCATTCATTCATTAGATGTTTAGTAAGCAGTAAGCATGTGCAATAATAACAAAATAAACCATCACACATAAGAAACACTCATGAACACCAGCATTTAAGGTGGAAACCAAATTTGGGAGAAAACCACCGTTGCTGTCATCTCTGATCTTCAATATTTATTATAAAGAAAGCTTCTTACAATTTTGTACTGGCGCAGAATCATACCAGCACGCAGGCACCCACCTACAGAAAGCTGCAACCTTCTCTCATTCTCCAGCCACTACTGGAAGGGAGCTCTAACCCCCTGATCTCGTTTACCAGCCTCTCCTGGAAGGGAGCTTCGACCCCCTGATTTTAACACCATCCTCTACTGGGAAAAAGCTTCCACTTTCATACTGAAGGCTTCAACCCTCAGATCCACTACAGGCCACTTTTCATCAATTTTCATACTGGATCAAAACATCTTCAATATAACCCCTTAACATCAACAACCATACTTTTCCCAAAACTTCAATCAGAACAACAATACCACTGTAACCAGAATATCAGAAATAACCCAGACTTCATAGTAGATAATCAGATACACATTCAACCTTGAACAACCATTAATTGAGATACCAGACGCTGTTTCTATTTACTGAACCCGCGTACATACGTTCTTTTATGCACACCAACCTGCGTATGCTTTAGTGCATACTCATTTTTATATTCTTAATTAATACGCGAATTTTCTTTATCGATTCCGCGTATACACGCACTTTTCCTTTTACCAACTAGTGTATTCCTCTGTGTATTCTTTCTTTCAGATTTTTTTCAAACTCATATTCAGATCTGAAATTAGATTTATGTTTAGACAATCTATCAGCCATGCAGAAATGTTTAGATAGTCATTCTTCCCTCATCATGTTTTCTCAATCATTGATTAGATTTGTTCATTATCATATCAGCAACATACATCATATTCAAATAGCCCAGAACTTCAGGAAGACTTCATTGACAGACAACACATAGATAACAGAAATCACAAAAGTAATATCTGTGAATTAAGCTTCAGAAACCCTAACTTCCATACACTCTTTTTATTAAGCGAACCCGCGTATATACACGCTTTTACCAAGACAAACTAGCGTATAGATCTGTAAAAGATAAACTTTGCAGAACAGACCAGATCTATGAACTTACCCAGATTTCTTCAATTTCTTCATCAGACTTGCGCCAGTTCTTCATCATTCCTTTAGTCAGTCATTCTAGAGATTCATCATCATTAGATCCAGAGATCTTGAACGATGATTATATCCATGGGTGCATCATAGATTCAGATCTAACAATTAAGAACAGAGTTCATCCATGTAGATATTCCTTAGAGAAATTTATTCATCAACAACCCTTGCACATGCATACTTAGCACTATGATATTCTTCTTATATAGATTTAGCTTTTACCAATACCATGAGTCAAAACCACTCAACCATTGATGGTATTCCTGGATGGGATCAAATAGATGATCCATCGCTCAATACTGTGGGTCAATAACATGTTCATGTCCCCTGGTTTTATAAATTTAGAGCGCAAATAGGCATACGCGACTTGGGTCGTACTTATCTGCGGACATACGTGACTTGGCTTTTACAAACCCATGTATACATTGTTCTATATATGAAAAAGTCAATCTGCTCGTATAGAACTGCTGATGGTTTTCTAAGTTCTTCATACTTTCATTATCTAAATCCTTTGTCAGAGAGTTGCCATCAAGGACAATCAATTCAATATAATAGGATACAAGAAACATATTGCCAACAATCTCCCCCTTTGGACTTGATGGCAACCATGACCAGAAATACATTCAGCGACAACATTCTCCCCCTTTGACATCAAGGTCAAAGGGTAGATCAAGATCCTTTGTACCGACAATACCATGCTCCCCCTGAGATCATGCTGCATCTTCAAACATAATATTCAATGAATTACATGACTCTATAACTCAACCTAGTATGACCTTTCCTATCACCAAGGACTCATACTTACATCAATGATCCAACCAAGTGGATTTACAAGTTTGACTCAACTACCCAACCAAGTGGGTTTACAAAATGGAATAAGTCTTGGCATGACTGAATATTACAATTTTTACATCATGGGTCTCAACATGACCTTTTTCATCAAATTACAAAAATGACTTATACAATCAAGATCAAATATTCTCAAGCATGAGATCAGACTACAAAAAATAATTAGAATGCCAACAATGCATCCTTTCCACATGACCAATGCTCCCCCTTAGCCTGTGCATCCTGAACACTTTCAACAGAAAATCATCAAGGCATCTTCATCAGAAGCATTAGAGAATGAAACAGAAATATGAGAGTTGGAACATCACCAAAGATACCCAATAGTACCGCAGTTGTGCTGAAGAATGTGACCCAGAAAAGTTTTTTCAGCAAACACCCATACGCGATTTTCTGTGTATAAAACCACGTATATACGCGACTGTCCTTCAGGAAATCCGCGTATCCAATTTAATCTTCTGAATTTAAGATCTGATCCTCTGTATGGCAGAGACTAATCCCACCTTTTTGCTGAGATATTCGAATGCTTCCCTAGGTAGAGGTTTGGTAAATATATCATCAACTTGTTCTTTTGAGGGAACATACTCCAACTTCACCTTTTGTTCAAGCACTTTTTCACGTAAGAAGTGATACTTGATGGGAATGTGCTTGGTCTTGGAATGCATAACAGGATTCTTTGAGATACTGATGGCACTTGTATTATCACACAAAATGGAGATAGGAGGTGAACATTTGATTTGAATGTCTTGTAAGGTTTGCATCATCTAAATAAGTTGAGCGCAACATGATGCAGCAGCCACATATTCTGCTTCTACTGTAGATAAGGCAATAGAGCTTTGCTTCTTGCTGAACCATGATACTAACCGGGGCCCCATATAGAATGCACCACCGCTAGTGCTTTTCCGATCATCAACATTTCCAGCCCAATCTACATCAGTGTAAGCATGAAGAGTGAGATTAGCATTCTTTGGATACCATAGTCCAAAGTCTTGAGTTCCTTGTAGATATTTGAATATTATTTTGACAGCCTGAAGGTGAGACTCTTTTGGATTAGCTTGGAATCATCCAACAATCCCAACTGCATGCATAATGTCTGGTCTAGTACCAGTGAGATAAAGTAGACTTCCTATCATAGATCTGTATTCTGGTTGATTCACCGTGGGAGAATCATCATGAGAACTGAGATTACATCTGGTTATCATTGGTGTACTTACATGTTTGCACTCTTCCATGCCATACTTGTTGGAAGCTTGAAAAAGCAAGAAACATTCTTATGGCTTCAAGTCTAGCTACAGGAGCAAAAATTTCTTCAAAATCTATACCTTATTGTTGAGAATACCCCTTGCAAACAAGTCTAGCTTTATTTCTTATAACATCCCCATTCTCATTTAACTTGTTTTTGAATATCCATTTAGTTCCAATGACATTTTTTTCATGAGGTCTTGGTACTAATTCTCAAGTGTAATTATTTTCAATTTGATCAAGCTCTTCATTCATGGCTTGAATCCAACATTCATCTTTGCTAGCTTGATTGACACTGTGTGGTTCAATAGTGGATAGAAATGCCAGATAGCTAGAAGATCCCACAAGAGTCCTTCTTGTTTGTACACCTAATCCATTTTCTCCCAAAATTTGAGATTTTGGATGATTCTTTTGAACATATCTGGAGGGAGCCTTTTTAGATAAATCATCTTCGGGTTCTTCATTGGGTTAACTATCTATATCATTTCTATTTGATGTAGAAGGATATATGTCACCATCGTCTTTATCTGTTGTTTGTTTTTCTTCTTTTGGAGCTATACGAGACTAATCAATAACAACATCAATACATTCAACAATTTTCTGAAGTCTTTTATTGTAACATTGATATGCCCTACTCCTAGAGGAGTAACCAAGAATTATTCCTTCATCTGCTCTGGGTTCAAACTTGCCAAGTTTTTCATCATTATTTTTGATAAAGAATTTTCTTCCAATAACTCTAAAATTCTTCACAGTGGGAGGATTACCAAACCAGAGTTCATATGGAGTTTTATCACTATTTACACGAACATGTGCCTTGTTAAGAATATTTACCGTTGTATGTGCTGCTTCTCCCAAAAATTTGTCAGGTGTTCTGGAATCATCAAGCATAGCTCTAGCCATTTTTTGAAATGTTCTATTCATTCTTTCTGCTACGCCATTTTGTTGTGGAGTGCGAGCTACAGAAAACTGTCTTTTTATGCCATGTTGTTCACAAAATTAAAGGAATTCATCTAATGTATATTATCCTCCTCGATTAGATCTAAGACACTTGATTTTTAGATCTAATTCATTTTCAACCAGTGCTTTGAAGATCTAAAATTTCTCAAATGCTTCATCTTTGTGTTTAATCAACCTAATCCAACACATTCTAGAGAAATCATCAATAAATAAGATATATTATTGTTCACCACGTGGTGACTTTTTCCTCATAGATCCACATATGTCAGTATGAATGAGTTCAAGAGGCTTACTTGATGATCCTTCCTTGGCATTAAATTTCACTCTGGTTTGCTTACCGAATTAGCAAGATTTGCATATGATACTTTCAGGTAGAGTAATATTGGGAAGATCACAAACAGCTTTAAGTCTGCTTGATTTGTTGATTTGAGAGAAGCTCAGATGCCCCAAATTTCTATGCCATAGCCAATTTTCTCAAGATTTACTCAAGTAACATTGTTCTTTGCAGTTCTTCAATACATACAGGTTGCTTGGAGTTCTGTTTCATTTTATAATTGTTTTACTTGTATCAAGATCACGTACCACACATTCTTTTGAACTAAAGACAACTTTAGTTCCTTGATCACACATTTGACTTACAGTTAATAGGTTATGCTTTAATCCATCCACATACATGACATTATTAGCTTTCACCTTATCTTTTAGAAAAACAGACCCTTTTCCCTTAATGACAGCAGGAGTATCATTTCCAAATGTAACATTCTTTTCTTTTTCTAGAGCACTATATGCAAGAAGTTTGTTTTTGTCACCTGTCATGTGTTTTGAGCATCCACTATCAATGTACCATTGATTTTCTTCACCTTCTGCAAATAAAGCTATGCCACAATTTTCAACCTATAATTCCTTCTTTTTCCATACTTTGGAGCTTGAAGGAAAATTCTCTTTTGGCTGAAATTTGCTCCTGCATTCAGATTCTTCATGGCCAAAGTTATTGCATTAAGCACATTCAACTTCATTTTGAAGAGGAGAAAAGTTGTTATAGGTATTCTTCTTTGTTCCAATATCAATCATTTTCTTTCTTTCTTCTCTTGTCATGATGGTTTTATATGCAACACATTGAACAACTTTATGACTAAAATTGTGACACGAGAAACATTGTCCATTGAAGAAGAAATTTCTGCGATCATGAAATCTTCTACTTGAATTTACATGTTGGTTGGTGTTTCTTTGAAAGTTATTCTTGTTAGTGTTATTTGAATTGAGATGGTCATGATTTACCGGTGAAGATTCTTTATTCCCTTGCTGAGTGGCAGAATGTTGTATACTGGCTGTAGCTGCTTTTAGATCATTTGGTGCTGAAGTCTGAGAATATTCTCCGATATATCCAAGACCTGTCTTTATAAAAGGAGAACGTTGTACCTTGATAATCTCATCTAAGGTTTTAGATCCTTTAGCAAATCTAAGATTCAAAGTCTTTACTTTCTCAATTTCTTTTCTTAGAATTACTATTTCACATTCTAATTTCTCATTATGTTTCTCCTTTTCTTCAAGCTAATTTTTCAGAGTTTCTATGGATATTTTTGTTGGAAATATGATGCAGAGTGTTGTCCTTGATGGCAACCCACTGAATGAAGATGAAGACATGTGACTGTTGACATGTGTTGTCCTTGATGGCGATCCACCTGATGAAGCTATGCTTGACTTGATGGACTTGGTAAATGATGTAAATATGATGTGATATGTTGTTGAGTGTTGTCCTTGAAAGGCAACCCACTTGATGAAGATGATGAAAACTTACTTGATGAAGTTGTGCTTAAGAGAATGTGTTCATGATGAAGAAAATATGATGTTTCTACAGTGTGTACAGAAGGCTATGAAGAAAGGATTTCAGAATGTACTCAAAGTATGATGAAAAAGAGTATGTCTCTTGGTATACGCGGATTGGCCTAGGGGAAGTCGCGTATGCATGCGGAAAATAACGTGCCAAGTCGCGTATGGGCTAAAGCGCTCAAAAAGTGCAAAACCAAGGGTAACCACCATGGTATTGACCCATTGTATTGGGTAATGATCCGCCTAATTGACCCCGTCCAGGTAGTTTTGGGCTCATGGTATTGTTTTGGCCCATGGTATTGAAAAAGGGGCTCATGGTATTGAAAAGGATAAACCTATATAAGGAGAAGAAATTTATTGTGCAAATCATGAGTGTGGTGCAAGATGTCTGAGCTTGAATGAATACTTCTCTCTGAAGTATATCTGAATGGAAAGGGTTACACTTGAATGATAAATCTGAATGTATGATGCACCAATGATGAAGAAGGGGATCTAGATCTGAATTGCTCTTGTATTTGCTAGATCTGATTATGGAAGGCTTAGATCTGTGATGAGGCGAGCATCTAAGCGAACATCTGTCTGAAGCAAAAGGGTAGATCTGAACTGAATATCTGATCTGATGAAGTATGCTGCTCTGCAATGATTGAAGATCTATACGCTACTTCGCCGCGGAGGAAGCGCGTATATACGCAGCTTCAGCGAAGAGAAAGCGCGTATGCGCAATAAAATATACACTGAGGTATACGCCGGTTTGTGTGGACGGAAGCGCGTATATACGCGAAATCAGTGAAGGGAAAGCGCGTATGCAAACTAGGGCTTGCTGAAGCAAGGGGTATGAAATATCTGATCTGTTCTGCTGTGTTTCTGCTATCTGATCTGTGTTGATATGTATCTGTTGATGATGTATGTTCGTGCTTAAAAATATGGAAAGGGTTCCGTCTGGAAATATGATGAATTGCGGTCTGCAAGTTGTGTTCTATTGAAGTGGTTGGATCCAGTGTGAAAATTGATGAAACATGGTCCAAGGTGGTGCTGAAGGTTGTAGCCTTCAGTCAGGGGGTCGTAGCTCCCTTCCAGGTGAGGCTGGTAAACGAGATCAGGGGGTCGTAGCTCCCTTCCAGGAGAGGCTGGTAAACGAGTCAGGGGGTTGGAGCTCCCTTCCAGGAGTGGCTGGTAAACGAGCGCAGGTGGGTGCCTGCGTGCTGGTCAAGTCTGCACCAGCACATATGTTGTAACATGTTTTCTCTATAATAAAAATATTGAAGGCTGAGCAACTGCAGCGGTGGTTTTCTCCCGATTTGGGTTTCCACCTAAAAATCCCGGTGTTCATGTGTGATGCTTTGTGTGATGGTTTATTCTGTTCTTACTGCACATGTTTACTGTTTATTGAAAATCTGATGAATGAATGATGGAATAATATAAGTGAAGATTTAATGACAGATCTAGATCTCTGTGTATACGCTAGTTTCATAAAGGGGATCCGCGTATATACGCTAGTTTACTGAAGGAAAGTAGCGTATGGGTTTTAAGGAATGAAAAAGTAAAAAGATTTGATTATGCAGTAAATACTGATTCACCCCCCCCTCTCAGCATTTTTCCCAACAATTGGTATCAGAGCAGGTCCTTGTGGAGAAGCTTGATCGCTTAAAGGAGATCCGTCGCAATGGGAAGTCAAGAAGGAATAATGTCTATAAAGCCACCTATATTCAATGGAAGCAATCTGATATTCTGGAAGGTACGTACAAAAGCATATCTGCAAAGTCTTGGTGCAGATGTATGGGAAATCGTGGAAGAAGGTTATCAATACCCGGCAAGTATTCCTACTGATGCAGCAGAAAGAAAGAAGTATGAAACCAATCCCAAAGCAGTAAATGTTTTGCTGGGAAGCATGTCTGAATCAGAATTTGCTAAAGTGATGCAGCTACATTCAGCAAAATATATATGGGACAAAATCATTCTGAGCTATGAAGGAGATACAAAGGTAAAAAATGCAAAACTCCAAACTCTTCGAATTGAATATGAAAATTTGAAGATGCATAGTGATGAAAGTGTTGCCAGTTTCTTCCTTCGTCTAGATGATGTTGTCAATCGAATGAGAAATTTGGGTGAAACTAAAACTGATACTACTCCGGTTGAAAAAGTCTTAAGATCCTTGACTCCAAAATTTGACTCTAAAGTCTCCGCTATTGAAGAAAGGCAAGATCTGCAAACTCTTACTATTGTTCAATTACATGGGACTCTGACTGCTTTTGAAATGAGACAAGGAGGTCCTTCTCAAGTAAGAGAAGTTGCGTTTAAGGCTTCTACAAAAGGAAAGGAAAAGGAAGTTGTCAAAGAATCCAGCTATATTTCCGATGAAGAAGAAGCAAATTTCATAAGAAAACTCCAACTAGGAACTGGAAGATTCAAAGGTAAGCTTCCCTTCAAATGCTTTGAGTGTGGAAAAGTTGGTCATTATGCTGCAAAATGTCCTTATAAAGGAAAAGAAGTTGTTAGAAGGAATAAGAACAGATCTAGCTCTAAGAAAAGTTACTATACTAATGAAGATAGTGATGGGTCATCTAATAGTGAGGAAGATTGTGAAGAATATCTTAGACTTCTCATGGCCTTTGAACAAAAGGAAGAAAAGGATATGTTTATGGATGCTCTAGAGGAAAATGACTTTCTTGAAGAAAATAATCAACTCAAACTTCGCTTAGAAGATTGCAAAATTCTCTTAGAAGAACAAAAGGTGATCAGAGAGACTGTTGAAAAGAAGTTTGAAGAAGCAAAGAAACATATTGAAAAGCTAGAATGTGAAGTGGTAATTCAAAGAAAAGAAGTAGAGAAAGCAAAGACCTTGAATCTTAGATTTGCTAAAGGATCTGAAACCTTAGATGAGATTATCAAGGTACAACGTTCTCCTCTTATAAAGACAAATCTGGGATATACCGGAGAATCTTCTCAAACTTCAGCACCAAACTATCTAAAAGCAGTTACAGGTGGTTTACTACATTCAGCCACTCAGCAAGGGAATAGAGGATCTCTACAGGGAAAGAAGGACCATCTCAATTCAAGGAACACTAACAGGGATAGCTTTCAAAGACACTACAACCAACAGGTAAACTCAAATAGAAGATTCCATGATCGCAGAAATTTCTACTTCAATGGGCAATGTTTCACTTGTCATAATTTTGGTCATAAAGCTATTCAATGTGTGGCATATAAAACCATCATGACAAGAGAAGAAAGAAAGAAAAGGTTGGATACTGAACCAAAGAAGAATACCTATAACAATTTTTCTCCTCTTCAAAGTGAAGTCGAATGTACTTATTGCAATAACTTTGGCCATGAATAATCTGAATGCAGGAACAAGATCCAGCCTAAAGAACATGTTCCCTCAAGCTCTAAAGTGTGGAAGAAGAAAGAACCGCCGGTTGAAAATTGTGGGATAGCATTATTTGCAGAAGGTGAAGAAAATCAATGGTACATCGATAGTGGGTTCTCAAGACACATGACAGGTGACAAAAGCAAACTTCATACTTATAATGCTCTAGAAAAGGAAAAGAAAGTTACATTTGGAAATGATACTCCTGCTGTAATTAAAGGAAAAGGTTCATTATTTCTAAAAGAAAAGGTGAAGGATAAAGATGTCATGTATGTGGATGGATTAAGGCATAACCTGTTAAGTGTTAGTCAAATGTGTGATGAAGGAGCAGAAGTGGTCTTCAGTTCCAAAGAATGTATGGTTCGTGATCTTGATACAGGTAAAATCATTATAAAAGGAAAAAGAAATCCAAGCAACCTGTATGTACTAAACGGCATAGATCAATGTTACTTGAGCAAGTCTTCAGAAAATTGGCTATGGCATAGAAGGCTGGGGCATTTGAGTTTCTCTCAAATCAACAAAGAAACCAGACTTCAAGCTGTTCGTGATCTTCCCAAGGTCAATCTTCCAGAAAGTACCATATGCAAATCTTGTCAATTTGGTAAGCAGACCAGAGTACGATTTAATGCCAAAGAAGGATAATCAAGTAAGCCTCTTGAACTCATTCATATTGATATATGTGGACCTATGAGGAAAAAGTCATTACGTGGGGAAGAATACTATATCTTATTTATTGATGACTACTCTAGAATGTGTTGGATCGGGTTCATTAAACACAAAGATCAAGCACTTGAAAAATTTCAGAACTTCAAAGCTTTGGCAGAAAATGAATCAGATCTAAAAATCAAGTGTCTTAGATCTGATCAAGGAGGAGAATATTCATCAAATGAATTCTTTGAATTTTGTGAACAACATGGCATTAAACGACAGTTCTCTGTAGCAGGCACTCCGCAACAAAATGGTGTAGCAGAAAGAATGAATAGAACAATTGTTCAAATGGCTAGAGCTATGCTTTCTGATTCTAATGTTCCTGACATGTTCTGGAGTGAAGCAGCACATACAGCAGTTAACATTCTCAATAAAGCTCATGTTCGGGTAAATAGTGACAAAACTCCATATGAACTCTGGTATGGCAATTCTCCCATTGTGAAGCATTTTAAGGTTTTTGGAAGTAAATGCTTTATCAAAAATAATGATGAAAAGCTTGGCAAGTTTGAACCTAGATCAGATGAAGGGATATTTCTTGGTTACTCATCATCAAGCAAAGCTTTCACATGTTACAATAAAAGGCTGCGAAAGGTTGTTGAATGTATTGATGTTGTTATTGATGAGTCTCCTGCAGCTCCTAAAGAAGAAAAACAAACAGCAAATGAAGATGATAGCGACATATGGCCTTCTACATCAGATAGCAATGATGTAGATAGTGGATCCAATGAAGAACCTGAAGATGATCTGTCTGAAAAAGCTCCATCCATATATGTTCAAAAGAATCATCCTAAATCTCAAATTTTGGGTGACAAGGAATCTGGTGTACGAACAAGGAGAACTCTTACGGGATCTTCTAATCATTT
Source organism: Pinus albicaulis (assembly GCA_034641835.2). Taxonomy (NCBI): domain Eukaryota; kingdom Viridiplantae; phylum Streptophyta; class Pinopsida; order Pinales; family Pinaceae; genus Pinus; species Pinus albicaulis. The sequence continues at coordinate 890,990,871 of CM076583.1, read as the reverse complement.
GGCACTTCTATCCACAATTGAACCACACAATGTCAATGAAGCTAGCAAATATGAATGTTGGAGGCAAGCCATGGATGAAGAACTTGTTCAAATTGAGAAGAACGACACTTGGGATTTGGTTCCAAGACCTCATGATAAAAATGTCATTGGAACTAAATGGATTTTCAAGAACAAGTTAAATGAGAATGGGGATGTTGTAAGAAACAAAGATAGACTGGTTTGCAAAGGGTACACTCAACAAGAAGGTATAGAATTTGAAGAAACTTTTGCTCCCGTAGCTAGACTTGAAGCCATCAGAATGTTCCTTGCTTTTTCAAGTTATCAACAAATCAAAGTTTATCAAATGGATGTCAAATCTGCTTTTCTTAATGGTGATCTAGAAGAAGAAGTATATATAGAGCAACCAGAAGGATTCATTTTTGGAAATGATGCAAATATTGTTTGTAGACTTAAAAAGGCGTTGTATGGTCTCAAACGAGCTCCAAGGGCTTGGTACTATCGTCTTGACAAATATCTTCATCAACAAGGATTTTCAAAGGGGTCTGTTGATAGCAACTTATACACAAAAGTTGAAAATGATAAACTATTGATTGTGGTTGTATATGTTGATGATATCATTTTTGGGAGTAACGAAGAATCTATGAGTAAGAAATTTGCTTCTGTCATGAAGCAAGAATTTGAAATGTCTTTACTTGGGGAACTAACTTTCTTTCTTGGCTTACAAGTGCATCAATCTACAGATGGTATATTCCTATCACAAGAAAAATATCTTAAGCAAATTCTGAAGAAGTATGGCATGGAAGAATGCAAACCTGTAAGCACTCCAATGATAACTGGATGCAATCTCAGTTCTCATGATGATTCTCCCACGGTGAATCAACCAGATTACAGATCAATGATAGGAAGTCTACTTTATCTCATTGGGACTAGACCAGACATTATGCATGCAGTTGGGATTGTTGGACGATTCCAAGCCAATCCAAAAGAGTCTCACCTTCAGGCCGTGAAAAGAATTTTCAAATATCTACAAGGAACTCAAGACTATGGTCTATGGTATCCAAAGAATGTTGATCTTACTCTTCATGCTTACACTGATGTAGATTGGGCTGGAAGTGTTGATGACCGGAAAAGCACTAGTGGTGGTGCATTCTATATGGGACCCCGGTTAGTATCTTGGTTCAGCAAGAAGCAAAATTCTATTGCCTTATCAACAGCTGAAGCAGAGTATGTAGCAGCCGCATCTTGTTGCACTCAACTCCTATGGATGATGAAAACTTTGCAAGATTTTCAAATCAAATGTGCAACTCCTATCTCCATTATGTGTGATAATACAAGTTCCATCAGTATCTCAAAGAATCCTGTTATGCATTGGAAGACCAAGCACATTCCCATCAAGTATCATTTCTTACGTGAACAAGTACTTGAACAAAAGGTGAAGTTGGAGTATGTTCCCTCCAAAGAACAAGTTGCTGATATCTTTACCAAACCTCTGCCCAGGGAAGCGTTCAAATATCTAAGACAGAAGCTGGGAGTGTTCTCTGCCAGTCAAAAGAACAAATCTGCATAATTTTTAGAATGTGGCAGTGGATACGCGGGTTTCCTGAAACACAGTCGCGTATATATGCGAGTTCCTGCACAGAAAACCGCGTATGGTTGGTTGCTGACAATTTTTGGTTGGTCCAGCTCTCTTCAGCATAGCTGTTGTGCTGTTTGGTATCTCTAGTGGTATTTCAGTTCTCATAATTTTGTTTCTAATGTTTTGATGAAGATGCCTTGATGATTTGTTGGTGGAAGTTTTCAGGATGCACAAACTAAGGGGGAGCCTTAGTCATTTGGAAAGATTGCTTGGTTGCACAGATTCAGGGGGAGCATTAGCTTTGCTGAGTATAATGCAGTGTTGGCATTATTATGGTTCTGAAATATGTTCTCTTTCTTGAGGAATTTCTGGTGTTGGTCATAAATGGTCATATTTATATTTTGGTGAAAAGGTCTTGTTGAGACCCATGATGTAAAAATTGTAATATTCAGTCATGTAAGGACTTGTCTTTTTGCAAACCCACTTGGTTGGGTAGCTAAGTCAAATTTTGTAAACCCACTTGGTTGGGTACTTGAGTCTTATATGTAAATCCACTTGGTTGGATATTGGATGTAAGTATGAGTCTTTGGTGATAGGAAGTTCATAGAGTCATGTACTTCATTAACAAATATGTTTGAAGCTTCAGCATGAACTCAGGGGGAGCTTGGCCTCTTCAGCACATATCAGATCTGCAGAATGTTTCTTCCACATAAGGAGGAGAGTGTTGGTTTTTGATCCGCCCTTTGCCCTTGATGCCAAAGGGGGAGAGTGACATGGTGTTTGAATGAAGAGAAGATAATGATGTCAAATTTTTGGGAGAGTGACATTTTTGGGAGAGTGACATGGTATCTATCTGCTGTGGTAACCAAACACCATCGTGGTTGCCATCAAGTCCAAAGGGGGAGATTGTTGGAAATATGATGCAGAGTGTTGTCCTTGATGGCAACCCACTAAATGAAGATGAAGACATAATATTGTTGGCATGTGTTGTCCTTGATGGAAATACACTTGATGAAGCTATTATTGGCTTGATGGAATTAGTAAATGATGTAAATCTGATGTGATATGATGTTTGTTGACAATATGATGCTAAGTGTTGTCCTTGAAAGGCAACCCACTTGATGAAGATGATGACAACTTACTTGATGAAGTTGTGCTTAAGAGAATGTGTTCCTGATGAAGAAAATATGATGTTTCTACAGTGTGTACAGAAGGCTATGAAGAAAGGATTTCATAATGTACTCAAAGTATGATGAAAAAGAGTATGTCTCTTGGTATACGCGGATTGGCCTAAGGGAAGTCGCGTATGCACGCGGAAAAGAACGTGCCAAGTCGCGTATGGGCTAAAGCGCTCAAAAAGTGCAAAACTAAGGGTAACCACCATGGTATTGACCCATTGTATTGGGTAATGATCCGCCTAAATGACCCCGTCTAGGTAGTTTTGGGCTCGTGGTATTGGTTTGGCTCGTGGCATTGAAAAAGGGGCCCGTGGTATTGAAAAAGGATAAACCTATATAAGGAGAAGAAATTTATTATGCAAATCATGAGGGTGGTGCAAGATGTCTGAGCTTGAATGAATACTTCTCTCTGAAGTATATCTGAATGGAAAGGGTTACACTTGAATGATAAATCTGAATGTATGATGCACCAATGATGAAGAAGGGGGTCTAGATCTGAATTGCTCTTGTATTTGCTAGATCTGATTATGGAAGGCTTAGATCTATGATGAGGCGAGCATCTAGGCGAACATCTGTCTGAAGCAAAAGGGTAGATCTGAACTGAATATCTGATCTGATGAAGTATGTTTCTCTGTAATGATTGAAGATCTATACGCTACTTCGCCGCGGAGGAAGCGCGTATATACGTGGCTTCAGTGAAGAGAAAGCGCGTATGCGCAATAAAATATACACTGTGGTATACGCTGGTTTGTGTGGGAGAGTAGCATGCTATCTATCTGCTGTGGTAACCAAACACCATCGTGGTTTCCATCAAGTCCAAAGGGGGAGATTGTTGGAAATATGATGCAGAGTGTTGTCCTTGATGGCAACCCACTGAATGAAGATGAAGACATGTGACTGTTGACTTGTGTTGTCCTTGATGGCAATCCACCTGATGAAGTTATGCTTGACTTGATGGACTTGGTAAATGATGTAAATCTGATGTGATATGTTGTTGAGTGTTGTCCTTGAAAGGCAACCCACTTGATGAAGATGATGAAAACTTACTTGATGAAGTTGTGCTTGAGAGAATATGTTCCTGATGAAGAAAATATGATGTTTCTATAGTGTGTACAGAAGGCAATGAAGAAAGGAATTCAGAATGTGCTCAAAATATGATGAAAAGAGTATGTCTCTTTGTATACGCGGATTTGCCTAGGGGAAGTCGCGTATGCACGCGGAAAGGAACGTTCCAAGTCGCGTATGGGCAAAAGCGCTCCAAAAGTGCAAAACCAAGGGTAACCACCATGGTATTGACCCATTGTATTGGGTAATGATCCGCCTAATTGACCCCGTCCAGGTAGTTTTGGGCTCATGGTTTTGTTTTGGCCCATGGTATTAAAAAAGGGGCTCATGGTATTGAAAAAGGAAAACCTATATAAGGAGAAGAAATTCATTGTGCAAATCAGAGGTGTGGGTGCAAGATGTCTGAGCTTGAATGAATACTTCTCTCTGAAGTATATCTGAATGGAAAGGGTTACACTTGAATGATAAATCTGATTGTATGATGCACCAATGATTAAGAAGGGGATCTAGATCTGAATTGCTCTTGTATTTGTTAGATCTGATTATGGAAGACTTAGATCTGTGATGAGGCGAGCATCTAGGCGAACATCTGTCTGAAGCAAAAGGGTAGATATGAACTGAATATCTGATCTGATGAAGTATGCTGCTCTGTAATGATTGAAGATTTATACGCTACTTCGCCGCGGAGGAAGCGCGTATATACGCGGCTTCAGCGAAGAGAAAACGCGTATGCGCAATAAAATATACACTGTGGTATACGCTGGTTTGTGTGGATGGAAGAGCGTATATACGCGACATCAGTGAAGTAAAAGCGCGTATGCAGACTAGGGTTTGCTGAAGCAAGGGGTATGAAATATCTGATCTGTTCTGCTATCTGATCTGTGTTGATATGTATCTGTTGATGATGTATGTTTGTGCTTAAAAGTATGAAAAGGGTTCGGTCTGGAAATATGATGAATTGTGGCCTGCAAGTTGTGTTCTATTGAAGTGGTTGGATCCAGTGTGAAAATTGATGAAACGTGGTCCAAGGTGGTGCTGAGGGTTGTAGCCTTCAGTCAGGGGGTTGTAGCTCCCTTCCAGGTGAGGCTGGTAAACGAGATCATGGGGTCGTAGCTCCCTTCCAGGAGAGGCTGGTAAACGAGTCAGGGGGTTGGAGCTCCCTTCCAGGAGAGGCTGGTAAACGAGCGCAGGTGGGTGCCTGCGTGCTGGTAGAGTCTGCGCCAGCACATATGTTGTAAGATTTTTTCTCTATAATAAAATATTGAAGGCTGAGCAACTGCAGCGGTGGTTTTCTCCCGACTTGGGTTTCCACCTAAAAATCCTGGTGTTCATGTGTGATGCTTTGTGTGATGGTTTATTCTATTCTTACTGCACATGTTTACTGCTTATTGAATATCTGATGAATAAATGAAGGAATGATTTAAGTGAAGAATTAATGACATAAATAGATATCTGTGTATACGCGAGTTTCGTAAAGGGTATCTGTGTATATACGCAAGTCTAGTTCAGTAAAGTAGCGTATGCATTTTAGAAGCAGGAAAAAGTGAAAGTTTTGAATATGCAGTAAATACTGATTCACCCCCCCCCTCTCAGTATTTTTCCCAACACTCA